>JAJJWW010012415.1:0-78716 GCA_023531295.1 Papaver armeniacum
TGATCCTAGTGTGAAATTGTTTAAGAACACTGAGAAAGTGTTGCATAATCGAATATGCTAGTATAATAGGTACCGTTATGCAAACCGATTGTACTAGACCAGACATTGCATATGCAAAAGGGGAGTTCTTTTGCAGTGTTACCCAAGAATCCTAGTTTGGAACACTGGATGCGATTGAGAGGGTTATGCTAAGGTATTCAAAGAACCACAAAACCTAGGATTACACTATCGTGAGGTATCCCGGCATGGGCCCTTGAAGGATTTAGCGATGCTAATTGGAACACTCTTTCGCATGATTCCAAGGCCACCAAAGGATATGTTTTTACTATTACCGGGGGTGCCGTATCTTGGAGATCAAAGAAACAGACAATTATAGCCCAACTACGATGGAGGTCGGGATTAATGGCACTAAAGTGTGTTAGCCTAGTGAAGAGGCGTGACGGCCAAGAGTCTCATGTCGACATTCCAAGATGGGAAAACCGATACCAGCCACTTTGATCCACTGCGATAGCACTGCTGGCTATCGGAGTAGTAGAGAATTGTTATAATAACAATAAGAATCGGCGACACGCTGGGAAAGCACGAATACGCTAGGAGAATTTCACAAATCGGTGTTGAAGTTTAGTAGACGCGTAAGGTCCGAAGGAAATATAGTTGATACTTTGACGAAAGGATTAGAAAGAGAAAAGGCATGGAATATCTCTAAAAGTATGGGACTTTTTGCCCGTGTGAGAAGTTGAGTCATTTGTAATGATACCCAACCTAGAAATAGGTTCAAAGGGACTAGACGAAGTTACAAATGATATGATAGAGTCATGCATTCCTACAGATGATATCCTCAAGGGGGAAACAGTTGAGTGTTTAAACTCTTAATGATGTCTATAGCTCTTAAGTTAGAGGGATACTAAGAGTGAGGTCTTTGATAGACTCACCTATACGGATGTGAAGGTGTGGCCGCTTCTATGAGAACTTGGGCACCCTCCTTTCTAGACCGTTGTTAAAAAAGGGATAAGCACATGGCCTTAATGTGCGAACTTAAGGACTTTACTCTAGATATAGTTGTAAGTTAAATAATCTAATATTAGTTAGAGTTCAAGACGCAAGTCACTCTAGTCACCCGAACTTAGAAAATTTAACACTATGCAGAGGTTCAAGTCGAAGGCACTTTGCAGATGCACAACTATACAACACTTGCTCAATGTTTTTAAAATATAGTGGGGGATTGTTGGAGATATATATATTTTAAAACATGTTTTGTAATATTATATCAAACTTAGAGAAATAGTGTGGTGGTATTATTTTGGGCTCCCACACTATAGACTGGGTTCAAGTCTCACCCCATACATTTGTGTAGGTATATTATATATATATCTATATTATTTATCAAAAATCCGGGAGAGCGGGGTCTTGGGTCTTGGAGGTCCGTGATTCAGAAACTGATTTTTTGGTGTGTTTTAACTTTTGATTTCCAAAACGTTTTTTCTACTTAAGATTCTCTAATTAAATCTATTAATTTTTGGTAATTATATTGTTACCGTTTTATGACCGTTAGTGGAGGATTTTCAGTGAGCACTAATTACGAAATTTATTTTCATTAAAAACCGTATTGATTTCTTTTGAGTTATAAAAGAACAGTTTCTGGAGAAGATGGAATACAATTTTTCATCTATTTCGAGTTCTGAGCAAGTGTTAGAGAGAGTATATGTTAGTTTGATTTCTCATAGTGCAGAACCGAACAAGAGAGTAGCACTGCTTTATCCCATAGGGTTTTCTGACAAGAATCGACAGCACACAATCAAGAGGCGTAGTCACAAAACACCTTAAATAAAGGACCTAGTCCACATGACTCAGTTTATTTGAGATCTGTTTTGATTTTTGTGTTCATTGTTTCCAACAATTTTAGGTGATTGATTTTATATGGAGGTTGAAAAGAAGCTCGTTGCCGATACCAACAAGCCTTTGAATTTGAAGGGCTGCATTTCAGAAGATGTAAACTGAAGATGTTCTTTTTATCTCAAAACTCATGAAGTTGCATATGATTGTGTCGAGTGTTCATCCTGGAACCCCCGGAACCCGTCAACATAAGACCGTCGTCAAGGATAAGGCCGATGGCCGCACACAACAACGCTGTGCTGGTGCTAGTGATCCACCTCTCCCGGTGGTGCCAAAGAAGTTGTTTCTCAAACTCCGAGGAGAATGAAGGCCATTGACAAATGGGTCGAGGATGACTTTGATTGCAAAACTACATTCTTAATGCATTATCTCGATGATTTATATGAGTATTATTCAACTTTTTGAAATCATAAAGATGTATGGGATGACATGTAAAAAATATGACACCGAGGAAGCTGGTTCAAACAACGTAGACTTTTTGATACTTATTCTCCCGTTACCAGATTAACTTTCTATACGTGTTTTGATTGCTGTTGCTGCTGCTCATAATCTTGTTATTCACCAAATGGATGTTAAAATTGCTTTTTTGAATGGTGAACTAGAAGGGGAAATTTACATGGAACAACCTGAAGGTTTTGTAATTCCTGGACAAGAAAAGAAAGTATGTAAGCTTGAAAAATCTCTTTATGGTTTGAAACAAGCTCCTAAACAATGGCATGAGAAATTTGATAATTTAATGATTTCAAATAACTTGCATCAAATGAGGGTGACAAATGCATCTACTATAACTGAGAATGACGTGGATTGTTTGCTTGTATGTAGATGATTTGCTGATATTTGGTTCCAATTTATTCGTTGTCAATGAAACTAAAAAGCATGCTTAGTTCAATTTTGACATGAAAGATTTGGGTGAAGCTAGGTGTAACTTGGGAATCAAATACTAGAACTAATAGTGGTATTTGTTTGGATCAATCTCTACCACATTGAAAAATTTAAGAAGTATGAATATTTTGATTATACACTGCTTGTACTCTCTTTGATCCTAGTGAAATTGTTTAAGAACACTGGAGAAAGCGTTAGACAATCCAATATGCAAGATAATAGGCGGCCCATGCTGCAAATCGATTGTACTAGACCAGACATTGCATATGCAAAGTGGAGTTCTTGCAAAGTTTACCAAGAATCCTAGTTTGGAACACTGGGATGCGATTGAGAGGGTTATGCGGCATTCGAAAAGAACCACAAACCTAGATTACACTATCGAGGTATCCCTAATTTTGAAGGATTTAGCGATGCTAATTGGAACACTTCTTTCAGATGATTCAATGCCAACAGCGGATAGTGCTTTATTATTGTCGTGGGTGCTGTATCTTTGAGATCAAAGAAACAGATAATTATAGCCCAATCTATTTATGGAGGCCGATGATGGCACTAGCAAAAAGAGCTAGTGAAGAGGCTGTGATGGCTGAAGAAACTGTTGCTGCATTCCAAAGATTGAAAAACCGGATACCAGCCACTTTGATCCACTGCGACAGCACTGCGGCTATCGGAGCAGTAGAGAATTGTTATAATAACAATAAGAATCGACAGATCGTTCGTAGCACGACACGTTTAGGGAGAATTCTCACAACTGTGTTGTCGTAGTAGATCATGTAAGGTCTCGAAGGAAATATAGTTGATACTTTGACGAAAGGATTAGAAAGAGAAAAGGTATGGAATATCTCTAAAAGTATGGGACTTTTTGCCCTGGGAGAAGTTGAGTCATTTGTAATGGATACCCAACCTAGAAATAGGTTCAAAGGGACTAGACGAAGTTACAAATGATATGATAGAGTCATGCATTCCCATAGCATGATATCCTCAGCGGGAAACAAAGGAGTGTTTAAACTCTTAATGATGTCTATAGCTCTTGGAGGATACACAGGAGTATTCTTGATAGACTCACCTATATGGATGGGAAGGTGTGGTCTTCGCAGAGAACTTGGGCACTTCTCTAGACCGCTCTGTTAAAAAGGGATAAGCACATGGCCTTAAATAACTTAGGACTTTACTCAGATATAGTTGTGTGTGTTAAATAATCTAATATTAGTTAGAGTTCAAGATGGCAAGTCACTCAACAATTCCAAGAAATAGAAAATTTAACACTCAGGCAGAGGTTCAAGTCGAAGGCACCTTGCAGAGCATTTAATAACCATACAACACTTGCTCAATGTTTTTAAAATATGTGGGATTAGCTGGGAGATATATATATTTTAAAACATAGTTTTGTAATATTATATCAAACTTAGAGAAATAGTGTGGTGGTATTATTTTTGGGCTCTACACTATAGACTTGGTTCAAGTCTCACCCCATACATTTGTGTAGGTATATTATATATATATCTATATTATTTATCAAAATCTGGGAGCGGGGCCTTGGGGTCTTGGAGGTCTCGTGATTCAGGAACCGATTTTTTAGTGGTTTTAGACTCTTGATTTCAAACGTTTTTTCTACTTAATATTCTCTAATTAAATCTATTAATTTTTGGTAATTATATTGTTACCGCTTTTATGATCGTTATGGAGGATTTTCAGTGAGCACTAATTACGAAATTTATTTTCATTAAAACAAGATGATTTTTTTGAGTTATAAAAGAACAATGGAGAAGATGGAATACAATTTTTCATCTATTTCTGAGTTCTGAGCAAGTGTTAGAGAGAGTATATGTTAGTTTGATTTCTCATAGTGCAGAGAACCTAACAAGAGAGTATCACTGTTTTATCCCATAGGTTTTCGATAAGAAATCAAAGTTAAAGACACAATCAAGAGGCAGTAGTCGCGAAACACCTTAAATATAGCGACCTAGTCCGCGACTCAGCTATTTGAGATTCGTTTTGATTTTGTGTTCATTGTTTCCAACAATTTTAAGGTGATTGATTTTGCTATGGAGGTTGAAAAGAAGCCTGCTTGCCGATACCAACAAGCCTTTCAAATTTGAAGGGCTTCTCTAAGATGTAAATCGAAGATTCTTTTATCTCAAACTCATGAAGCTGCATATGATTGTGTCGAGTGTTCATCCTGGAACCCCCGAACCTGTCATTGATAAGACTGCCGCAATGATAAGGCTTCGATGTCTGCATTGTCACGCTGCCGGTGCTAGGATCCACCTCCACCGGTGGTGCCAAAGAAGTTGTTTCTCAAACTCCCGAGGAGAAAAGTAAGGCCATTGACAAATGGGTCGATGATGACTTTGATTGCAAAAACTACATTCTTAATGCATTATCTCGATGATTTATATGAGTATTATTCAACTTTGAACCTCTAAAGATGTATGGATGTAACAGAAAAAATATGACACCGAGGAAGTCGGGTTCAAACAACGTAGACTTTTTGATATTATTCTCCGTTACCAGATTAACTTATACGTGTTTTGACTTTGTTGTCATTATAATCTTGTTATTCACCAAATGGATGTTAAAATTGCTTTTTTGAATGGTGAACTAGAAGGGGAATTTAGCAGGAAACAACCCAAGGTTTTGTATTCCCCGGGACAAGAAAAGAAAGACGGTAAGCTTGAAAATCTCTTTATGGTTTGAAACAAGCTCCTAAACAATGGCATGAGAAATTTGATAATTTAATGATTTCAAATAACTTCTAATAAATGAGAGGGTGACAAATGCATCTACTATAACTCCGAGAATGATGTGTGTGTGATTGTTTGCTTGTATGTAGATGATTTGCCGATATTTGGTTCCAATTTATTCTGTCAATGAAACTAAAATCATGCTTAGTTCGAATTTTGACATGAAAGATTTGGGTGAAGCTAGTGTAATCTTTGGGAATCAAAATAACTAGAACTAATAGTGGTATTTGTTTGGATCAATCTCACTACATTGAAAAAATTTCAAGAAGTATGAATATTTTGATTATACACCTGCTTGTACTCCTTTTGATCCTAGTGTGGAAATTGTTTAAGGAACACTCGGAGAAAGTGTTAGACAAATTGAATATGCTAGGTATAATAGCAGTCTCGTATGCAACCTATCACTTAGACCAGATACATTGCATATGTCAGGAGTTTTGTGCGTGTTTACCAAAAGAATCCTAGTTTGGAACACTGGATGATTGAGAGGGTTATGCGGCATTCGAAAGAACCACAAAACCTAGGATTACACTATCAAAGGTATCCCATCTCTGAAGGATTGAATGATGCACACTGGAACACTTTTTCAGATGATTCCAAGGCCACCAAAGTGGGATATGTTTTTACTATTGCCGGGGTGTCCGATTGAGATCAAAGAAATGTAGACAATTTATAGCCCAATCTACGATGGAGGCTGAATTAATGGCACTAGCAAATTTCTCTAGTGAAGAGGCAGATGGGCTAAAGAGTCTGTTGTCGACATTCCAAAGATGGGAAAACCGATACCGCCCACTTTGATCCACCGCGATAGTACCGCGTTATCGTAGTAGAGAATTGTTATAATAACAATAAGAATCGACAGATACATGAAAGTTAACGCATACGTTAGAGAATTTCACACAACTTGTGTCACGTAGTAGATCATGCAAGGTCCAAGGAAATATAGTTGATACTTCACTAAGGGATCAGCAAGAGAAAAGGTATGGAATATCTCTAAAAGTATGGGGACTTTTGCCCGTGAGAAGTTAGGTCATTTGTAATGATACCCAACCCAGAAATAGGTTCAAAGGGACAGACGAAGTTACAAATGATATGATAGAGTCATGCATTCCCATAGCATGATATCCTCCAAGTGGGAAACAAAGCTGAGTGTTTAAACCTAATGATGCTCCATAGCCTGTTAGAGTGGGACAGCACAAGAGTATTCTTGATAGACTCACCTATACGGATGTGAAGGTGTGGCCGCCTTCTATGAGAACTTGGGCACTTCACCAGACCGTTCATAAAAGGATAAGCACAGGCCTTAATGTGCCAACTTAAGGACTTTACCTAGATATAGTGTGTGTGCTAAATAATCAACATTAGTTGTAGTTCAAGATTTAAGTCACTCTAGTCACCCGGGTACTTAGAAAATTTAACACTATGCAGAGGTTCAAGTCGAAAGGCACCTTTGTGATGCACAACTATACAACACTTGCTCAATGTTTTTAAAATATAAGTGGGGGATTGTTGGGAGATATATATATTTTAAAACATAGTTTTGTAATATTATATCAAACTTAGAGAAATAGTGTGTGGTGGTATTATTTTGGGCTCCCACACTATAGACTTGGGTTCAAGTCTCACCCTACATTTGTGTAGGTATATTATATATATCATATTATTTATCAAAAATCCTGGAGAGCGGGGCCTGGGGCCGTGAGGTCTGGTGATTCTAAATCGATTTTTTATGTGTTTTAACTCTTGATTTCAAAACGTTTTTTCACTTAGTATTCTCTAATTAACTCTATTAATTTTTGGTAATTATATTGTTACTGCTTTTATGACTGCGCATGGAGGATTTTCTAAAGTGAGCACTAATTACGAAATTTATTTTCATTAAAACCGTCGTATTGATTTCTTTGAGTTATAAAAGAATGCTTCTGGAGAAGATGGAATACAATTTTTCATCTATTTGAGTTCTCGACAAGTGTTAGAGAGAGTATATGCTAGTTTGATTTCTCATAGTGCAGAGAAATCCGAACAAGAGAGTATCAAATGCTTTATCCCATAGGGTTTTCGACAAGAATCGATCGCTAGCACACAATCAAGAGGCGCAGTCGCTAAACACCTTAAAGATAGGACCTAGTCCGGCGACTCAAATTGCTTGAGATTGCTTTTGATTTTGTGTTCATTGTTTCCAAACAATTTTAAGGTGATTGATTTTGTTATGGAGGTTGAAAAGTTGCCAGTTGATGATACCAACAAGCCTTTCAAATTTGAAGGGTCGCATTTTCTAAGATGGAAACCGAAGATGTTCTTTCTCAAATCATGAAGTTGCATATGATTGTGTCGAGTGTCTCATCCGGGAACTTTGAACCGTCGATAAGATCACACAGTGATAAGGCTGGGATGTCATTGTAAGCCGGTGCTAGTGATCCACTCTACCGAAAGCAAAGAGTTGTTTCTCAAACTCTGAGGAGAAACAAGGCCATTGACAAATGGGTCGAGGATGACTTTGATTGCAAAAACTAAGCATTCTTAATGCATTATCTCGATGATTTATATGAGTATTATTCAACTTTGAAACTGCTAAAGATGTATGGGATGCATTACAGAAAAAATATGACACCGAGGAAGTCGTTCAAACAACGCAGACTTTTTGATACTTATTCTCCCGTTACGAGATTAACTTCTATACGTGTTTTGATTGTTGTTGTCATTGCTCATAATCTTGTTATTCACCAAATGGATGTTAAAACTGCTTTTTTGAATGGTGAACTAGAAGAGGAAATTTACATGGAACAACCCGAAGGTTTTGTAATTCCGGACAAGAAAAGAAAGTATGTAAGCTAGAAAATCTCTTTATGGTTTGAAACAAGCTCCCTAAACAATGGCATGAGAAATTTGATAATTTAATGATTTCAAATAACTTGTATAAATGAGGGTGACAAATGCATCTACTATAACTGAGAATGGATGTTTGTGTGATTTTTTGCTTGTATGTAGATGATTTGATGATATTTGGTTCCAATTTATCTCGTTGTCAATGAAACTAAAAGCATGCTTAGTTCGAATTTTGACATGAAAGATTTGGGTGAAGCTAGTGTAATCTTTGGGAATCAAAATAACTAGAACTAATAGTGGTATTTGTTTGACCAATCTCACTACATTGAAAAAATTCTCGAAGAAGTATGAATATTTTGATTATACACTGTTTGTACTTTGATCCTAGTGTGAAATTGTTGAAGAACACCGGGAGAAAAGTGTTAGACAATCGGAATATGCTAGTATAATAGGCGATCTGCGTTATGCAACCGATTGTACGACCAGACATTGCATATGCAAAGGAGTGCATGCGGTGTTTACCAAGAATCCTAGTTTGGAACACTTTGGGGATGAGATTGGAGAGGGTTATGCTGCATCTCGAAAAGAACCACAAACCTAGGATTACACTATCGAGGTATCTAGCGTCCTTGAAGGATTTAGCGATGCTAATTGGAACACTCTTTCAGATGATTCCAAGGCCACCAAAGTGGATATGTTTTTACTATTGTCAAAGTCCGTATCTTGAGATCAAAGAAACAGACAATTATAGCCCAATCTACGATGGAGGTTGAATTAATGGCACTAGCAAACTAACTAGTGAAGAGGCAGGATGGCTGAAGAATCGCTTTCGAGACATTCCAGAAGATGGGAAAAACTTATACCAGCCAGTTTGATCCACTAACGATAGTATCATTGCATTATCGAGAGTAGAGAATTATTATAATAACAATAAGAATCGATTGCATACGTCGAAAGCACGACACGTTAGAGAATTTCTCACAACTGGTGTTGTCATAGTAGATCATGTAAGGTCTGAAGGAAATATAGCTGATACTTTGACGAAAGGATTAGCAAGAGAAAAGGTATGGAATATCTCTAAAAGTATGGGACTTTTGCCCGTGAGAAGTTGAGTGCATTTGTAATGGATACCAACCTAGAAATAGGTTCAAAGTGACTAGACTAGTTACAAATGATATGATAGAGTCATGCATTCCCACAGCATGATATCCCCGAAGTGGGAAACAGGTTGAGTGTTTAAACTCTTAATGATGTCTATAGCTCTTAAGTTAGAGTGGGATACACAAGAGTATTCTTGATAGACTCACTTATACGGATGAAGGTGTGGCCCGCTTCTATGAGAACTTGGGCACTTCTCTAGACCGTTCGTTAAAAAGGGATAAGCACATGGCCTTAATGCGAACTTAAGGACTTTACTTTAGATATAGTTGTGTGTGTTAAATAATCTAATATTAGTTAGAGTTCAAGACGCAAGTCACTCTAGTCACCCGGTACTTAGAAAATTTAACACTATGCGGTAGGTTCAAGTCGAAAGGCACCTTTGCATATGCACAACTATACAACACTTGCTCAATGTTTTAAAATATAAGTGGGGATTGTTGGGAGATATATATATTTTAAAACATAGTTTTGTAATATTATATCAAACTCGCAGAAATAGTGTGGTGGTATTATTTTGGGCTCCCACACTATAGACTTGGGTTCAAGTATCACCCCATACATTTGTGTAGGTATATTATATATATCTATATTATTTATCAAAATCCGGGAGAGCGGGGTCTTGGGAGGTCTGGTGATTCAGAAACTGATTTTTTGCAGGTTTTAACTCTTGATTTCCAAAAACGTTTTTTCTACTTAATATTTCTAATTAACTATATTAATTTTTGGTAATTATATTGTTACCGTTTTATGACTGTTATGGAGGATTTTCAGTGAGCACTAATTACGAAATTTATTTTCATTAAAAACCGTATTGATTTCTTTTGAGTTATAAAAGAACAGTTTCTGGAGAAGATGGAATACAATTTTTCATCTATTTCGAGTTTCGAAAAGTGTTAGAGAGAGTATATGTTAGTTTGATTTCTTATAGTGCGGAGAAATCGATCAAGAGAGTATCATTTGTTTTATCCCATAGGGTTTTCGATGAAGAATCGATTTGCTAGCACACAATCAAGAGGCAGGTCAAGAAACACCTTAAAGATAGCGACCAGTCCGCGACTCGGTATTTGAGATTGTTTTGATTTTGTGTTCATTGTTTCCAACAATTTTAAGGTGATTGATTTTGCTATGGAGGTTGAAAAGAAGCGCGTTTGATGATACCAACAAGCCTTTCAAATTTGAAGGGCTGCATTTCAGAAGATGGAAACTGAAGATGTTCTTTTATCTCAAACTCATGAAGCCGCATATGATTGTGTCGAGTGTTCATCCCGGGAACCCGGAACTCCGTCTATTTGATAAGATCTGATAAAGCCTGAAATCGCTTACTTGGCTTGGTGGTCTTGGTGCTAGTGATCCACCTCCTACAGGTGGTGCCAAAGAAGTTGTTTCTCAAACTCCTGAGGAGAAATAGAAGGCCATTGACAAATGGGTCGATGATGACTTTGATTGCAAAAACTACATTCTTAATGCATTATCTGATGATTTATATGAGTATTATTCAACTTTTGAAACTGCTAAAGATGTATGGGATGCATTACAGAAAAAATATGACACCGAGGAAGCTGGTTCAAACAACGTAGACTTTTTTGATACTTATTCTCCTGTTACGAGATTAACTTCTATACGTGTTTTGATTGCTGTTGTTGCTGCTCATAATCTTGTTATTCACCAAATGGATATTAAAACTGCTTTTTTGAATGGTGAACTAGAAGAGGAAATTTACATGGAACAACCTGAAGGTTTTGTAATTCCTGGACAAGAAAAGAGAGTATGTAAGCTAGAAAATCTCTTTATGGTTTGAAACAAGCTCCTAAACAATGGCATGAGAAATTTGATAATTTAATGATTTCAAATAACTTCGGTACAAAATGAGGGTGACAAATGCATCTACTATAAATCGAGAATGATGTGTGTGTGATTGTTTGCTTGTATGTAGATGATTTGCTGATATTTGGTTCCAATTTATCTGTCAATGAAACTAAAGCATGCTTAGTTCAATTTTGACATGAAACATTTGGGTGAAGCTAGTGTAATCTTGGGAATCAAAATAACTAGAACTAATAGTGGTATTTGTTTGGATCAATCTCACTACATTGAAAAAAATTTCAAGAAGTATGAATATTTTGATTATACACCTGGCTTGTACTCCTTTTGATCCTAGTGATAAATTGTTTAAGAACACTCGGAGAAAGTGTTAGACAATCGGAATATGCTAGTATAATAGGCATCACAAGTTATGCAACCAATTTGTACTAGGATCAGACATTGCATATGCAAAAGGGGAGTTCTGTGGCAGAAGTTTACCATTAATCCTAGTTTGAACACTGACGCGATTGAGAGGTTGGTGTATCTCAAAAGAACCACAAACCTAGGATTACACTATCGAGGTATCCCTATGTCCTTGAAGGATTTAGCGATGTTAATTGGAACACTCTTTCAGATGATTTCAAGGCCACCAAAGTGGATATGTTTTTACTATTGCCGGGGTGTTGTATCTTGAGATCAAAGAACAGACAATTATAGCCCAATCACGATGGAGAAGTGATTAATGGCACTAGCAACAGCTAGTGAAGAGGCAGGGATGGCTAAAGAGTCACATTTAGAGACATTCCAAAAGATGGGAAAACCGATACCAGCCACTTTGATCCACTGCGATAGTACCGCGGCTATCTAGTAGTAGAGAATTGTTATAATAACAATAAGAATTGACGTATTACGTCTAAAGCACTAATACGCTTAGAGAATTTCTCACAGGCGGGTGTTGTCGAGTAGATCATGTAAGGTCGAAGGAAATATAGCCGATACTTTAACGAAAGGATTAGCAAGAGAAAGGTATGGAATATCTCTAAAAGTATGGGACTTTTGCTCCGAGAAGTTGAGTCATTTGTAATGGATACCCAACCCATAAATAGTTAAAAGGGACTAGACGAAGTTACAAATGATATGATAGAGTCATGCATTCCCATAGCATGATATCCTGAAGTGGGAAACAAAGGAGTGTTTAAACTCTTAATGATGTCTATAGCTCTTAAGTTAGAGGGATACACAGATATTCTTGATTCACCCGGATGTGGAAGGTGTGGCCGTCTTCATGAGAATGGGCACTTCTTAGACCGGTCGTTAAAAAAGGGATAAGCACATGGCCTTAATAAAGTAACTTAAGGACTTTACTCTAGATATAGTTGAGTTAAATAATCTAATATTAGTTAGAGTTCAAGACGCAAGTCACTCTAGTCACCTGGTACTTAGAAAATTTAACACTATGCAGGTTCAAGTCGAAAGGCACCTTGCGTATGCACAACTATACAACACTTGCTCAATGTTTTTAAAATATAAGTGGAGGATTGTTGGGAGATATATATATTTAAAAACATAGTTTTGTAATATTATATCAAACTTAGAGAAATAGTGTGGTGGTATTATTTTGGGCTCCCACACTATAGACTTGGGTTCAAGTCTCACCGTCATTTGTGTAGGTATATTATATATATCTATATTATTTATCAAAATCCGGGGTGAGCGGGGCCTTGGGGCCTTGGAGGTCTGGTGATTCAGAAACTGATTTTTTGCAGGTTTTAACTCTTGATTTCCAAAACGTTTTTTCTACTTAATATTCTCTAATTAACTCTATTAATTTTTGGTAATTATATTGTTACCGTTTTATGACGGTTATGGAGGATTTTCAGTGAGCACTAATTATGAAATTTATTTTCATTAAAACCGTATTGATTTCTTTTGAGTTATAAAAGAACGGTTTCTGGAGAAGATGGAATACAATTTTTCATCTATTTTGAGTTCTGAGCAAGTGTTAGAGAGAGTATGTTAGTTTGATTTCTCATAGTGCAGAGAAATCGAACAAGAGAGTATCAGCTATTTTATCCCATAGGGTTTTCGACAAGAATCGATTTGCTAGCACACAATCAAGAGGCGATCGCGAAACACCTTAAAGATAGCGACCTAGTCCATGACTGTTTTGCTTTGAGATTCGTTTTGATTTTGTGTTCATTATTTCCAACAATTTTAAGGTGATTGATTTTGCTATGGAGGTTGAAAAGAAGCGCGTTGATGATACCAACAAGCCTTTCAAATTTGAAGGGCTGCATTTCAGAAGATGGAAACTGAAGATGTTCTTTTATCTCAAACTCATGATGCTGCATATGATTGTGTCGAGTGTTCATCCTGGAACCCCGGAACCCGCTGATAAGACTTCTAGGCATACTTGACATCTTTGCTGCTGGCCATTTTGTCCTGGTGCTAGTGATCCACCTCACCGGAAATTGGTGCCAAAGAAGTTGTTTCTCAAACTCCCGAGGAGAACAAGGCCATTGACAAATGGGTCGATGATGACTTTGATTGCAAAAACTACATTCTTAATGCATTATCTGATGATTATATGAGTATTATTCAACTTTTGAAACTGCTAAAGATGTATGGGATGCATTACAGAAAAAATATGACACCGAGGAAGCTGGTTCAAACAACGTAGACTTTTTTGATACTTATTCTCCTGTTACTAGATTAACTTCTATACGTGTTTTGATTGCTGTTGCTGCTGCTCATAATCTTGTTATTCACCAAATGGATGTTAAAACAGCTTTTTTGAATGGTGAACTAGAAGAGGAAATTTAAGATGGAACAACTCAAGGTTTTGTAATTCCTCTGACAAGAAAAAGAGAGTATGTAAGCTTGTGAAAATCTCTTTATGGTTTGAAACAAGCTCCTAAACAATGGCATGAGAAATTTGATAATTTAATGATTTCAAATAACTTCAGAATAAATGAGGGTGACAAATGCATCTACTATAAACCGAGAATGATGTGTGTGTGTGATTGTTTGCTTGTATGTAGATGATTTGCCGATATTTGGTTCCAATTTATCTCTGTCAATGAAACTAAAAGCATGCTTAGTTCGAATTTTGACATGAAAGATTTGGGTGAAGCTAGTGTAATCTTGGGAATCAAAATAACTAGAACTAATAGTGGTATTTGTTTGGATCAATCTCCACACATTGAAAAAATTCGAAGAAGTATGAATATTTTGATTATACACCGTTTGTACTCCTTTTTGTTCCTAGTGATAAATTTGTTTAAGAACATGGAGAAAGTGTTAGACAATCGAATATGCTAGTATAATAGGCAAGTCGTTATGCAACCGATTGTACTAGACCTACATTGCATATGCGAAGGAGTTCGTGCGGAGTTTACCATTAATCCTAGTTTGGAACACCTGGATGCGATTGAGAGGGTTATGCAAGTATTCGAAAAAGAACCACAAACCTAGGATTACACTATCGCAGGTATCCCGCTGGTCCTTGAAGGATTTAGCGATGCTAATTGGAACACTCTTTCTCGATGATTTCAAGGCCACCAGTGGATATGTTTTTACTATTCCGGGGTGTTGTATCTTGGAGATCAAAGAACATTAAATTATAGCCCAATCTACGATGGAGGCTGACTAATGACACTAGCAAGCAGCTAGTGAAGAGGCGGGATGGCTCAAGAGTCTCTGTCGAACATTCCGATGGGAAAACCGATACTGACCACTTTGATCCACTGTGATAGTACCGCCGGCTATCGGAGTAGAGAATTGTTTTAATAACAATAAGAATCGACAGATACGTCGAAAGCACGACACAGTTAGAGAATTTCTCACAACTGGTGTTGTCAGAGTAGATCATGTAAGGTCTGAAGGAAATATAGCTGATACTTTGACGAAAGGATTAGCAAGAGAAAAGGTATGGAATATCTCTAAAAGTATGGGACTTTTTGCCCGTGAGAAGTTGAGTCATTTGTAATGGATACCCAACCTCTGAAATAGGTTCAAAGGGACTAGACGAAGTTACAAATGATATGATAGAGTCATGCATTCCCATAGCATGATATCCTGAAGTGGGAAACAAAGGAGTGTTTAAACTCTTAATGATGTCTATAGCTCTTAAGTTAGAGTGGGATACACAGGAGTATTCTTGATAGACTCACCTATACGGATGTGAAGGTGTGGCCGCCTTCTATGAGAACTTGGGCACTTCTCTAGACCGGTCGTTAAAAAAGGGATAAGCACATGGCCTTAATAAAATAACTTAAGGACTTTTACTCTAGATATAGTTGTGTGTGTTAAATAATCTAATATTAGTTAGAGTTCAAGACGCAAGTCACTCTAGTCACCCGGGTACTTAGAAAATTTAACACTATGCAGGTTCAAGTCGAAAGGCACCTGGCAGATGCACAACTATACAACACTTGCTCAATGTTTTTAAAATATAAGTGGAGGATTGTTGGGAGATATATATATTTAAAAACATAGTTTTGTAATATTATATCAAACTTAGAGAAATAGTGTGCTGGTATTATTTTGGGCTCCCACACTATAGACTTGAACCCAAGTCTCACCCCGTACATTTGTGTAGGTATATTATATATCTATATTATTTATCAAAATCCGGGAGAGCGGGGCCTTGGGGCCTTGGAGGTCCGGTGATTCGTAAACCGATTTTTTGCGGTTTTAACTCTTGATTTCCAAACGTTTTTTCTACTTAATATTCTCTAATTAACTCTATTAATTTTTGGTAATTTATTGTTACCGATTTATGACGGTTATGGAGGATTTTCAAATTGAGCACTAATTACGAAATTTATTTTCATTAAAAACCAGTATTGATTTCTTTTGAGTTATAAAAGAACGGTTTTGGAGAAGATGGAATACAATTTTTCATCTATTTTGAGTTCTCGGGAGCAGAAGTGTTAGAGAGAGTATGTGTTAGTTTGATTTTCATAGTGCAAGAGAAATCAACAAGAGAGTATCAGCTATTTTATCCCATAGGGTTTCGACAAGAATCGGCTAGCACACAATCAAGAGGCGAGTCGCGAAACACCTTAAAGATAGCGACCTAGTGCGACTCAGCCGTTTGAGATTCGTTTTGATTTTGTGTTCATTATTTCCAACAATTTTAAGGTGATTGATTTTGCTATGGAGGTTGAAAGAAGCGCGTTGATGATACCAACAAGCCTTTCAAATTTGAAGGGCTGCATTTAAGATGGAAACCGAAGATGTTCTTTTATCTCAAAACTCATGAAGTCCGCATATGATTGTGTCGAGTGTTCATCCCGGAACCCCGGAACCCGCCGCCGATAAGACTCGCCGCCGATAAGGGATGTCTTTCTGTCAGCCGGGTGCTGGTGCTAGTGATCCACCTCTCACCGGTGGTGCCAAAGAAGTTGTTTCTCAAACTCCGAGAGAAACGAAGGCCATTGACAAATGGGTCGATGATGACTTTGATTGCAAAAACTACATTCTTAATGCATTATCTCGATGATTTATATGAGTATTATTCAACTTTTGAAACCGTTAAAGATGTATACAGGATGCATTACAGAAAAATATGACACCGAGGAAGCTGGTTCAAACAACGTAGACTTTTTGATACTTATTCTCCTCGTTACTAGATTAACTTCTATACGTGTTTTGATTCTTTATTCTCACGCTTGCTCATAATCTTGTTATTCACCAAATGGATGTTAAAACTAAGCTTTTTGAATGGTGAACTAGAAGAGGAAATTTACATGGAACAACTCGAAGGTTTTGTAATTCCTGGACAAGAAAAGAGAGTATGTAAGCTAGAAAAATCTCTTTTATGGTTTGAAACAAGCTCCTAAACAATGGCATGAGAAATTTGATAATTTAATGATTTCAAATAACTTGAGAATAAATGAGGGTGACAAATGCATCTACTATAAATCTGAGAATGATGTGTGTGATTGTTTGCTTGTATGTAGATGATTTATCGATATTTGGTTCCAATTTATCCGTTGTCAATGAAACTAAAAAGCATGCTTAGTTCGAATTTTGACATGAAAGATTTGGTGAAGCTAGTGTAATCTTTGGGAATCAAAATAACTAGAACTAATAGTGGTATTTGTTTGGATCAATCTCACTACATTGAAAATTCGAAGAAGTATGAATATTTTGATTATACACTGTTTGTACTCCTTTTTGTTCCTAGTGTGAAATTGTTTAAGAACACTAGAGAAAGTGTTAGACAATCGGAATATACTAGTATAATAGGCAGTCTGCGTTATGCAACTAATTGTACTAGACCAGACATTGCATATGCAGTGGGAGTTCTCAGGTTTACCAGTAATCCCTAGTTTGAAACACTGGGATGCGATTGAGAGGGTTATGCGGTGATCTCGAAAAAGAACCACAAACCTAGGATTACACTTATCGGCAGGTATCCTGGCAGCCCTGAAGGATTTAGCGATGCTAATTGGAACACTCTTTAAGATGATTCCAAGGCCACCAGTGGATATGTTTTTACTATTGCTGGGGGTGTTGTATCTTGGAGATCAAAGAAACAGACAATTATATCCCAATCTACGATGGAGGCTGAATTAATGGCACTAGCGGCAGTGAAGAGCGGATGGTCAAGAGTCTGTCGAGACATTCCAAAGATGGGAAAACCGATGCCAGCCACTTGATCCACTTCGATAGTACCGCGGCTATCGGAGTAGTAGAGAATTGTTTTAATAACAATAAGAATGACAGATTGCGTCAGCATGACACTGATTAGAGAATTTCTCAATAGGGTGTTGTCGTAGTAGATCATGTAAGGTCTGAAGGAAATATAGCTGATACTTTGACGAAAGGATTAGCAAGAGAAAAGGTATGGAATATCTCAAAAGTATGGGACTTTTTGCCCGTGAGAAGTTGAGTCATTTGTAATGGATACCCAACCTAGAAATAGGTTCAAAGGACTAGACGAAGTTTACAAATGATATGATAGAGTCATGCATTCCCATAGCATGATATCCCGAAGTGGGAAACAGGTTGAGTGTTTAAACTCTTAATGATGTATATAGCTCTTGTTAGAGTGGGATACACAGGAGTATTCTTGATAGACTCACCTATACTGATGTGAAGGTGTGGCCGCCTTCTATGAGAACTTGGGCACTTCTCTAGACCGTTCGTTAAAAAAGGGATAAGCACATGGCCTTAATGTGCGAACTTAAGGACTTTACTCTAGATATAGTTGTGTGTGTTAAATAATCTAATATTAGTTAGAGTTCAAGACGTAAGTCTGATAGGTGTAGAATACACTGAATTTAATATCTAGTATTTATGCTTTCTTTTGCGAGTTTTCTTTGTAAATTATGTATCTTATGTGTGCTTTTGAGTTATTAGGTGCTTTGGAGTCATTTGGAGCAAAAAGACCAATTGGAACTCGTTCAAATACAAGATTTCTACTTTTCATTGTGTAGAGGACTGAAAGATAAAGACAATGGCGAAAGAACGGAGTCATTCTCGAGCTCGTATGAAGAAAATTACGAAGCAAAAGGACTTGGAAGACCAAAAGGGCACAATGGTCATTTTGTAGGTCCACTACTATTGACATCCCCTTTTGTTAAGGGCAACTCTATTTATAGTAGCACCAAATACCGACTCATAGTTAAGGGGTCATTATCCTCGGTTGACCCTGAGCAAAGGACCTGGATGCGAATATCGGCCTCAATACCTATACCTAAATCAATGAGAAGATAACATCTTCTCCTTCCCCCTATTTCACCCGAACCTGTTATTGAGACCGGTGGCTGCACTCGAGGCCGAGAGATTGGAAATCGGTGAGTAATTTGAGAGATGGAAGAGAAATTCATGAAGAATAGAGATGGGTCTATGAGGTGGTATGAAGATGCGCCATCTTGTTCGATTGAATGAGTACCAGTAAGGGAGGAAGAAATGATGCTGATACTGTGAAGAACAAGGAGGATTCTGTTAGGATTCTGAGTTGGGGTTTCTACGGATTTTGGTGGCTGCTCTCGATTTATGAGGATGAGCTCGAGCACGTACGCAAATGAGGAGGTAATGGAGAGATTCGGGGAGGAATGGCTAAAAGGGATCGATGGATTGAGTCGTGGAAGACTCGGATGGATGGGTATTCAAGTTAATTCGAGAGGATATGAAGAATGTCAGAATCTGATGCCGCAAAGAAGAGGGGTTTGAGGCAAATTTGAAATTGGTGACGGGTTTGTGGAGTTTGAGAATCTCGGGGAACGTGGTTTTTGGAACCGTGAGCCGAGATACATGTTCATGCAGTTAGCTAGTGTGGCCATTGACAGATCAAGTTCTTTGCCTGGGAAGCAATTAATGAGATGTTGAGCTTGAACTTGAGCTTGGGAGTATTCAGTGAGCTAGAAATTGGTAATGATGAGCCCGCCGTGAAAGGTTGAGCTTCCCGTGGCCATTGCTGGTGGAGATGACTAATGCTGGCATGTGAGTGATAATGGGTCGAATTGGTGTTGAGGGACCACCGAGATGTGGTGACACAGGAGAACTGGTGTTGGCTGGATGCTTATAGGTGAATACCAGGTGCAGCTCGATGGAGATCCAAGGGCAGTTTTGGTGATGGTGGTGGTTTTAGCGATTCTGACTTTGTAGTTAAGTGCATTGTTGTTGCCCGTGGGGATTTTGCTAATGACAATGAAGGCTTATCACAGGGGTTGGCTTGAGTTCAAGAGAGCTGTTAGTCCGAGATTGGCAGAAATAAAGGGGCTACAAGTGCTATGAGTTGACAAGAATGTAGAGTAATGGAGCTGCAGAATTGGAGCTAGTGATTGGGTTCAGACTGGTGGTGGCAACGAGGCTACAAAGAATGGTGGCCTGGATGAAACTGCAGGGGTTAGTTGCATTTGGTGATCTTTGTTCTTTGAAGTTGAAGTGCCAGAGGCTGTAGCGATGCAAAGAGCTGAGTCTCGCAATGCAAGAATGGAAGAGCCGAGGTGGAGCTACAATGGAATTTGAATCGCATGAATGGAAGGGGGTATGAGTCGGATGCAAGAATCGACGGCCGGACATAGTGAGCTACGCATCACGCTTTTGGGCGCGTTTTCGCAAGAGAGAAAGAATTGGTTTGGATGACTTTTGTGAATGTTTGAAATGCAGAGAAGGGAAGATGAGTTGCCTTGGGAGTGCACACTTGCTGCGACAGCTTGACCCGATGACAAAAGCGGCTGGAGACAAATTGTCCGGTGACGGATTCCGGCGCCGGCGGCCGGATTCCGGCGATGACGTCATCAATTCCGGCGACGCTTTTGGACCCAAAATTCCAGAGACATATTTTTCACTCCTGGGCTTGGTGGACCAACTTGAGACGGGTTTTGAGAAGAATTAACCTAATTTTGGGAAAGTATCCTTATGGGGAGAAAAGCATATAAATAGAACTTTTCTCTAAACCTAGATATATCTCCATTAGGGAGACTTCTACTTTTGTTCTAGGGTTTCACATGATAGGTTCTTCTAAACTTCTTATGATGATTTCCAAAAACACAAGTACTTAATCTTATTATTGGTTGAAGATGTAGTTGGATTTTGCAACCAAGTTATGATTTTTATGAATTAGTTTTCTCTCAATATTATCGTTCACTTTCTACGGGTTATAATAATTGCATGATTGATGGATTGCAATATGATTGAATGTTTGTTTAGTCGAGTCTAGAATTGATTGAACTCACATCCATATCTATAGCTATTTTAGGGTTTTCATCGAGCGATAACCTTGAATACTAGTAGCATGATATGATTAGGGTTTGTAGTGATACATCCTCGTAATCATATGTAGAAATTGACCTTTGTTCGAATTGTTTGCGCAATGTATTTCAATTGCATTGATTAGCCTATTTCTGAAACTTAATGCTCCTAGGAATTGAACTTGATTAGCGCAAGGCGTTAGGTTATTCTTTAGGTAGAATTCACATACGCAGCCCTAATGTGTGTGTTGATAACTTTGGAAATTACGGAGTATTCTTGCAATAAGGTATTCTATGGCTTTTGATGATAGCGAGATTAAATACGAATTCTATTCATATATTCATAAACTTGTTTACAATTGAAGATGAAACCTTTATCCAATATTTTCCCATCCTTGATTTGCGTGCTTTGTTTATTTGCTTTTTGTTTATTTTTATTTACACAATCAGAAATTCTTCCGGTGTTTTATATAGGAAACCATAACAATTTGACAACCTAGACCTCTCTGTGGGATCGATCCTTTCTTGCCCTTGCTATATTTATATTTTGAGTAGTAAGAAAGTGTAATTATATTTGTGTCGCTTACGACAGCGATCAACAGTACGTTGCGAAAACAATGCCTAAAGAAAGTTGGAAATGGCGATGATTTCGCTAAAGGGAAGGCAATTTTAGGAAATTTGAATAATGAAGAAGTAGATAGCAACATAAGTAAGAGATGTAAGAAGTGAATAATTGATATTAGGCTTGCGAAAGGTGTAAAAAAAAAAAAAAAAATTCTTGAACTTTTGAGTAATAAAGACAGGATGAAGATGCAAAGACTTTGATAATCGAAGAAATAATATGCGAAATTTTAGCAAAGATGATGATAAGAAATGATCTAAAATCAATGAAATATCAGAATGGGACGAGCCTGCTATGGCGTACACCCTAGTTCGCGAATAAAAATTTCGTAAGAGGCAAATGTAAGACCTAAAGTACGTCATAAAAGGGGGTATCTGTTAACATGGCTCAGGGAAAAGGTTACACCGCCCCTGGAACCTGAGTCATGGAGATTTGGGGTCAATAAAGCTCATCCAGGAGAGATACCTTGGATTTCCAACTATATGTATAAGGTTATACCCTGGTTGGACGACCGAGGGTCTCTCCTAAAGAGTAGGCGTATGACCAAGGCGCCGAGGTACACGGTTGAGCCAAGAGTGCCTGGGTCATTTGAAGTGTCTCGGCCATTCTTGGCAAGTCTTGGCACACGCTCGACTCGGCCCGAAGAAAACTCCACTTAGGGTGCAGTCTCGTAACCATAAGCCCTATAGGTATAAGGGATAAGAGGTGCGAAAACAATCAAGTTGTTGTTAAGACCGGATGGGAGGAGCTAGTCTTG
Source organism: Papaver armeniacum (assembly GCA_023531295.1). Taxonomy (NCBI): domain Eukaryota; kingdom Viridiplantae; phylum Streptophyta; class Magnoliopsida; order Ranunculales; family Papaveraceae; genus Papaver; species Papaver armeniacum. The sequence continues at coordinate 22,396 of JAJJWW010012415.1, forward strand.
TATGGCCGATGTACGCCTCCTTGAAGGGGCAACCAGGAGATGATAAGGGCGGCACCCTCCATTGGGAGCTGATAAGTGTCTTAAGACGCAAATGTCATGAGGCTTTATTTTCGCAAGAAAATTTAGGCTTGTCATATTTGTGCAATGATCCTGAAGAGGAAATAATACAAAACACGAAGATAAGACGAGATCAATGGGTCAGTACATGAAAGTGTAAGGAGGTCCTGTGATTTCGTCGCAAGACGGCAATGCCATGGGACTTTATCTTCGCAAGAAAATTTAGACCTGTCATATTGTCGCAATAAAATTATCCTGCAGAGGCAACAATACTAAAGAAATGATAAGGCAAGATCAATGGGTCGTTACATGAAAATGTAAAGACGTCCTGCGATTTTGTCGCAATGACGAGGGGTGGCACAATAAGACCTTTAACTAGGAAGGAAAAATAAGACCACAAAAAAAAAAAAAAAAAAAAAGAGTAAGCAAATAAGCTTACGAAAATGATTATATGCAAACAACCAGGAAATATTTTGATTGCGAGAATTTAGCAACAACAGTTGCAAAACTGAGGCACATTATTATTTAAAGGTTAATGACTTAATCTTTCATTTGAAAACAAATAACAGAGGCAAGTATGGGAATGAATAGAGTAAAAACTTGTTATTTATTTTCACATGATAGATTAACTTCATTCATAATATTGATTAACCGTATTGCAAGAAAGAATTATTCTTTTAACATGTGCAGCAAGGAACAATATTAGTAGAACTTGTATTTGAAGATCCAAGAAACTTACAGTAAGAGATTACAAAAAAAGGAAGATTAAAAGGATAAATGTACAGATAATACAAAGAGAGAAAGAAGAAAATGGAGCTATTTCTTTGTCGATTCTTCTTCTTCGCCAGATCCTTCAACTTCATCATCTTGACCAGACTCCTCTTCTTCGCTAGCATCGCTATTGGAGACATCCAAAGAAGGCATATTCTCAGGGATGTCTTCAAGAAGACAAGGATATGAAGAAAGAGGAATACTATTGTCATCGCAGACTGTCCTGATAGTTTGATTGCGAAAACGAACAAAATCATTTTTGAAATTCGCTACAGTAGTTTGTAGTTGCTTCTTCAATTTGGAATACTTGTCATTACGACGAGAGAAATCCTTCGCAAGTTGTTCCTTCTCAGATTCAAGTTCTTCAATTCTTCTCTGAAATCTCTTTTCAGCCTATGCGAACATAGGACAATGAATCAGCAACTTAATGGAAGCTTCATAAAAAATAAACAATTGAATAAAGAAGAATGGCTAACAACCTTTTCTATCAGAAATCATATCCCTAATCAAGGTTGTATGCTCAACTTGAAGACTAACATTGACACCTAAATTATTTCTGGCGTCATCTAGAATTTTCGCAGCCCAAGCGAATTCATCGTCACTGTGTATGAGAAGAAGGGAACGAATTTGATTCTCTCTTTCGCTAAGTAAAGTGTTTTGGCGAATGGATTCATCCCGTTCAACTTGAACTTCAAGAAGAGTTTTCTGAAATTTCACTAATGCTTGGGCACCTTGATTAGTGATGCGATCTTTGTCATCTATAAGATCACTAATTTTCTTCCTTAAAATATTAATTTTCTCTTTGGAATCAAGGTATAGACGTTTAAGTTGGTTGGCTATACCCAAGCTAGATCTATGATAAAGTTCTAGGAGGCGAAATTTGGATTGAAGTTTGTCTAGAGGAAGAGATCTAACTTTGTTATTTGAAAAACTATTCAAGGAATTGTTGAGATGAATGAGAAGAGTATCATTATCCATAGGTTCAGGAAATGAGTGGAGAAGAATGGCTTCATCAGAAAGATTATAAACGTCTGCGAAAATGATAAGTCAGATAAGGAAAAACAACTAGAGAACAAAATAAAGAAGAAAAGAAAAGTCATACCATAAAGTTGTTGATTAGCACTTTGAAGGCTAGATATTTTATTCTTCTGAGTGGAAGATTCAATTTCCAGTTATTTGGTCTTCTCACGAAGAGTAGCAGTTTCACCCTCGAATTATTTATCTCTCTTGGGAAGAATAACGGCTTCAGCTTCCAATTCTTCATTCTTCTTGCGAAGTTGAAGATTTTTCATCTCGAGAATGTTGCGCCTTCTCTCAAGGTCTGAGGCAACAACAAAAGAAGCTCTCCCAGACTACAAAGGAAAGTAAGCAAATCATCAAGATATGATTCAAAGTCGAAGTCATGAAGAAATAAAGAAATACAAACGTACCAAAGCACCCAGTGCATTTAGGAAGCTAGGAGTCAATGATCTAGAAGCCACCTGAAGAGAATCATTGCCCTCTAATAAGGAAGCATCACAAATATTTTCGAGACCTTCGCATGTATTAGAGAGACGGTTATCTTCGATTCCTTGCATGGAGTCTGAGAAGATACTAGATAGTAGCGCCATAGGGGATTCAGTTGGATGAATTTCCTTCGCGAAAGAGATGTCAATATCATCATTATCTTCATTAGAACTCTCGATGGATTGAAGATCTGAACGAGAAGAAGAATGGATCTTCCATTTTTTAGAAGGTGGAGCAATGGACTTCTCCTTGCGAAGAGGACCTTTACCCTTTCCTTTGGCCTTCGCAGCTTCAGTAGTTCCTTCTTCTCTGACAACTTCAACACCAACCTTCACACACGAATAAAGATAAGAAACAGAGGCAACAATATTGTTAAAATAGCAATAGAAAATGTTTCTTACTTCATCCGTGATTGAATGGAGTATCGCCAGAGTATTCGCCTTGGGATTCCTTTTGTAACTTCTCCTCATCTTGATGATCTGAAAATTTTTCAAGATTAGTAAAAATAAAAGGAAATGAAGATCACAAAGTGAATGAAATGGAGAAAATATACCTCTTTTTCCTTCTCGGGCCAATTAAATACCCAAGGCTGATAATTGGCAAGATTCGCAGGGAGTACATTGGAACCCGAGATGTAAGGTCCGTTTAAAAATAGTGTAAAGACGCACCACATGTCGTCTTTGGAATGGCGAGGAACATTGTTCTTGCCAGAGTGCCAATCGATATCTTGCATAAGTGTCTTGTCGTCAGGAATGTTCTCTTTTCTTTTCAACCGTGCACCCCAACGAGTTCTATCGTTCTTCATGTTTATTACATCATAATTTTCAAAGAAATTTTCTACTAAATACTTTTCAGCGATGATCTCTAGGTCTGCGAATTTAGGATCTCTGACTGTAGTGGGATAAAGGGATCCCTTACCAGTACCACGGTTGGCGAACTCACGCATTAAGCGGATACAATCTCCGCTTAATTGATAGATAGCTCGCGAGAATTTCTCATGAGCAAGAATTTCATAAAATAAAGGAAGTTCGGGATTATAGAGAGGAATGGGAAGGCCCGCGAGAATTTGACCTAGCGAGACTATGATTTTTTGATCATCACACTGATGATCAGTGAATAGTTTGGCAAAAATAATGGATTTAGATTCTTGATCGGGAATAAGGGATAATGTGAAACCCTTTTCTTGTAAATCCTTTTTAGCCTCTTCCAAAAAAACTTCGTATCTACGACCAGATGGAGCCATCTTCAGAGTATGGGAATGAATAATGAGTTGAAGATCAAAAGAAAGAAGAAAAAGCAGATTTACAGTAGCAGAAGCAGAAATTACGGAGAAGAATTGAAATTGCAGAGAGAAAGTAAAAAAGAAGAAGAAGAGGGTGAGAAAACTATATATAGAGAAGAATTCTCGAGAAGCTAAATGCATTTAATGCGAGAAGGGACGTGAGCGGTTGAAAAAGACGTGTCAAGAAATGGGTGGAAGAAGAGACACGTATAATAGATTCTGTGTAAAAGTACGGAATCATATCAAAATAGATAAGGATGAACAGTTGCGGCATATCATAAACATTAGTTCTCATGACATTCTCTTCTTCGCAAAGAAGACATGAGAAGAGGCAAGATGTAGGATCAGAATATCGCAACATCAGTACCTCGCGAAACCTATAAACAACAACCTTGCGAAGGTGTCGCAGACGAATAATATGAATGACGTAATGGATGACAACAGCCAAAACATGAGAAAGATGCGAAGACTTAGCGAGATCAAGGAGTGTCGCTAAATTACATACTTGTACACTTGCGATATTTCGCAAGTCATTCCCGAAAATAAAGGATGACTTATTGTCATCCACTATGTAATACCCTATATAAAGAGCCGAATGTGCCTATTGAGGAGAGAGTTCTTTTCGAGTGTTGGGAAAGTCATTAAGAGAGAGAAAGTTTAGAGTGATTGTAATTCTTTAGCTCATTTCTATTTCATATTATAAACTTTCAAGAATTTAATCAATAAGAATTATAATTGTTCATCTTAGAATGGCTCAATTGTGTATATTCTTGTGAGGGGTGTAGTGTAGGATTTCCTGCAACTACAAATCGAATTTGAGATGATTGATGTTCTGAAATTTAGGGTTTATCTGAAATTGGGAATTTGAATTAGGTTTTTTTTTCTTTCCCGTAATCCATTGTACTATAATGTTTTTGTTTGTTATATTTTTCTTTCGTAAACCAGTCCAGTCCACATACTTCAGAGGATTCTCTATGAAAGTTCTTTCAGAAATGCATCTCCTCTGTCTCAGATGGGCACGCACACATATAATTGAGTTATGGGCGTGATATTTTCTGATCCAGATTCTTTATCCAACTTGCTTTTGATGCAATATTTGTAGTCGTGTTATTGCTTTGGTATCAAAATGCATCTCAAAAAGTTGTTCCATGGTACAATTATGAGAACAACTATCGAAATGCACCCAAGAGATTACAAGCCATCCAACAGACAAAAGAGTGCACCATGAGGTCCATAGACATGACATTGACCAGCTTTCAAGGCTCTTTCTCTTGCTTTAAATACAAAATATGTGTCTAGCAACACACAGGTCTCACTTTCACTTTTCCTTCTTCTCTTTTCTTCTTTTCTCTGGGTAGTGGGAAGTTCAGCTAAACCCTAATTAACCCTGCATCAAACAAAGAAATGATGAATAGATAGAGCAGTTCAAATGAGAGTTATTGGTTGATGAAGAAGAAGAAACATGTGGAAGAAGGTGGTGTTGGAAGAAATTTTTGGAGTTATAAATTAAAGTTGTTGTTTCTGAAGATTCAGAAGACCAGAAAGAAGAAAATGAAGAAGATACAAAAATGGTTTATGTACGCATCTTCGGTATAGGCGAAATCGGAAAATGGTACATTCTCTTAGCCCTAGACGAGTGATTAGGTAATTGTTAATTTCAGGTTTTCATTGACTCATGCAAGATGTTTTTGTTGATAATAATCGAAGTTGAGATGATTGATTTTCTGAAATTTAGGGTTTATCTGAAATTGGAAATTTGAATTAGTTTTTTTTTTCTTTCCCATAATCTATTGTACTATGGTGTTTTATATTTTTTGTTTGTTATATTTTTCTTTCGTAAACCAGTCTAGTCCACATACTTCGGAGGATTTTTCAGGAAAGTTCTTTCGAGCATGGCATCTCTCCGTCTCGGATGGGCACGCGCACATATAATTGAGTTATGGGCGTGATATTTTCTTATCCAGATTCTTTATCCAACTTGCTTTTGATGCAATATTTGTCGTCGTGTTATTGTTTTGATATCAAAATGCATCTCAAATACAAACTATGTGTCTAGAAACACACAAGTCTCACTTTCACTTTTCCTTCTTCTCTTTTCTTCTTTTCTCTGGGTAGTGGGAAGTTCGGCTAAACCCTAATTAACCCTGCATCAAACAAGGAAATGATGAGTAGATAGATCAGTTCAAATGAGAGTTATTGGTTGACGATGAAGAAGAAACATGTGGAAGAAGGTGGTGTTGGAAGAAATTTTTGGAGTTATAAATTAAAGTTGTTGTTTCTGAAGATTCAGAATACCAGAAAGAAGAAAATGAAGAAGATACAAAAATGGTTTATGTACGCATCTTCGGTATAGGCGAAATCGGAAAATGGTACATTCTCTTAGCCCTAGACGAGTGATTAGGTAATTGTTAATTTCAGGTTTTCATTGACTCATGCAAGATGTTTTTGTTGATAATAATCGAAGTTGAGATGATTGATTTTCTGAAATTTAGGGTTTATCTGAAATTGGAAATTTGAATTAGTTTTTTTTTTCTTTCCCATAATCTATTGTACTATGGTGTTTTATATTTTTTGTTTGTTATATTTTTCTTTCGTAAACCAGTCCAGTCCACATACTTCAGAGGATTTTCTGTTGAAGTTCTTTCAGAAGGGCATCTCCTCCGTCTCAGATGGGCACACGCACATATAATTGAGTTATGGGCGTGATAATTTCTTATCCAGATTCTTTATCCAACTTGCTTTTGATGCAATATTTGTCGTCGTGTTATTGTTTTAATATAAAAATGCATCTCAAAAAGTTGTTCCATGGTACAATTATGAGAACAACTATCGATATGCACCCAAGAGATGACTAGCCATCCAAAAGACACAAGAGTGCACCATGAGGTCCATAGACATGACATTGACCAGCTTTTAAGGCTCTTTCTCCTGCTTTAAATACAAACTATGTGTCTATCAACACACAAGTTTCACTTTCACTTTTCCTTCTTCTTTTTCTTTTTTCTCCGGGCAAGTGGGAAGTTCAACTAAAACCCTAATTAACCCTGCATCAAATAAGGAAATGATGAGTAGATAGATCAGTTCAAATGAGAGTTATTGGTTGATGATGAAGAAGAAACATGTGGAATAAGGTTGTGTTGGAAGAAATTTTTGGAGTTATAAATTAAAGTTGTTGTTTCTGAAGATTTGGAAGACCAGAAAGAAGATACAAAAATGGTTTTTGTACGCATCTTCGTTATAGGCGAAATCGGAAAATGATACATTTTCTTAGCCCTAGTCGAGTGAACAGGTAATTTTTAATTTCAGGTTTACAATTACTCATGCATAATGTTTTTGTTGATAATAATCGAAGTTGAGATGATTGATGTTCTGAAATTTAGGGTTTATCTGAAATTGGGAATTTGAATTAGGTTTTTTTTTCTTTCTTTCCTGTAATCCATTGTATTATGGTGTTTTATATTTTTTGTTTGTTATATTTTTCTTTTGTAAACCAGTTAGTCCACATACTTCAGCAGGATTCTCTCACAAAGTTCTTTCGTATGGGCATCTCCTCCGTCTCAGATGGGCACGCGCACATATTATTGAGTTATGGGCGTGATATTTTCTTATCCAGATTCTTTATCCAACTTGCTTTTGATGCAATATTTGTCGCCGTGTTATTGTTTTGATATCAAAATGCATTTCAAAAAGTTGTTCCATGCTACAATTATGAGAACAACTATCGAAATGCACCCAAGAGATGACCAGCCATCCAACAGATACAAGAGTGCGCCATGAGGTCCATTGACATGATATTGACCAGCTTTCAAGGCTCTTTCTCTTGCTTTAAATACAAAATATGTGTCAAGAAACACACAAGTCTCACTTTCACTTTTCCTTCTTCTCTTTTTTTTCTTTTCTCTGGATAGTGGGAAGTTCAGTTAAACCCTAATTAACCCTGCATCAAACAAGGAAATGATGAGTAGATAGATCAGTTCAAATGAGAGTTATTTGTTAATGATGAAGAAGAAACATGTGGAAGAAGGTGGTGTTGGAAGAAATTTTTGGAGTTATAAATTAAAGTTTTTGTTTCTGAAGATTCAAAAGACCAGAAAGAAGAAAAGGAAGAAGATACAAAAATGGTTTATGTATGCATCTTCTAGACAAAGCAAATCTAAAGTGATACATTCTTTTAGCCCTAGTCGAGTGAACAGTAATTGTTAATTTCAGGTTTACATTGACTCATGCATGATGTTTTTGATGATAATAATCAAGTTGAGATGATTGATGTTCAAATTTAGGTTTATCTGAAATTGGGAATTTGAATTAGGTTTTTTTTTCTTTACTGTAATCCATTGTATTATGGTGTTTTATATTTTTGTTTTTGTTATATTTTTCTTTCGTAAACCAGTCCAGTCCACATACTTCAGAGGATTCTCTGTGAAAGTTCTTTCGTATGGGCATCTCCTCCGTCTTAGTAGCAGGAAATCCCACACTACACCCCTCACTCGCCTTTTGCTTGACTAATCCATTAAAAGATATGTGATCAAGAATATTTATTAATTGATTCCATGAAATGTTTACACAAGACAATAGAATTACACTTAGAAATTAAAGCACTCTTAAACTTTTCTCTCCTAATGACTTGCTTCACAATTCAAAAAGATCTCTCCCTTCAATGACTCATTTAGCCCTTTATATAGGGTAATACATAGTGGACGACATAGCCTAAGCTATCCTTTATTTTTTGGGAATGTCTCGCGAAGTGTCGCAAGTGCACGAATATTCATTCTCGCGACACTTCTTAACCTCGCCAGTGTTTCATGTCTTCCAATTGTTTTGTTTGTCGTTATTCATCGCGTCGTTTATTTTAGCTCCCTCGCGACTTCCTCGCGACACCGTCGTTTATTAATCCCGCGAACCTTGTCTCGTTGCGATATTATGATCCTACATCTTGCCTCTTTTTCCTTGAATATTGCTTGAAGGGCGATTTGAAGGAAAAATTCATTGTTGTAATAATCCTTGGTCGCAATTGGTGAAGGAACGAGCGAAAGAATACTTTTCTTGAAAAGTACGTACTTGCCTCTATTCTTTTAGCGAAGTTCAAGCTTCTTTGTAGTATATATATGAAGTTCCGTCTCCCGTCTCTCCTTACATCTCCTCTCGAGGGAGAGAATATCATGAGAATCAATATTTTGATTTGCCGCAACTACTTATCTTTATCTGTTTCAGCTCCGTACTATTACATGATTTTGACTATTAAAGTCTTTTCTTGACACGTCTCTTCCACCCGTTTATTCTCGTCCGTTCGTGTCTCTTCTCGCATTAAATGCCCTCGTTTTTCTCAAGAATCTTTTTTGATTTTTCTATATATAGCTTTCTTTTCCTCCTCTTTTCTTCTTTTAATTTCTCTCTGTAACTTTTCTTTACTCTCTCCTTCCGCAATTTGCGCTCCTGCTACTGTAACTCTTTTCTTCATCCCTTCTAACGCTGATCCTAATCTCCAATCTCCCATCCATTCCCATACTGATAATGGCTTTCATTAGTCGTGCATACAAAGCTTCTTTTGATGAAGTTCAATGTAAGTTGCTTGAGAAGGGTTTTACTCTATCAACCATTCCCGATCAAGAACCTTCATCTATTCTTTCGCAAAGTTGTTTTTCGATCATCAATGTGATGATCAAAAATTATAGTCTCGCTAGGTCGCCTTCTCGCAGACTTCCCATTCCCTTATACAATCCCGAGATGCCTTTATTTTATGAAATCTTGGCCCATGAAAAATTCTCTCGGGCTGTTTATCAATTATGTGGCGATTGCATTCGCCTAATGCTTGAGTTCGCGAACCGTGGTGCTGGCAAAGGATCTTTATACCCTAATACTGTTAGAAACCCCGATTTCGCAAACTTGGAAATAGATGCTGAGAAATACACTGTAGAGAACTTTTTTGAAAATTATTCAGTGATAAAGATGAGGAATGCGAAATCTCGCTGGGGCATTCGCCATGAAAAAGAAGGATAATGTCCCTGAGGATAAATTACTCATGCAAGATATTGACTGGCACCCGGCAATAATACTACTCCTCGCCATTCCAAGGATGAGAAGTGGTGGGTTGTACCCTTGATTTTAAATGGCCCTTACATCGCGGGCTCGCATATTCTTCCCCGCGAATCTCGCAGATATCATCCTTGGGAATTCAAATGGCCTGATAAGGCAAAAGAGGTATGTTTTCCACTTCAAATCTTGCCCTCGCAACTTTCTTTTTATATTTGCTGAGTTTGTGGAATTTTTCAGATCGCCAAATTGAGAAGAAGCTATAAGGATGATCCGTTGGAGAGTACTCTGACGATACTTCGATCGCTTACGAGTGAAGTAAGAAACATTTCCTTTGTTATTTGAAACAATATTGTTGCCTCCATTTCTTATCTTTAACCGTGTGCGAAGGTTGCCTCTGTTTCTTATCTTTTAATTGTGTGCGAAGGTTGGAGTTGAAGAAGTCAGAGCCGCGAAGATTAAAAGTAAGGGTAAAACCGTCGTTCGCAAAAATAAATCTTCTGCTCCATTAACTAAGAAGCGAAAGACTCAATCATCTTCTCTCCTTAGCTCAAGCTCCGAATCTTCTGATGAGGATAACCATGATTCGAATCCTTCTCTCGCTAAAGAGACTCCATTGACCGGTTCTTCTATGGATCGGCTTATCTAGCATCTTCTCGACTCTTTCCAAGGAATGGGAGACGCTCCTCTAGCTTCTCTTTGCGGGACTCTCGCAAATGTGTGTAATGCCGCTTTACTAGAGGGCAATAATTCTTTCAATGGAGCCTCTAGAATTGTGTCTCCCGACTTCTTGAATGCACTTGGTTCCTTGGTATGTATGCGTCATATTTCCCCGTTAATTTTAAATTTTTAAATATATATATATTAACGATTTTTCTATCTCCTTTCATAGGTTGGAAAACTTTCTTTGTAGTTGCCTCAGATCTCGAGAGAAGACGCAACATCCTTGAAAAGAAAAATTTACAACTGAACAAGAAGACCCAAGAGCTGGAAGTTGAAGCCGCGTCATCTCGCGATCGGATTCAAAAATTAGAAGCCGATCTGGATTCCCAAAAGGAAAGAGTAATCACTCTTCGAATTCAAATCAAGAACTTTATGGTATAGTAATTTTCAATTCTCAAATCCTTTTCATGCTATCTTCTATTTTTCTTTGTCTGACTATTATTCTCGCAGACGTATATAATCTCTCCGAAGAATCCATTCTTCTCCATTCATTTCCCGAGCCTATGAATGATGATGTCCTTCTTACTCGCCTCAATCAATCTCTAAGTAGCTTCTCAAATAAAATTAACCTCCTTTCATTAAAAGATCTTCAATCCAAATATCATCTCTTAGAGATCGAACACAGATCTAGTTTAAATTTAACTAATCGCTTTAAACGAATGTACCTTGATTCCGAGAACAAAGTCAAAACTTTAAGGAAGAAAATTAGTGATCTCATAGATGAGAATGACCGCATTACTAACAGAGGTGCACAGACAAGTAGCGTAATTCCACAAATCTCTTCTTGGTGTGCAAGTTGAACGAGATGAACTCCTTCATCAATACCATACTTAAGTTTTAAATGAGAAGAGCAAGTTCGTTCACTTCTTATTATTAATAGTAATGATGAATTCGCCCGGCTGCAAAAGTTTTAGATAATGCCAGAATAATCTAGGTGTTGATGTTAGTCTTCATGCCGAGCATACTTCCTTGATTAAAGACATGATATCTGATAGAGAAGGTTACTTATTATACCTTACTGCTTCTTGCTACCGTAATATTGCTCGTAAATTATTAACTTGTTGTTATTTATTTGTAGAATCCGAGAAGAGACTTCAAGTTAGAATTAGAGAGCTTGAATCTGAAAAAGAACAACTCGCCAGAATTTTCCAAATGAGAATTGAAGAACTTGAAATCGAAAAGAACATTTCAGAAAGAGTCTCTCCTTCGCGAGAATAAATATTTCAAGTTGAAGAAACAATTTCTAACGACAAAGTGGCGAATTTTAATAATGATGCCGTTCGTTTTTTTCGCAATGGAGCCATGGAGTATGTTTGTAAGGACCACAATATCCCTCTCGCATTCATATCCCCGGCCGCTTGAAAAGGTTCCCGAGAATTTGCCTGTCTCGCACGTATCCGATAGTGAGGCCGGCGAAGAAGAAAATTTCGCGATGAGGATAATAGGATCAAGAATCGATGAAGGAGAAGAATCACCAAAGAGATAATTCTTTTTGTTTTCTTTTCACGCTTGTAATATCTCGTACATTTCAATCTTCCCTTTTTTTTTTTTTTTTTTTTTTTTTTTTTTTTTTTTTGGTAGTTCTTCCTTGTAATATAATTGGCCAACATTATTGACGTATAACTCTTTCATCAGAAGATGAATAACAATATTTCATCTTTTCCATTCCCATACTTGCCTCTCGTTATTTATCTTCGATGGAAGATTTTAGTTGTCATCATGTATTTTGTTGGATAATTATTTTATTGTTATTGAAATGTATCGTTGCGACGAGGTCGCGGTGCCTTCATAAATTAAGAATCCCGCTTTATCTCGCCTTATCATTTCGGTAGTCTTTATTTTATCTCTTCTTGTTGCGACAAGGTCGCAAGCCGCCTTTACACTTTCATGCAATGGCCCATTGACCTTGCCTTATCATTTTTGTGTGGTCTTCCAAGTCAGACCTCCCTAATTAGAGGTCCTCCCCTGCCACCTTTTATTGCGACAAAATCGCAGGACGTCTTTACACTTGTATGTAAAGACCCCTTTATCTCGCCTTATCATTTTCCAAGTATTTTTGCCTCGCAGATGTTTTAGTTGCGATAATATGACAGGCCTAGATATCCTTGCGAACATAAAGCCCCATGACATTGCCGTCTTGCGACGAAATCGCAGACGTCCGTACACTTTCGTGTAAAGACCCATTGATCTCGCCTTACCTTCGCGTTAGTATTATTGCCTCTGCAGATAATTGCACAAATATGACAAGCCTAAATTCTCTTGCGAAAACATAGCCTCATGACATTTTGCGTCTGTTTTGACACTCCCCTAATGGAGAGCGTCGCCCTTATCATCTCCCGGTTGCCCCTTCAAGGAGGCGAAACATCGGCCATACAAGACTAGCTCCTCCCATCCGGTCTTAACAACAACCAGTTGTTTTCGCAGCCTCTTATCCCTTATACCTATAGGGTTTATGGTTACAAGGCTGCACCCTAAGTGGAGTTTTCTTCGGGCGAGTGCAACATATGCCAAGACTTGCCAAGAATGGCCAGGGTAGGTTCATCCATCCCGGCACTCGCTCAACCGTGTACCTCGGCGCCTTGAGCATACATCGACTCCTAAGAAGAGACCCTCGGCCGCCCAACCAGGGTATAACCTTATATATATAGTTGGGAATCCAAGGTACCTCTTCCGGATAGGCTTTCATGGGCCCCAAATTTTCATGACTCAGCTTCAGGAGCGGTGTAACCTTCCCCCTGAGCCATGTCGAGAGATACCCCTTATATGACGCACTTTAGGTCTTACATTTGCCTCTTACGAAATGTTATTCGCGAACTAGGTGTACGCCATAAAGGTTCGTCCCATTCATTTACTCATTCATCTTTGTTAAATCATTCAATCATTCATGTTTCATTATTTGTTAATATTTGTTTGCGAAGTATTCGCAAAATTCCATTTCATTTGTTGTATCTTTATCTCTTTCTTAACCGGATTCTCATTTACCCTTGATCGCGAGATTCTCGCACATCATTACTTCAATCGCTACTTTTCCTCCCGCTTTTGTTGATTATTCACTTCTTATGCCTTTTGTTCCTCATATCCTTCGCTTCTTTATTATCATAACATTCGCCTGTTTCTAGGCATTCACCTCGCGAGGTATGTTCATCCTTACTTCTATAGCATCCACCATCAGCTTTTTCCTTTCTCTCGCTCATCTCTCACATGTTGCTTCCAACCCTTTCTTTTGGCATTTCTTTCTTCGCAGCTTTCTACATCGACCTCATGACATTGCTGTGACTCCTTCCAATCTCCCTGTATAATACCAATGCCGTTTGGATGTGGAAATTTTATACATTGATGGTATGTTGATGCGACTCCCAAGATTTCATGAAGCCATGGCCTCCCAATCAGCGCATTATATGGAGATTCCACGTCAACCACACAGAACAAAACATCAGTTGATAATCCTTGTAGAGGTATTCTCATGTGAACCTCTCCCTTTGGTTTGTTTGCAGTGCCATTAAAGCCATATATCTTGTATGTCGAGGGGATCAAATCCTCATCCTTTCCTCCCATCGTCTTGTAAGTATGGTAAAAAGAATATTCACCGAACTTCCGTGTCGATTAGATTCGGTTGATCGCCCAAGAATCTTCTCGCTTCATCATCTTCTCCATCAATCGGTTTTGGGTTAATCTCTAGTTTCACAACCAACGGGCTATCATGTGTTTCTCTTCCTTTTGGCACTTCATCTGCAGAGAAAGAAATAGTCTTCACTGCCACTTTTCTAATCAAGGTCGTTCTCGCTGCACTCATTATTTCTTTATCATTAGCATCTCTCGCAAAGACTCTACCGAGCACGTTGTCATGAAAATCTTCGACAGCGATAGGAGTGGACGATAGAGTTGCAATTCAAATTTTTGGCTTTTGTTCCGACTTCTATCACAAATGTTTCCTTTCCTTTGCCGACACGTGCCTGTGCATCTCTCGGTGGTGGTGGTAATGTCTGGCCTTTTTCTTCTCCCTTTAGAAAGTGATTCAGCTTCCCCTGATCAATCATCCTGAGAATAATTCTCTTTATGTTTCTACAATCGTTTGTTTGATGTCCATGGAAGCGATGGTAAGAACAAAACTCATGACTTATGTCGCCTGGCGGTGGTTCCATTCCCGCGTTCCAAGGTGCTGGTACATCTTCCATCACAAGTATAGCTTCCCAGATCTTTTCCACACTAGCATTCAGTGGAGGCATCTTAACTGTTCCCATACTATTCTCGCGACTTCTCTCGCCCTCCATGGTTATATTGCCTTCGTCCACCGTAAGTTTCTTGCACATGATCTAGCCTCTCGAATCTTATTATTGCTGTTACGGTTGTAGTAGTTCCTTTCTCGTTCGAACTCTTCTTGGTCGTGGCTTCCCATGGCTACTATCTTCCGCCGTCCCTCATCAGCCCTTCCTCGCTTGTCGTCCCCTTGCGAAGTGCTCGCCATCGTATTTATGAATTGAGGCAACAAGCTTGCGTTCGCAGATTCGAGCTTGTGTTCGCGATCGGATAAGAATTCATTTCATTCTCGTCTTTCTTCTAAGGCGATATATTCTTCCCGTAACTCTCGCAGCTTCGCCATCGTGATTGTATTTTTGATTCTAAAAATTTGAATGTATAACAAGTTAGTCGCGAAGAGAGCATTCACAAATGAGAGAATGAGGTATCTTTCCTCAACCCGTCCCGCCATTTCGCTACACATGGTCCTCCATCTTATTGTCAATTGCCTTAAGCTCTCGCCAACCCTTTGCTTCAACCCGAATACATCTTCAATACCCGGGTCGTGAAGAATTGTTACTTATGTATGCGCCCAGTGAATGTGGCTTGTAAATGGTTAAATGATGTGATTGTGTTCCTTGGCAGACCCTCAAACCATTTTAGTGCTTCTCCTATTAGGCTTGATGCGAAATACTTGCATAGTATAGCATCATGATTCTCCCACCGCAACATACATCTCATATAAGCCTTGATATGTTGTACCGCACAAGTTGTTCCATCAAAGATGTTGGTTAATGCAGGTAGATTGCACTTAGGAGGTATTCCTCCCATCTGTACTTCTAGTGTGAAGGGATTCTTCGCAGCTTCTGCGATGGCTTCGTCCAATTGTTTCCTTCCTCCTTCCCTTCTATTGTTCATTAGTCCTCTCATTTCAGCCAGCTTCTCTTAAGATTTGTTCATTTGCCTCGTAGTTTGACTCCACCGGTCTTTTAGCTCGCTTCTCTCCTTCTTCGCTCGTGCCTCGTTTTGACCTTCTTGCTCGTTATTTTCTTCTCTCCTTTCCTCGCGACGCTCTTCTTCGTTTCTTTCTTCAATTCGCACGCCATTATATCGGTTGTTCTCTCTTCTTGGTCTGTCTCTCAGCTCTCATCTCGCGCCCTCTCATATTCTTCATTAATATTTCTATTGGTACGATTTTGTTCCCTCCTTCTTTCCGGTTGTCATGGTTATTCTCGCCGGATTGCTTCTTCCATCTCTTGATTTTCCATTTCTCGCTCTTATCCTTTCTCTCTCGCGAGCTAGTCGCGTTTGTTCAATGTAGTGCCTCTCAATGTCATCCTCAATTTCTCGGTTTCTTCTCAATTCTTCTCTCCCGTGCAAGATCATTCTTCCTTCAAAGAGTTGGGTCATTCGGCCCTTGGAGTTGCATGTTTCCTTGATTCTCCCTATTCCGCTCATCTTGAAGATTTTCAAGCAATTACAACCACTCTTGGGCCGAGGAATATAACGATCTTCCATTTCCCTCTTCTCTCGCCACGCTCTGTGCTTGGATTTTGTGTTTCTTGTTGGTTTTCTTCTTCGGTACTTTCTGTTGGTAAAACTCTCCTTCTTTCTTCCCTAGTCGACCTTGAACTTGATCTCACACTACTTCTTGATCTCCTATTTTGCAATCTCATATTTTCCATTCTCAATTCATGATTCTGTCTTGTCAAGTTTGCTCGTTCCTCTCCGCTCTAGTCGTCTCTCTTCGTGTATTGTTTGTCTCAATCTTTCTAACGCCGCGATTTCTTCATTTTTCGGATTCATTTCTCCATTCATTCCTTGCTCTTCTCCTCCTTGTCCATTACTCACCATCTCGCCGCTCCTCTTCTCTCTCGTCTTCAGAATCAGACCTCCAAGTATGTACACTTACTCTATCATAATCCACAGCCGCGTTTGCTACTGGTGAGATCGGTGGCTGATTTTGATTTTCTCCATCATTTCTCATACTCATCCTTGACGATTCTCCTGTTTCATTCCTCCTTTCTCCAGCAAGTCTCCCACTTCTTCTTACAATCGTTGGTTGCCCTTGTACGTTTCTTCTTCTAGCCATTTCTCTTTTTCAATGAATTCTTGAGTATCTCTCCAAACCTTTTCTCTCGTTAATCCAAATTCTTTCCAATTTCTTCACAATCTCTCGCTCAATCCCCTCGTTTCTAGCGCATATGTAGTAGCAGGAAATCCCACACTACACCCCTCACTCGGCTTTTTGCTTGACTAATCCATTAAAAGATATGTGATCAAGAATATTTATTAATTGATTCCATGAAATGTTTACACAGTACAATAGAATTACACTTGGGAAATTAAAGCGCTCTTAAACTTTCTCTCTCCTAATGACTTGCTTCACAATTCAAAAAGATCTCTCCCTTCAACAGACTCATTTAGCCCTTTATATAGGGTAATACATAGTGGATGACAGCTAAGCTATCCTTTATTTTTGGGAATGTCTCGCGAAGTGTCGCAAGTGCACGAATATTCATTCTCGCGACACTTCTTAACCTCGCAAGGTTTCATGTCTTCCAATTGTTTTGTTTGTCGTTATTCATCGCGTCATTTATTTTAGCTCCCTGCGACTCCCTCGCGACACCGTCGTTTATTAATCCCGCGAACCTTGTCTGTTGCGATATTATGATCCTACAATTATATTTTTCTTTCAAACCAAGAAATTCCACATACTTCAGAGGATTCTCTGTGAAATTTCTTTCACAAGGGCATCTCCTCCGTCTCAGATGGACACACGTACATATAATTGAGTTATGGGCGTGATATTTTCTTATCCATATTCTTTATCCAACTTGCTTTTGATGCAATTGTAGGACCAGAATATCGCAACACCAATATTTCGCGAGATTAATAAACGACTGCGTCGCGAAGGAGTCGCATGGAGGTAAATAAATGACGTAATAGATGATGACAGTTAGAACATGAGGAAAGTGTGAAGACTTGGCGAGATTTAGGAGTGTCGCGAGGGCAAGCAGTTGCACATTCGCGAGCATTCGCAAGACATTTCCGAAAATAAAGGACAACTTAGCTGTCATCCACTATGTAATACCCTATATAAAGGGTTGAGTAAGTCTGTTGTAGGGAGAGATCTTTTTGAATGGTGAAACAAGTCATTAGGAGAGAGAAAATTAAGAGTGATTGTAATTTCTTTAACTCTGTTCTACATTTCTTTGTAAATCTTTCAAGAGAACAATTAATAAAACACATTATGTTTCATCTTCAAAATGGATTGATTAAGCAGATTTGAGTGAGGGGTGTAGTGTGGGAAATCCTGCAACTACATATGCGCTAGAAACAGGGATGAACAAGATTGAAGATTGAAAAGTACAATTAAAATCGCTTAAATCAAGAAAATGAGAAAGGAAAAAGTTAAATCAGATGAGATAGAAGAATTAAGAAGCAAGGAACATAATGAAGAAATGGAATACAATTCAATTACAAAAGAAATGGTTAATGAATTCCATGAAAATATTAGAGGAAGGATACATAAACGAGATTTTGAAGGAAAGAAGATTATAGATGAGGAGAAGATATCGTCTTTGAAGGAATGGGAAAAGCAGAAAATAACATTCACAGTCGCGGAAGTTCCTAGAGAAAATTTGAATCATATATCTCCACAAGTTATCACGATAAATGCAAGCAGAAAAAGAGAAGAATCGGCAAAGGTAGCGGAAGAATGGGAAATAAATAGAACTTTGGTGGATACGGGGAGTTTGGTGAGTATCATGTTTTACCATACTTACAAAAAATTAGGATATAAAGATGAAGAAATGAATTCTCCAAGATATTATATTCATGGTTTTGGAAAATCTATAACAGTACCTAAAGGGGAGATAACATTACGAATTTTACTCGGAGAAATTG
Source organism: Papaver armeniacum (assembly GCA_023531295.1). Classification (NCBI taxonomy): domain Eukaryota; kingdom Viridiplantae; phylum Streptophyta; class Magnoliopsida; order Ranunculales; family Papaveraceae; genus Papaver; species Papaver armeniacum. The sequence continues at coordinate 40,910 of JAJJWW010012415.1, forward strand.
AAACACAAGTAACATTAAGTGTAGTGGATATGGAATCGCCATACCACATATTGTTAGGGAGAACTTGGGTACATGCAATTAAGGCGGTAGCGTCAACACTTCATCAGTGCATCAGATTTCCTATGCCGAGTGGAATTGGTGAGATCAGAGGAGATATTGATAAAGGAAGAATATATTATCAAATCGAGGTAAAGCATTATGAAGGGCAAATGAAGAAGCGAAAAGATCGCAGGAAGATGAAAAAGCAAACTAAGAAAGAAGAAGAATTTAGAATTTACATGATAAGAGCAAAGGAAGGAAAAGGAATACCCAGCGAAATCATGGGAGAAGGGAGTGAGTTCGCGAAGGAAATGAGAGGACCAACTCCTATGGGAGAACCGAAGCCTAGTTATGTCGTAAAGAGAACAAACAAAAGAAGTGAATGTTGGAACCGAGGAGGAACCTAAAATCTTAAAAATTGGGACTAAAATGGAAGCGGATGAGGAAAAAAAGAACTTTGAGTTGTCTGCGAGATTACAAAGATATTTTCGCATGGGATATGGATGAAATGCCTGGTATAGATCCATCAGTGGCTTGCCATAAATTAGAAATTGATAAGACTGTAAAGCCATTTAAACAAAGGATTAGAAAGATCGCGACAGCATATCATCCCCAAATAGAAGAAGAATTGCAAAAAATGTTGGACGCGGGAATTATTAGACAAGCAAAATATCCCGAATAGATAGCAAATATGGTTATAGTCCCAAAGAAGAAAAAAGGAATAAGAATTTGTATAGACTTTACTGATCTAAATAAAGCTTGTCCTAAAGATAGCTTCCCATTACCAGATATCCCACAATTGGTTGAAGCGGCGATAGAAACGAAAGGATATCATCTATTGATGGATATAAGGGTTACAATCAAATTCCTCTGCCCAAGAATAAGACCAAGAACATACTCGCTTTCTTTGCTCCAAGAGGATTGTCTTGTTATATAAAAATGCCATTTGGTCTCGCGAAATCTTAGGTGCGACATACCAAAGGATGGTGGAGAAAGTGTTCGCGAGATGGATACACAAAACATTGGAGGTATACGTAGATGATATGCTAATAAAAAGTAGAAAAGCAAAAGACCACGTACGGGATTTGAAAGAAATTTTTGAACAAATGAGGCAATTTAATATCAAAGTAAACCCAGAAAAATGCACCTTTGGGGTCGCTTATAGAAATTTTTTAGGGTACATTGTATCCAAAGAAGGAATTCAAGTCGACCCAGAAAAAGTACAAGCAGTTCGCGATATGCCAACACCGGCGACAATAAAAGATGTTCAAAAGTTAAATGGGTTGCTAGCTTCGCTAGGGAGATTCATCTCGCGGTCATCTGACAAATGCAAGCACTTTTTCAATATTCTTAGAAAGGGATCGAAGTTTAAATGGACGGATGAGTGTGAGAAAGCTTTGCAAGGAATAAAGGAACATTTAATGGATATATCAATTTTGCAAAAAGCAGAAGAAGGGGAAGAATTGTTGATCTATCTTGCGACAACCCCACATGCATTAAGTGCAGTATTACTGCGAGTGGACGCAGGAATAGAAAAACCAATTTATTACATCAGCAAAACCTTGTCGTGAAAAGAATTACTCAAAAATTGAAAAACTAATCTTAGCATTAGTTTATGCAACCCTACAATCACTCACAAAGAGAATGTAGGTAAAGAAAATGGGATGGACCTTATATAATCAAAGAGATAGTTAGTACAGGGGCATATAGATTAATGGATCCTGAAGGCAAAGATGTTGGGCAAAAACTAGATAGGCCGTGGAATAGGTTATATCTTAAGAAATATTACCCATAGAAGATGGGAGAAATGGAATGAGTCTGTGATGTAATGTTTTCGCGACATATAGATTGCGAGATCAAAGGAAATAAAGCAAAATTGTGCGATGACTTCGCAAACAGAATGAACGCCTGAATGAATTGACAAAAATGAATGAGTGAGTGAATGGGACGAACCTTTATGGCGTACACCTTAGTTCGCGAATGATATTTCGCAAGAGGCAAATGTAAGACCTAAAGTACGTCATATAAGGGGGTATCTCTTAACATGACTCAGGTGGAAGGTTACACCGCTCCTGAAACCTGGGTCATGGAGATTTGGGGCCCATGAAAGCCTATCGAGGAAAGATACCTTGGATTCCCAACTATATATATAAGGTTATACCTGGTTGGGCGACCGAGGGTCTTTCCAAGGAGTCGATGCATGACCAAGGCGCCGAGGTACACGGTTGAGTCAAGAGTGCGGGGAGCATGGCACTTCCTTACCACTCTTGACAAGTCTTGGCACATGCCGCACTCTACCGAAGAAAACTCCACTTAGGGTGCGGTCTCGTAACCATAAACCATATAGGTATAAGGGATAAGAGGCTGCGAAAACAAGCTGGTTGTTGTTAAGACCAGGATGGGAGGAGCTAGTCTTGTATGGCCGATGTATGCCTCCTTGAAGGGGAAACCAGGGACAAGATAAGGGCGGCACCCTCCATTAGAGAGCCGATAAGTGTCAAAAGACGCAAATGTCATGAGGCTTTATTCTCGCAAGAGAATTTAGGCTTGTCATATTTGTGCAATGATCCTGCAGAGGCAATAATACTAACGCGAGGGTAAGATGAGATCAATGGGTTTTTACATGAAAGTGTAAGAACGTCCTACGATTTCATCGCAAAGACGACAATGTCGCGGGATTTTATGGTCGCAAGAACATTTAAACCTGTCATATTGTCGCAAGAACAATGTCCTGCAGAGGAAAAAATACTAAAGAAACGATAAGACAAGGTCAATGGGTCATTACATGAAAATGTAAAGACGTCCTGCGATCTTGTCGCAATGAGGGGTGGCAAAATAAGACCTTTACTTAGGAAGGAAAAATAAGACCACACAAATAATGATAAGGCAAGGTCAATGGGTCATTACGTGAAAATGTAAAGACGTTCTGCGATCTTGTCGCAATAACAGCATTCAAGAAAGATCTTTAAATGTAATAAGGTGACGAGATGAGTTCTTATAATAAGAAAGAAAGAGAAACTAATTCATCCAAAACCGGAATTAATATTTTACAATCAAGAAGAAAAGTTCAAACAAGATTACAAAGAAACTTAATTCTCTATATCAATATGCTCAGCTGAAGGAGATGGTAAAGATTCTTCAACAATCTTGTCAGCTTCACCCTCGCCAATTGAAGGGTTTTCATCAGAAATTCTCTCGCAAGGTTCCTTATTGATAACTTCATTATTAGCGAGGTCTTCGCTGCTTTCATAATCATAATCACTGTCAGGAGGATTGGGTACTTCATCATCTTCAACATCCAATGGTTCAACATAGACAGGATCAAGGGATTTAGAAAGTAAAATATTATTCACAAGAACTTCTGCTTTGGGAGGAAATTGACGAAGAAGTGCTTTTGTTGATTTCTACGGATATCTTTAAGATGATTAAGGTAGTTAAACCTCCTTCCGGCTCCTGGTCGCGAGATTGGGCAAGGGAAGCAACTAGAGTTGCATTTTCCTTGCGAATTTTAGCATGCGCCGCTTCCAAAGTAGATAGAGAAGAGTGAAGATTTTTTCAGATTTACAGAGTAAAGAAAGACATTAAAATTATAAGATGGAAAGTGGTATAGAAAATTAGAAAAGAAAATAATGGAAAAGGCGGTCAAATCTTATGACTACCTTCCTTCTCGAGACAAGATATTGAGTAAGGGCTAAGCAATTATTCCCCAAGTTTTCCATGGCATTATCAAAACCATCACCGACAAGACCTTTCAACCGCGATCGCAAACTCTTTTCGTTAGAAACCAATAACTTATTTTGATTCGCAAGGGAAGAATGAGATTCTTTTAATTTGGTATAATCATCCTTGAGTTGGTTGGTTTTCACACTTAGATTTATTCTATTCTGAATAAGTTTATCTCTTTCAATGGTAGTATCTTCAAGTTTAGTTTTGAGGCGGATAGACTTCTTGCTCATTCAATGCTTTTTACAAGCATCAAGTTGTTCTTGAGGATATCGCCATTTTATCGAGAAAGCTCGCTTCTCTTGAGATAAAGTTCCATTTTCATCTGATAAGGTTTCCAACTCCAAATTAGATTTATTCAAAGAATATGAGAGACGCGACACTTCATTACTTAATGATTCTTGATTTTGAACTAAGCAGATGTTTTCTTGAGAAAGATTATTTATTTGATCCATAGAAAATGTATGGAGATTATCCAAACGATTATATTGCTCCATCCAATCTTTTTCCCACTCGAGTTTCTTCTACAATAGATTCAGTTGATATATCTCCATTTTACGTTTACGGTGCAAAACTTGAGAGCGAACCGAGTTTTATTTAAAAAAAAAAAAAAAAAAAAGAAACGGGGGGAGGAGGAGATACCTTTTAATTCTTCATTTTTCTTGCGAAGGTTATCACGATCCAAGAAAGTATTATGAAGGCTATTTTTCAAGGTCTTAATTTCTTGTTCCAAAGATGCTCGCGATATCGTATCGGAACCAAAGAATTTACCCAAAGACTCGAAAACACTAGATTTGGTGGGATCAGTGGAGGCCTTTTTAACATCGTTCATGGTATCTGATAAAATTTTAAAAGCTATATCCATCCCTTCTAAATGTTCTTTGCTAAGAGAGATAGATTTTGAGGGAGAAGAATGGTAGAGGAAGAAGGAAAAGTTGAGTCACCCATAGTTATAAGACCGCCAATTGGAGGAACCTGATCAATAGGTGGAGGCGAGGTAAAAGTAAAAGTTGGAAGAGGCGTGTCCTGAAGAATTTCATTCGCAGAAAATTCAGGGATTGATTTATCCTGCGATGATATTGTAGGGAATGGTACATTATCCTGCGAAGAAGTCGCTGCAGTAGGAGATTTGCCTTGCGAAGATACCGTAGGGAAAGAAGAATGCTTGAATCCCGAAAAAGAAACAGTTGGAGCAGCAGCAGAGGCATCAAATTTATTATGGCGAGACCTTTTGGGAGATCTATCATCATTCTTATCATCCTGCGAATAATAAATCAACTGAGGAACAGAGGCAATAAAATTGCTATTAAAGGATTAAATATTTCTAAAATACCTTACTACTCGCAGTTGTTTTGGAAGCGAGAGACTTGATTCACGAAGAAGATTTTGGTTGCGAAACTTAGGATGTTAGGGTTCACCACGGTATATTTAGAGTCGGGTTTATTCTTGTGAAACGAAAATGGCGAAAGAAATATCAAAAGAAGAACAGAATCAAGATGAAGTAATTTCAATAAGGAAGATCAATCAAGAGAATAGTCAAAATCAAAGAAAATAACGAACCTGGATGCCATGAAAACGATAACGATAAAGATAAGAAAAACAAGATGATGAAGATGAATAGCGGAAATAGTTGGAGACGATGAAGAAGATAGAGAAGAAGAGAAGGAATGTTTTCCATGTGCGGTTTCCTTTAAATAGAAGAAAAAAGGGTGACCCGGATAACATTAAATATCTTTGTAAAAAGAGTAATTTTAGACACGTGTAAACGGTCATCCCAAGATTCAAGGAATCAAATTTACGTGGGAATTGAAGATATATTACTTCTTGTTTACTTCTGCAGAAAGCTCGGAACTTCGCAAAAGAATAGAGGCAAGTACGTACTTTTCAAGTCAGTATTCTTTCGCCTCGTTCCTTCACAACAAATGTCAAAGATCATCACAATAACAAATTTTTCCTTAAAAATCGCTCTCCAAGCGATATTCAAGGAAAAAGAGGCAAGATGTAGGACCAGGAATATCGCAAACACCAATATTTCGCGAGATTAATAAACGATCGCGTCGCTTGAAGGAGTCGCATGGAGGTAAATAAATGACGTAATAGATGATGACAAGTCGAACATGAGGAAAGTGTGAAGACTTGGCGAGATTTAGGAGTGTCGCGAGGGCAAGCAGGTGCACATTCGCGAGCATTCAAAGACATTTCGAAAATAAAGGACAGCTTAGTTGTCATCCACTATGTAATACCCTATATAAAGGGTCGAGTAAGTCTGTTGTTGAAGAGGTCTTTTTGAATGGTGAAACAAGTCATTAGGAGAGAGAAAATTAAGAGTGATTGTAATTTCTTTAACTCTGTTCTACATTTCTTTGTAAATCTTTCAAGAGAACAATTAATAAAACACATTATGTTTCATCTTCAAAATGGATTGATTAAGCAGATTTGAGTGAGGGGTGTAGTGTGGGAAATCCTGCAACTACAGCAATATTTGTCGTCGTGTTATTGTTTTGAAATCAAAATGCATCTCAGAAAGTTGTTGCATGGTACAATTATGAGAACAACTATCGAAATTATAGGACCAGAATATCACAACATTAATACTTGGCGAGATTAATAAACAATTGCATTGCGAAAGAGTCGCATGGAGGTAAATAAATGACATAATAGATGACGACAGTCAGAACATGAGGAAAGTGTGAAGACGTCCTGCGACATTTAGGAGTGTCGCGAAGGAGAGCAGTTACATATTCGCGAGCATTCGCGAGACACTTCCGAAAATAAAGGACAACTTAGCTGTCATCCACTATGTAATACCCTATATAAAGGGTTGGGTAAGTCTGTTGTAGGAGAGTTCTTTTTGGATTGGAAAGCAAGTCATTAGGAGAGAGAAACAGAAAGAATGTCTGTAAGTTCTTAAGTGTAATTTCATTTTCCTGTGTAAACACTTCAAGAAAATTATTAATAAACATTCATAATTGTTCATCTATTATCTTTGAATGGATTAGTTAAACAAAATATAGTGAGGGGTGTATTGTGGGATTTCCTGCAACTACATATTGGCGCTAGAAACTTGTGAACTGAAAAAAGAATGGCATAGAGATTTTGAAGGACTTGAAGGAGATAATTTTCAAAAGATTTACTAAAAGAGAAATGGCTAGGAGAAGAAATGTACTTGAACAACCTGTGAGAAGAAGTGGAAGACTTGGAGAAAGGAGAAACGAACAAGGAGAATCATCAAGAATGAATATGAGGGATAATGAGGAGAATCATGTTCAACGTTTAATTCCCCCGATAACAAATGAAACTGTGGATTATGATAGAGTAAGTGTACATACTTGGAGGTCGAATTCTGAGGATGAAAGGGAAGAAGAGCAGCAGTTGATGAATAACGGACAAGGAGAAGGAGACCAAGAAATGAATCAAGGAAATGAAGAAATCACAGCATTGGAAACATTGAGACAAACAATACATGAAGAGAGGCGACTAGAGGCAGAAGAACGAGCAAATTTGACAAGACAGAATCATGAATTAAGGATGGAAAATATGAGATTGCAAAATAGAAAATCGAGAAGCACTGCGAGATCAAGTTCAAGATCGACTAGGGAAGAAAGAAGGAGAGCCTTACCAACAGAAATTACAGAGGTAGAAAACCAACGAGAAGCACAAAATCTCATCTTAGAACATTACGAAAGAAAAGAAGACGCAGAAGATCGTTATATTCCACATCCCGAGAATTTCCAAGATGAGCAGAATGAAGAAAATCAAGGAACTAGGCGATTCCAGGGGCCAAATGATCCAGCCGCTGAAGGAAGAGCAATAATGCACGGAAGAGAAGCATTGAGAAGGCAAAAAGAGATCGTGGATGACATTGAGAAACATTATGTTGAACAAGCACGCTTAGCCCGCGAGAGAGAGAGAGTAAGAGCAGAAGTGGAAAACCAAGAATTGGAAGAAGCAATCCGACAAAATAATCACGACAACCGAGAAAGGAGGCGAGCACAAAATCGTGTCAATAGAAATACCGATGGAGAATACGAGAGGATGCAGAGGAGAGTTGAAAGAGAACCCAGAAGAGAGAACGATAGATATAATGGTGTGCGAATTGATGAAAGAGACGAAGGAGAAAGTCGCAGAGAAAGGAGAGAAGAAAATAGTGAACAAGAAGGTCAAAACAGGCATGAGCGCAGGAGGCGAGAAGCAGAGCTAAAAAGACCAGCAGAATCAAATCCTGAGGCAAATGAGCAAATCTTGAAAGAACTAGCAGAAATGAGAAAGTTGTTAAACAGTAGGAAGGAAGGAGGAAGAAGACAGCTGGATGAAGCCATCGCAGAAGCTGCGAAGAATCCTTTCACATTAGAAGTGCAAATGGGAGGAATACCACCTAAATGCAATCTGCCTGCATTAACCAACATTTTCGATGGAACAACCTGTGCGGTACAACACATCAAGGCTTATATGAGATGTATGTTACAGTGGGAGAATCATGATGCCATATTGTGCAAATACTTTGCATCAAGCTTAATTGGAGAAGCGCTGAAATGGTTTTAAGGATTACCCAGAAACACAATCTCATCATTCAACCATTTACAAGCTATTTTCTTGGGAGCGTATATAAGTAACAATTCCACGCGACCAGGAATTGAAGATGTATTCGGATTGAAACAAAGAGTTGGCGAGAGTTTAAGACATCTGACAATGAGATGGAGAACAATGTGCAGTGAAATGGCCGGAAGGGTAGAGGAAAGATATCTCATTTTATCATTTGTAAATGCTCTGTTCGTAACAAGTTTGTTATACATTCAAATATTTAGAATTAAAAATACGATTACGATGGCGAAGTTGAGAACTCCAAGAAGAATACATTGCTTTAGAAGAAAGACAAAATGAAATGGAATCGTACCCAGTTGCGAATACAAGTTCGAACGCTGCGAATGCAAGTTTATTACCAAAATTTTCAAACTCAGTGGCGACCACTTCGCAAGGACAATCGGAAAACAGAGTTGATGATGGACAGCAGAAAATAGTGGCTATGGGGAGCCGAGATCAGGAGGAGTTTGATAGAGAAAGGAACTACTACAACCGCGGCAACAATAATAAAATTCAGAGATTGGATCATATGCAAGAAACTTATGGAGGACGAAGGCAGAATAATCATGGAGGTCCAAGAAATCGCAGAGTGGTATGGGAAGAGATCAGAATGCCACCACTAAATGCTAGTGTGGAAAAAAATTTGGGAAGCTTATACTTGTAATGGAGGACGACCGCCACCATGGAATGCGAGGAGTGAACCGCCACCAAGTGACGAAGTCATGAATATTGTTCTTACCATCGCTTTCATGGGCATCTAACAAATGACTGAGAACATAAAGAGAATCATTCTCGAATGATTGATCAGGGAAAGTTGAATCATTTTCTAAAAGATGAAGAGAAAGGGAAGAAAGTACTAACAACATCACCATCAGAAATGCAAAGAACAGATTTCAAAAAAGGGAAAAGAAGCATTCGTAATAGAAGTGGGAACAAAGGCCAAAAATCTATTTTGCAACTCTATCGTTCATTCATATCGTACAATTGAAGATTTTCACGATAACGTGCTTAGTAGAGTATATGCAAGAGATTTTCATAACAAAGAAGTGATGAACTCAGCGAGAAGGTCGCAATTGAAAGAGTGGCAGCTAAAAATTATTTCTTTCTCGGCAGACAAGTACCTAAAGGAAAGAGAAGCACATGATAGCCCGTTTGGTGGTGAGACCGGATATTAATCCAAGACCAGGGTTGATGGAGAAGATGACGAAGCGTAAAATTGTTGGGCAATCAATAGAATCCTAATCGATCGGAAGTTCGGTGAATATTCATTTTACCATACTTATAAGACTATGTGTGGAGAGGATGAAAATTTGATTCCTTCAACATACAAAATCTACGGTTTTTAACTAGCACAATGAACAAACCTAAAGGAGAGGTTCACATGAGGATACCTTTACAAGGATTATCAGCTGATATTTTATTCTGCGTGGTTGACGTGGAATCTCTTTATAACGCATTAATTGGACGACCATGGCTACACGAAATCTTGGGAGTAGCATCAACATACCATCAATGTATAAAATTTCCCCATCCAAATGGTATTGGAATTATAAAGGGAGATTGGAAGGAGGGGCAGAAATGTTATGAGGTTGACGTAGAAAGCTGCGAAGAGAGAAATGCTAAAAGGAAAGGTTGGAAACAGAATATCAAAGATGAACAGAGAAAAGAGAAGCTGATGGTGGATACTATAGAGATAAGAAATGAAGAAGCATCGCGAAGTGCCGCAAAAATAGACGAATGTTACGATGCTGCAAAAATAACTGGTTGTAGTTCATCGCGAAGTGCCGCAGAAACATCGCAAAGTGCCGCAAATGAATGCATGGAAGTAGGCGAACGTTATGATGAAAAGGAGTCCTTCAAGGATTGGGATAACGATGAGGCAAATAATGCAATGAACAAAAGGCATAAGAAGTAAATAATCAACAAAGATATATCAAAGGCAAGACAAAGAAGAAATGATATGCGAGCATTTCCACAATAAGAATGTACAAGAATCCGAGAGAAAAATGAACGAAACAGAATTGTGCGATGGCTTCGCAAACTAAATATCAGACAGCAATTAAATATGAATGATTGAATGATTTAACAACAATGAATGAGTAAATGAATGGGAAGAACCTTTATGGCGTACACCCTAGTTCGCGAATTATATTTCGTAAGAGGCAAATGTAAGACCTAAAGTGCGTCATATAAGGGGGAATCTCTTAACATGTCCCAGGGAAAGGTTACACCGCCCCCGGAACCTCGGGTCATGCAGATTTGGGGCCCATGAAAGCCTATCAGGAAGAGGTACCTTGGATTCCCAACTATATATGTAGGTTATACCCTGGTTGGGAGACCGAGGGTCTCTTTCAAGGAGTCAGCGTATGATCAAGGCGCCGAGGTACACGGTTGAGTCAAGAGTGCGGGGAGCATGGAACTTCCTTACCACTCTTGACAAGTCTTGGCGCATGCTGCACTCGGCCCGAAGAAAACTCCACTTAGGGTGCAGCCTTGTAACCATAAACCCTATAGGTATAAGGGATAAGAGGCTGCGAAAACAACTGGTTGTTGTTGTAGTTGCAGGAAATCCCACACTACACCCCTCACTATATCTTGATAATAATTTCTAGATCTAAACTTATTAATCATCTAAATTTCAAAATATAAGTGCTAGAAATTTAAATAGACACGTAAGATTTTTACGTGGTTCGATCAATGTGATCTACATCCACGATTCTTCACTATGGTTGTTGAGGTTACATAAGAATTACATTTACAATCTCCATTAATGGATATTTTGTAGAGCTCTAGATCTAATTATTTGGGGAAGAAGATGATAAAGAAAATAAAATCTTTCTCTCTCTAAAAAATATCTCTCTCCAAAATATCTCTCTCCAAAATATATCTCTCTCTCCTACTAAAATTATCCTCCCCCTTTTCTCTCTCCCCGCTCTCTTCTTTATATAGGATATTACATAGTGGGTGACAGCTCATATTCTCGTGAGCTCTTTGATAATTTCATTGGCTCTTGCTACCTTCTCGAACTCTTCATACCTTTTCGTATTTACTGGGTGTCGTCTCATTACGTTATTTTCGATGTTAGTCTGCGACGGTTTAGCCGCAATGTTGCTAATGACAATATCGCGAGTACGTTGTTGTTGCGATATTCTGATCCTACAGTTGTTAAGACCGGATGGGAGGAGCTAGCCTTGTATGGCCGATGTACGCCTCCTTGAAGGGGCAACCAGGGAGATGATAAGGGCGGCACCCTCCATTAGGGAGCTGATAAGTGCCAAAGACGCAAATGTCATGAGGCTTTGTTTTCGCAAGGAAACTTAGGCTTGTCATATTTATGCAATGATCCTGCAGATGCAATAATACTAACGCGATGGTAAGACGAGATCAATGGGTCCTTACATGAAAGTGTAAAGACGTCCTGCGATTTCGTCGCAAGATGACAATGTCATGGGGCTTTACTTTCGCAAGAAAGTTTAGGCCTGTCATATTGTCGCAAGCAAAATATCCTGCAGAGGCAAAAATACTTGAAAAATGATAAGGCAAGGTCAATGGGTTTTTTGCATGCAAGTGTAAAGACGTCCTGCGACCTTGTCGCAATAAAGGGTGGCAGAGTGAGGCCTTTAATTAGGAAGGTCAAGCTTAGAAGACCACCAAAAATGATAAGGCGAGATCAATTGATTTCTTCATTTATGGAAATCCGTTGCGATCTCGTCGCAATAATAAATTTCAACATCAAGGAAGATAAAGCCCCGAATGACTGTATATTCATGGTCAGAGGAAGAGAGTGCAAATTTCAGAGATTTCATTCTTTCATATGAAGATGCATAACAGAGGCAAATATGGGAATGGAGAAGACGAAATATTGTTATTCATCTCCCAATGAAAGAGTTATACATCAATAATACTAGCTAATTATATTACAAGGAAGAACTGCCAAGAAAGGGGAATGAAGATTGAATCTGTGGGCAATAATTCAAGAAGTCTACAATAAAGAAATACAGAAATGTACATATATTACAGGCAGCGAAAGAAACAAAAAGAATTATCTCTTTGACGATTCTTCTTCTTTATCTGATTCTTCAATTCTATTATTCTCGCCACCAAAATTTTCTTCTTCGCTGGCCTCACTATCAGAAACGTCTGAGACAGGCAAATTCTCAGGAACTTCTTCGGAAAGCCAAGGATATGAACAAAGAGGGATTTTATGATCATTACAAACGTACTCCATTGCCTCATTGCGAAAGCGAACGGCATCATTATTAAAATTCGCCACTGTAGTTTGAAATTGTTTCTTCAACTTGGAATATCTATTCTCGCGAAGGGTGAGATTTTTTGTGAACCGTGCTTTCTCGATTCAAGTTCTCCAATCCTTGCTTGAAATCTTTTTTCGGACTCTGCAAGTAAACAACGATAAGTTAACAACTCAACAGCAATACTACAGAGGTAAGAAGCAGTAAGGTATAATAAATAACCTTCTCTGTCAGATATCATATCTTTAACCAAGGAAGTATGCTCGGTATGAAGACTAACGTCAACACCTAAATTATTCCTGGCATTATCTAAGATTTTCGCAGCCCAAGCGAATTCATCATCATTATTTATAATAAGAAGTGAACGAATCTGATTTTCTTGCTCACTAAGTAAGGAATTTTGTCGAAGCAATTCATCTCGCTCCATTTGCACTTCGAGAAGGGACTTTTGAAATGTTGCTAATGCCTGGGCACCATTATTAGCAATGCGATCTTTGTCATCTATATGGTCACTAATTTTCTTCCTTAAAATTTTGGTTTCCTTATGAGACTCGAGATACATTTGTTTAAACTGATTAGCTGCACTTAAACTAGATCTATGCTCAATTTCTAAGAGGCGGTATTTGGTTTGGAGTTCACTTAATGAAAGGGAATTAATTTTGTTCGACGAACTACTTAAAGAATTGTTGAGGTGAGCAAGAAGAATGTCATTATCCATAGGCTCAGGATATGAATGGAGAAGAATAGCTTCTTCGGAGAGGTTATATATATCTGCGAAAATAGTAAGTTAGGCAAAGAAAAGTAAATGGTAAAATAAAGGGAATTTGAGAAATAAAGATTGCTATACCATAAAGCTGCTGATTTGCGCTTTCAAGAGTAGATACTCTATTCTGTTGAGAAGTAAGCTCAGCTTCCAATTGTTTAATTCGTTCATCCTTATCGCGAGACGACGCAGCCTCAACTTCTAGTTCTCGAATTCTCTTGTTCAATTGCAAATTTTTCCTTTCAACGTTGTTGCGTCTTCTCTCAAGATCTGAGGCGGCAACAAACGGCTCTCCTGCATCAGTAAAAGAAAATAGAGAAAATAATTAAAGATAAGAGCGGAGTCATAAAGAGAAAGAGAGGTGTGAACATACCAAAGCATTGAGAGCATTTAAAAGACTGGGTGTTATTGTTCGGGAAACTCCGCAAAAAGACTCGATATCTTCCAACAATGGGGCATCACAGATCTTAGCGATAGTCTCAAGTAGCAGCAGACAAATTATTGTCGTAAAACCTTGCATAGAATCGGTAAAGACATTAGATAAAAGCGCCATGCAGAAGTATCTCAATGACTTTCCTTAGCGTAAGAAATGCCAATCTCGTTTTCATCTCCCAGAATGCTCGGCGGATTGGGAGTTAGAATGTGAAGGAAATTGAATTTTTCGTCTTTTAGATGATGGACCAAAAGATTTGTCCTTGCGAAATAAATTTTTATTCTTGCCTTTAGCTCCGCAATGCCTTGACTTCTCCATCATTAATTCTTGCAGTTTCAACTTCTTCAACACCAACCTTCACACACGAATAAAGATAAGAAACAGAGGCAACAATATTGTTTAAAACAACAAAAGAAAATGTTTCTTACTTCATCCGTGAGTGATTGAAGTATCGCCAGGATATTTGGCTGTGGGTTCTCTTTGTATTTATTTCTCATTCCGTGATCTAAAAATTTTCCAAGAGTTAATGAATGAAAGAAATGGAAGGCATAGCAAGGCAAATCTAAAATGAATGATATATATATACCTCTTTTTTTCTTCTCGGGCCACTTAAACTCCCAAGGATGATAAGTGCGAGATTACTGGGAGTGCATGTGAACCCGCAATGTAAGGTCCACTCAGAAAAGAGGTACAACCCACCACTTTTCATCTTTGGAATAGCGAGGATATTATTTTTACCCGAATGCTACCAATGTCCCGCATGAGCAGCTTATCAAGCATCAACGTTATCATTCTTCTTCAATCGAACACCCCAACAGATTTATCATTTCTCATAGTTATGATCAATAATTTGCAAAGAAATTATCCACAAGATACTTCTGCGATTATTGGTAAATGTAAATTGAGGATCTCGACATTGTCGGATATAAAGATCCTTTACCAGCACCACGAGAAGCTTAATTCAAGCATTGCGAATGCAATCGCCGCTCAATTGATAAATAGCCCGCGAGAATTTCTCGTGAGCAAGAATCTCATAAAATAATGGCATTTGAAGATTATATAAAGGAATGGGAGCCCGCGAGGAGTTGACCTAGCGAGACTATAATTTTCTGATCATCACATTGATGATCAGTAAACAGTTTTGCAGAAAGAATAGATGAGGATTCTTGATGCTGAATGGTAGATAAAGTGAAACCCTTTTCTTGTAATTTCTTTTGAATATTAGTAAAATGAGGAGCATATGTACGACCAAGTGAATCCATTATCAGAATGAAGGAATGAAAGGAGAAGTGAAGAATTGAAAAGGAAACAGTAGCAGAAGCGCAAATTACGGAAGGAGAAAAGTGAAGAAAAGTTGCAGAAGGAAAGTAAAAAGAAAAGAAGAAAAAGAAGAGAAAACTATATATAGAGAAGAAGATCCTCGAGAAAATAAATGCATTTAATGTGAGAAGAGACGTGAATGGTTAAGAATAATCGGTTGAAGGAAACGTGTCAAGAAAAGAGTGGAAGAAGAAACACCTGTAATAAATTCCGTATATAAACAAAACGAGTGAAAATGAACAATCGCAAGATAAAGATAAGCAGTTGCGACACTTTAAAATATTGGTTCTCATGACGTTCTCTTCTTCGCAGAGAAGACATGAGAAGAGGCAAGATGTAGGACCAGAATATCGCAACATTAATACTTGGCGAGATTAATAAACAATTGCATCGCGAAAGAGTCGCATGGAGGTAAATAAATGACATAATAGATGACGACAGTCAGAACATGAGGAAAGTGTGAAGACGTCCTGCGACATTTAGGAGTGTCATGAAGGAGAGCAGTTACATATTCGCGAGCATTCGCGAGACACTTCCGAAAAAAAGGATGCCTTTTAGTCATCATCCACTATGTAATACCCTATATAAAGGGTTGGGTAAGTCTGTTGTAGGAGAGTTCTTTTGGATTGGAAAGCAAGTCATTAGGAGAGAGAAACAGAAAGAATGTCTGTAAGTTCTTAAGTGTAATTTTATTTTCCTGTGTAAACACTTCAAGAAAATTATTAATAAACATTCATAATTGTTCATCTATTATCTTTGAATGGATTAGTTAAACAAAATATAGTGAGGGGTGTATTGTGGGATTTCCTGCAACTACAGAAATGCACCAAAGAGATGACTAGCCATCCAACAGACACAAGAGTGCACCATGAGGTCCATAGACATGACATTAACCAGCTTTCAAGGCTCATTCTCTTGCTTTAAATACAAACTATGTTTCTAGCAACACACAAGTCTCACTTTAACTTTTCCTTCTTCTATTTTCTTCTTTTCTCTGGGTAGTGGGAAGTTCAGCTAAACCCTAATTAACCCTGCATCAAATAAGGAAATGATGAGTAGATAGATCAGTTCAAATGAGAGTTATTGGTTGATGATGAAGAAGAAACATGTGGAATAAGGTTGTGTTGGAAGAAATTTTTGGAGTTATAAATTAAAGTTGTTGTTTCTGAAGATTCAGAAGACCAAAAAGAAAATACAAAAATGGTTTATGTACGCATCTTCGGTATAGGCGAAATCGGAAAATGATACATTCTCTTAGCCCTAGTCGAGTGAACAGGTAATTGTTAATTTCAGGTTTTCATTGACTCATGTATAATGTTTTTGTTGATAATAATCGAAGTTGAGATGATTGATGTTATGAAATTTAGGGTTTATCTGAAATTGGGAATTTGAATTAGGTTTTTTTTTCTTTCCCGTAATCCATTGTACTATGGTGTTTTATATTTTTTGTTTGTTATATTTTTCTTTCGTAAACCAGTCCAGTCCACATACTTCGGAGGATTCTCTGTGAAAGTTCTTTCAGAAGGGCATCTCCTCCGTCTCAGATGGGCAAGCGGACATATAATTGAGTTATGGGCGTGATATTTTCTTATCCAGGTTTTTTATCCAACTTGCTTTTGATGCAATGTTTGTCGTCGTGTTATTGTTTTGATATCAAAATGCATTTCAAAAAGTTGTTCCATTCTACAATTATGAGATCAACTATCGAAATGCACCCAAGAGATGACCAGCCATCCAACAGACACAAGAGTGCACCATGAGGTCCATAGACATGACATTGACCAGCTTTCAAGGCTCTTTCTCTTGCTTTAAATACAAAATATGTGTCTAGCAACACACAAGTCTCACTTTCACTTTTCCTTCTTCTCTTTTCTTCTTTTCTCTGGGTAGTGGGAAGTTCAGCTAAACCCTAATTAACCCTGCATCAAACAAGGAAATGGTGAGTAGATAGATCAGTTTAAATGCGAGTTATTGGTTGATGATGAAGAAGAAACATGTGGAAGAAGGTGGTGTTGGAAGAAATTTTTGGAGTTATAAATTAAAGTTGTTGTTTCTGAAGATTCAGAAGACCAGAAAGAACAAAAGTAAGAAGATACAAAAATGGTTTATGTACGCATCTTCGGTCTAGGCGAAATCGGAAAGTGATACATTCTCTT
The DNA here is from genome assembly GCA_023531295.1 of Papaver armeniacum. Lineage (NCBI taxonomy): Eukaryota > Viridiplantae > Streptophyta > Magnoliopsida > Ranunculales > Papaveraceae > Papaver > Papaver armeniacum. Next base: position 58,175 of record JAJJWW010012415.1, read on the forward strand.
AGCCCTAGTCGAGTGAACAGGTAATTGTTAATTTCAGGTTTACATTGACTCATGCATGATGTTTTTGTTGATAATAATCGAAGTTGAGATGATTGATGTTCTGAAATTTAGGGTTTATCTGAAATTGGGAATTTGAATTAGGTTTTTTTTTCTTTCCTGTAATCCATTGTATTATGGTGTTTTATATTTTTTGTTTGCTATATTTTTCTTTCGTAAACCAGTCCAGTCCACATACTTCAGAGGATTCTCTGTGAAAGTTCTTTCAGAAGGGCATCTCTTCCGTCTCAGATGGGCACGCGCACATATAATTGAGTTATGGGCGTGATATTTTCTTATTCAGATTTTTTATCCAACTTGCTTTTGATGCAATATTTGTCGTCATGTTATTGTTTTGAAATCAAAATGCATCTCAGAAAGTTGTTGCATGGTACAATTATGAGAACAATTATCGAAATGCACCCAAGAGATGACTAGCCATCCAACAGACACAAGAATGCACCATGAGGTCCATAAACATGACATTGACCATCTTTCAAGGCTCTTTCTCTTGCTTTAAATAAAAAATATGTGTCTAGAAACACACAAGTCTCACTTTCACTTTTGCTTTTTCTCTTTTCTTCTTTTCTCTGGATAGTGGGAAGTTCGGCTAAACCCTAATTAATCCTGCATCAAACAAGGAAATGATAAGTAGATAGATCAGTTCAAATGAGAATTATTGGTTGATGATGAAGAAGAAACATGTGGAAGAAGGTGGTGTTAGAAGAAATTTTTGGAATTATAAATTAAAGTTGTTGTTTCTGAAGATTCAGAAGAGCAGAAAGAAGAAAAGGAAGAAGATACAAAAATGGTTTATGTACGCATCTTCGGTATAGGCGAAATCGGAAAATGATACATTCTCTTAGCCCTAGTCGAGTTAACAGGTAATTGTTAATTTCAGGTTTTCATTGACTCATGCATGATATTTTAGTTGATAATAATCGAAGTTGAGATGATTGATGTTCTGAAATTTAGGGTTTATCTAAAATTAGGAATTTGAATTAGTTTTTTTTTTCTTTCCCGTAATCCATTGTACTATGGTGTTTTATATTTTTTGTTTGTTATATTTTTCTTTCGTAAACCAGTCCAGTCCACATACTTCAGAGGATTCTCTGTGAAAGTTCTTTCAGAAGGGCATCTCCTCCATCTCAAATGGGCACGCACACATATAATTGAGTTATGGGCGTGATATTTTCTTATCCAGATTCTTTATCCAACTTACTTTTGATGCAATATTTGTCGTCGTGTTATTGTTTTGATATCAAAATGCATCTCAAAAAGTTGTTCCATGGTACAATTAAGAGAAAAACTATCGAAATGCACCCTAGAGATGACTAGCCCTCCAACAGACACAAGAGTGCACCATGAGGTCCATAGACATGACATTGACCAGCTTTCAAGGCTCTTTCTCTTACTTTAAATACAAACTATGTGTCTAGCAACACACAAGTCTCACTTTCACTTTTTCTTCTTCTCTTTTCTTCTTTTCTCTGGGTAGTGGGAAGTTCAGCTAAACCCTAATTAACCCTGCATCAAACAAGGAAATGGTGAGTAGATAGATAAGTTCAAATGCGAGTTATTGGTTGATGATGAAGAAGAAACATGTGGAAGAAGGTGGTGTTGGAAGAAATTTTTGGAGTTATAAATTAAAGTTGTTGTTTCTGAAGATTCAGAAGACCAGAAAGAACAAAAGTAAGAAGATACAAAAATGGTTTATGTACGCATCTTCGGTCTAGGCGAAATCGGAAAGTGATACATTCTCTTAGCCCTAGTCGAGTGAACAGGTAATTGTTAATTTCAGGTTTACATTGACTCATGCATGATGTTTTTGTTGATAATAATCGAAGTTGAGATGATTGATGTTCTGAAATTTAGGGTTTATCTGAAATTGGGAATTTGAATTAGGTTTTTTTTTCTTTCCTGTAATCCATTGTATTATGGTGTTTTATATTTTTTGTTTGTTATATTTTTCTTTCGTAAACCAGTCCAGTCCACATACTTCGGAGGATTCTCTGTGAAAGTTCTTTCAGAAGGGCATCTCTTCCGTCTCAGATGGGCACGCGCACATATAATTGAGTTATGGGCGTGATATTTTCTTATTCAGATTTTTTATCCAACTTGCTTTTGATGCAATATTTGTCGTCATGTTATTGTTTTGAAATCAAAATGCATCTCAGAAAGTTGTTGCATGGTACAAGTATGAGAACAATTATCGAAATGCACCCAAGAGATGACTAGCCATCCAACAGACACAAGAATGCACCATGAGGTCCATAGACATGACATTGACCAGCTTTCAAGGCTCTTTCTCTTGCTTTAAATAAAAAATATGTGTCTAGCAACACACAAGTCTCACTTTCACTTTTGCTTTTTCTCTTTTCTTCTTTTTCTCGGATAGTGGGAAGTTTGGCTAAACCCTAATTAATCCTGCATCAAACAAGGAAATGATAAGTAGATAGATCAGTTCAAATGAGAATTATTGGTTGATGATGAAGAAGAAACATGTGGAAGAAGGTGGTGTTAGAAGAAATTTTTGGAGTTATAAATTAAAGTTGTTGTTTCTGAAGATTCAGAAGAGCAGAAAGAAGAAAAGGAAGAAGATACAAAAATGGTTTATGTACGCATCTTCGGTATAGGCGAAATCGGAAAATGATACATTCTCTTAGCCCTAGTCGAGTGAACAGGTAATTGTTAATTTCAGGTTTTCATTGACTCATGCATGATATTTTAGTTGATAATAATCGAAGTTGAGATGATTGATGTTCTGAAATTTAGGGTTTATCTAAAATTAGGAATTTGAATTAGTTTTTTTTTCTTTCCCGTAATCCATTGTACTATGGTGTTTTATATTTTTTGTTTGTTATATTTTTCTTTCGTAAACCAAATCCAGTCCACATACTTCAGAGGATTCTCTGTGAAAGTTCTTTCAGAAGGGCATCTCCTCCATCTCAAATGGGCACGCACACATATAATTGAGTTATGGGCGTGATATTTTCTTATCCAGATTCTTTATCCAACTTACTTTTGATGCAATATTTGTCATCGTGTTATTGTTTTGATATCAAAATGCATCTCAAAAAGTTGTTCCATGGTACAATTAAGAGAAAAACTATCGAAATTCACCCTAGAGATGACTAGCCCTCCAACAGACACAAGAGTGCACCATGAGGTCCATAGACATGACATTGACCAGCTTTCAAGGCTCTTTCTCTTACTTTAAATACAAACTATGTGTCTAGAAACACACAAGTCTAACTTTCACTTTTCCTTCTTCTCTTTTCTTCTTTTCTCTGGGTAGTGGGAAGTTCAGCTAAACCCTAATTAACCCTGCATCAAATAAGGAAATGATGAGTAGATAGATCAGTTCAAATGAGAGTTATTGGTTGATGATGAAGAAGAAACATGTGGAATAAGGTTGTGTTGGAAGAAATTTTTGGAGTTATAAATTAAAGTTGTTGTTTCTGAAGATTCAGAAGACCAGAAAGAAGATACAAAAATGGTTTATGTACTCATCTTCGGTATGGGCGAAATCGGAAAATGATACATTCTCTTAGACCTAGTCGAGTGAACAGGTAATTATTAATTTCAGGTTTTCATTGACTCATGCATAATGTTTTTGTTGATATTAATCGAAGTTGAGATGATTGATGTTCTGAAATTTAGGGTTTATCTGAAATTGGGAATTTGAATTAGTTTTTTTTTTTCTTTCCCGTAATCCATTGTACTATGGTATTTTATATTTTTTGTTTGTTATATTTTTCTTTCGTAAACCAGTCCAGTCCACATACTTCAGAAGATTCTCTGTGAAAGTTCTTTCAAAAGGGCATCTCCTCCGTCTCAGATGGGCACGCGCACATATAATTGAGTTATTGGCGTGATATTTTCTTATCCAGATTCTTTATCCAACTTGCTTTTGATGCAATATTTGTCGTCGTGTTATTGTTTTGATATCAAAATGCATTTGAAAAAGTTGTTCCATGCTACAATTATGAGAACAACTATCGAAATGCACCCAAGAGATGACCAGCCATCCAACAGACACAAGAGTGCACCATGAGGTCCATAGACATGACATTGACCAGCTTTTAAGGCTCTTTCTCTTGCTTTAAATACAAAATATGTGTCTAGCAACACACAAGTCTCACTTTCACTTTTCCTTCTTCTCTTTTCTTCTTTTCTCTGGGTAGTGGGAAGTTCAGCTAAACCCTAATTAACCCTGCATCAAACAAGGAAATGATGAGTAGATAGATCAGTTCAAATGAGAGTTATTGGTTGATGATGAAGAAGAAACATGTGGAAGAAGGTGGTGTTGGAAGAAATTTTTGGAGTTATAAATTAAAGTTGTTGTTTCTGAAGATTCAGAAGACCAGAAAGAACAAAAGTAAGAAGATACAAAAATGGTTTATGTACGCATCTTCGGTATAGGCAAAATCGGAAAATGATACATTCTCTTAGCCCTAGTCGAGTGAACAGGTAATTGTTAATTTCAGGTTTTCATTGACTCATGCATGATGTTTTTGTTGATAATAATCGAAGTTGAGATGATTGATGTTCTGAAATTTAGGGTTTATCTGAAATTGGGAATTTGAATTAGGTTTTTTTTTTCTTTCCTGTAATCCATTGTATTATGGTGTTTTATATTTTTTGTTTGTTATATTTTTCTTTCGTAAACCAGTCCAGTCCACATACTTTAGAGGATTCTCTCGTGAAAGTTCTTTAGAAGGGCATCTCCTCCGTCTCAGATGGGCACGCGCACATATAATTGAGTTATGGGCGTGATATTTTCTTATCCAGATTCTTTATCCAACTTGCTTTTGATGCAATATTTGTCGTCGTGTTATTGTTTTGATATCAAAATGCATCTCAAAAAGTTGTTCCATGGTACAATTATGAGAACAACTATCGAAATGCACCCAAGAGATGACTAGCCATCCAACAGACACAAGAATGCACCATGAGGTCCATAGACATGACATTGACCAGCTTTCAAGGCTCTTTCTCTTGCTTTAAATACAAAATATGTGTCTAGCAACACACAAGTCTCACTTTCACTTTTCCTTTTTCTCTTTTCTTCTTTTCTCTGGATAGTGGGAAGTTCGGCTAAACCCTAATTAATCCTGCATCAAACAAGGAAATGATAAGTAGATAGATCAGTTCAAATGAGAGTTATTGGTTGATGATGAAGAAGAAACATGTGGAAGAAGGCGGTGTTAGAAGAAATTTTGGAGTTATAAATTAAAGTTGTTGTTTCGAAGATTGAAGAGACCGAAAGAAGAAAAGGAAGAAGATACAAAAATGGTTTATGTACGCATCTTCGGTATAGGCGAAATCGGAAAATGATACATTCTCTTAGCCCTAGTCGAGTGAACAGGTAATTGTTAATTTCAGGTTTTCATTGACTCATGCATGATGTTTTTGTTGATAATAATCGAAGTTGAGATGATTGATGTTCTGAAATTTAGGGTTTATCTGAAATTGGGAATTTGAATTAGGTTTTTTTTTCCCGTAATCCATTGTATTATGGTGTTTTATATTTTTTGTTTGTTATATTTTTCTTTCGTAAACCAGTCCAGTCCACATACTTTAGAGGATTCTCTGTGAAAGTTCTTTCAGAAGGGCATCTCCTCCATCTCAAATGGGCACGCACACATATAATTGAGTTATGGGCGTGATATTTTCTTATCCAGATTCTTTATCCAACTTGCTTTTGATGCAATATTTGTCATCGTGTTATTGTTTTGATATCAAAATGCATTTCAAAAAGTTGTTCCATGGTACAATTATGAGAACAACTATCGAAATGCACCCAAGAGATGACTAGCCATCCAACAAACACAAGAGTGCACCATGAGGTCCATAGACATGACATTGACTAGCTTCAAGGCTCTTTCTCTTGCTTTAAATACAAAATATGTGTCTAGCAACACACAAGTCTCACTTTCACTTTTCCTTCTTCTCTTTTCTTCTTTTCTCTGGGTAGTGGGAAGTTCAGCTAAACCCTAATTAACCCTGCATCAAACAAGGAAATGATGAGTAGATAGATCAATTCAAATGAGAGTTATTGGTTGATGATGAAGAATAAACATGTGGAAGAAGGTGGTGTTGGAAGAAATTTTTGGAGTTATAAATTAAAGTTGTTGTTTCTGAAGATTCAGAAGACCAGAAAGAAGAAAAGGAAGAAGATACAAAAATGGTTTATGTACGCATCTTCGGTATAGGCGAAATCGGAAAATGATACATTCTCTTAGCCCTAGTCGAGTGAACAGGTAATTGTTAATTTCAGATTTCATTGACTCATGCATGATGTTTTTGTTGATAATAATCGAAGTTGAGATGATTGATGTTCTGAAATTTAGGGTTTATCTGAAATTGGGAATTTGAATTAGGTTTTTTTTTCTTTCCCGTAATCCATTGTATTATGGTGTTTTATATTTTTTGTTTGTTATATTTTTCTTTCGTAAACCAGTCCAGTCCACATACTTCAGAGGATTCTCTGTGAAAGTTCTTTCAGAAGGGCATCTCCTCCGTCTCAGATGGGCACGCGCACATATAATTGAGTTATGGGCGTGATATTTTCTTATCCAGATTCTTTATCCAACTTGCTTTTGATGCAATATTTGTCGTCATGTTATTGTTTTGATATCAAAATGCATCTCAAAAAGTTGTTCCATGGTACAATTATGAGAACAACTATCGAAATGCACCCAAGAGATGACTAGCCATCCAACAGACACAAGAGTGCACCATGAGGTCCATAGACATGACATTGACCAGCTTTCAAGGCTCTTTCTCTTGCTTTAAATAAAAAATATGTGTCTAGCAACACACAAGTCTCACTTTCACTTTTCCTTTTTCTCTTTTCTTCTTTTCTCTGGATAGTGGGAAGTTCGGCTAAACCCTAATTAATCCTGCATCAAACAAGGAAATGATAAGTAGATAGATCAGTTCAAATGAGAGTTATTGGTTGATGATGAAGAAGAAACATGTGGAAGAAGGCGGTGTTAGAAGAAATTTTGGAGTTATAAATTAAAGTTGTTGTTTCTGAAGATTCAGAAGACCGTAAAGAAGAAAAGGAAGAAGATACAAAAATGGTTTATGTATGCATCTTCGGTACAGGGGAAATCGGAAAATGATACATTCTCTTAGCCCTAGTCGAGTGAACAGGTAATTGTTAATTTCAGGTTTTCATTGACTCATGCATGATGTTTTTGTTGATAATAATCGAAGTTAAGATGATTGATGTTCTGAAATTTAGGGTTTATCTGAAATTGGGAATTTGAATTAGGTTTTTTTTTCTTTCCCGTAATCCATTGTATTATGGTGTTTTATATTTTTTGTTTGTTATATTTTTCTTTCGTAAACCAGTCCAGTCCACATACTTTAGAGGATTCTCTGTGAAAGTTCTTTCAGAAGGGCATCTCCTCCGTCTCAAATGGGCACGCGCACATATAATTGAGTTATTGGCGTGATATTTTCTTATCCAGATTCTTTATCCAACTTGCTTTTGATGCAATATTTGTCGTCGTGTTATTGTTTTGATATCAAAATGCATTTCAAAAAGTTGTTCCATGGTACAATTATGAGAACAACTATCGAAATGCACCCAAGAGATGACTAGCCATCCAACAAACACAAGAGTGCACCATGAGGTCCATAGACATGACATTGACCAGCTTTCAAGGCTCTTTCTCTTGCTTTAAATACAAAATATGTGTCTAGCAACACACAAGTCTCACTTTCACTTTTCCTTCTTCTCTTTTCTTCTTTTCTCTGGGTAGTGGGAAGTTCAGCTAAACCCTAATTAACCCTGCATCAAACAAGGAAATGATGAGTAGATAGATCAGTTCAAATGAGAGTTATTGGTTGATGATGAAGAAGAAACATGTGGAAGAAGGTGGTGTTGGAAGAAATTTTTGGAGTTATAAATTAAAGTTGTTGTTTCTGAAGATTCAGAAGACCAGAAAGAAGAAAAGGAAGAAGATACAAAAATGGTTTATGTACGCATCTTCGGTATAGGCAAAATCGGAAAATGATACATTCTCTTAGCCCTAGTCGAGTGAAAAGGTAATTGTTAATTTCATGTTTTCATTGACTCATGCATGATGTTTTTGTTGATAATAATCGAAGTTGAGATGATTGATGTTCTGAAATTTAGGGTTTATCTGAAATTGGGAATTTGAATTAGGTTTTTTTACTTTCCCGTAATCCATTGTACTATGGTGTTTTATATTTTTTGTTTGTTATATTTTTCTTTCGTAAACCAGTCCAGTCCACATACTTTAGAGGATTTCTGTGAAAGTTCTTTCGAGAAGGGCATCTCTCCGTCTCGGATGGGCACGCGCACATATAATTGAGTTATGGGCGTGATATTTTCTTATCAGATTCTTTATCCAACTTGCTTTTGATGCAATATTTGTCGTCGTGTTATTGTTTTGATATCAAAATGCATCTCAAAAAGTTGTTCCATGGTACAATTATGAGAACAACTATCGAAATGCACCCAAGAGATGACTAGCCATCCAACAGACACAAGAGTGCACCATGAGGTCCATAGACATGACATTGACCAGCTTTCAAGGCTCTTTCTCTTGCTTTAAATACAAAATATGTGTCTAGCAACACACAAGTCTCACTTTCACTTTTCCTTCTTCTCTTTTCTTCTTTTCTCTGGGTAGTGGGAAGTTCAGCTAAACCCTAATTAACCCTGCATCAAACAAGGAAATGATGAGTAGATAGATCAGTTCAAATGAGAGTTATTGGTTGATGATGAAGAAGAAACATGTGGAAGAAGGTGGTGTTGGAAGAAATTTTTGGAGTTATAAATTAAAGTTGTTGTTTCTGAAGATTCAGAAGACCATAAAGAAGAAAAGGAAGAAGATACAAAAATGGTTTATGTACGCATCTTCGGTATAGGCGAAATCGGAAAATGATACATTCTCTTAGCCCTAGTCGAGTGAACAGGTAATTGTTAATTTCAGGTTTTCATTGACTCATGCATGATGTTTTTGTTGATAATAATCGAAGTTGAGATGATTGATGTTCTGAAATTTAGGGTTTATCTGAAATTGGGAATTTGAATTAGGTTTTTTTTTTCTTTCCCGTAATCCATTGTACTATGGTGTTTTATATTTTTTGTTTGTTATATTTTTCTTTCGTAAACCAGTCCAGTCCACATACTTTAGAGGATTCTCTGTGAAAGTTCTTTCAGAAGGGCATCTCCTCCGTCTCAGATGGGCACGCGCACATATAATTGAGTTATGGGCGTGATATTTTCTTATCCAGATTCTTTATCCAACTTGCTTTTGATGCAATATTTGTCATCGTGTTATTGTTTTGATATCAAAATGCATCTCAAAAAGTTGTTCCATGGTACAATTATGAGAACAACTATCGAAATGCACCCAAGAGATGACTAGCCATCCAACAGACACAAGAGTGCACCATGAGGTCCATAGACATGACATTGACCAGCTTTCAAGGCTCTTTCTCTTGCTTTAAATACAAAATATGTGTCTAGCAACACACAAGTCTCACTTTCACTTTTCCTTCTTCTCTTTTCTTCTTTCTCTGGGTAGTGGGAAGTTCAGCTAAACCCTAATTAACCCTGCATCAAACAAGGAAATGATGAGTAGATAGATCAGTTCAAATGAGAGTTATTGGTTGATGATGAAGAAGAAACATGTGGAAGAAGGTGGTGTTGGAAGAAATTTTTGGAGTTATAAATTAAAGTTGTTGTTTCTGAAGATTCAGAAGACCGGAAAGAAGAAAAGGAAGAAGATACAAAAATGGTTTATGTACGCATCTTCGGTATAGGGGAAATCGGAAAATGATACATTCTCTTAGCCCTAGTCGAGTGAACAGGTAATTGTTAATTTCAGGTTTTCATTGACTCATGCATGATGTTTTTGTTGATAATAATCGAAGTTGAGATGATTGATGTTCTGAAATTTAGGGTTTATCTGAAATTGGGAATTTGAATTAGTTTTTTTTTTTCTTTCCCGTAATCCATTGTACTATGGTGTTTTATATTTTATGTTTGTTATATTTTTCTTTCGTAAACCAGTCCAGTCCACATACTTTACAGTATTCTCCGTGAAAGTTCTTTCAGAAGGGCATCTCCTCCGTCTCAGATGGGCACGCGCACATATAATTGAGTTATGGGCGTGATATTTTCTTATCCAGATTCTTTATCCAACTTGCTTTTGATGCAATATTTGTCATCATGTTATTGTTTTGATATCAAAATGCATTTCAAAAAGTTGTTCCATGGTACAATTATGAGAACAACTATCGAAATGCACCCAAGAGATGACTAGCCATCCAACAGACACAAGAGTGCACCATGAGGTCCATAGACATGACATTGACCAGCTTTCAAGGCTCTTTCTCTTGCTTTAAATACAAAATATGTGTCTAGCAACACACAAGTCTCACTTTCACTTTTCCTTCTTCTCTTTTCTTCTTTTCTCTGGATAGTGGGAAGTTCGGCTAAACCCTAATTAACCCTGCATCAAACAAGGAAATGATGAGTAGATAGATCAGTTCAAATGAGAGTTATTGGTTGATGATGAAGAAGAAACATGTGGAAGAAGGTGGTGTTGGAAGAAATTTTGGAGTTATAAATTAAAGTTGTTGTTTCTGAAGATTCGAGAAGACCGAAGAAGAAGAAAAGGAAGAAGATACAAAAATGGTTTATGTACGCATCTTCGGTATAGGCGAAATCGGAAAATGATACATTCTCTTAGCCCTAGTCGAGTGAACAAGGTAATTGTTAATTTCAGGTTTTCATTGACTCATGCATGATGTTTTTGTTGATAATAATCGAAGTTGAGATGATTGATGTTCTGAAATTTAGGGTTTATCTGAAATTGGGAATTTGAATTAGGTTTTTTTTTTTTCCCGTAATCCATTGTACTATGGTGTTTTATATTTTTTGTTTGTTATATTTTTCTTTCGTAAACCAGTCCAGTCCACATACTTTGAGGATTCTCTGTGAAAGTTCTTTAAGAAGGGCATCTCCTCCGTCTCAGATGGGCACGCGCACATATAATTGAGTTATGGGCGTGATATTTTCTTATCCAGATTCTTTATCCAACTTGCTTTTGATGCAATATTTGTCGTCGTGTTATTGTTTTGATATCAAAATGCATTTCAAAAAGTTGTTCCATGGTACAATTATGAGAACAACTATCGAAATGCACCCAAGAGATGACTAGCCATCCAACAGACACAAGAGTGCACCATGAGGTCCATAGACATGACATTGACCAGAGCTTTCAAGGCTCTTTCTCTTGCTTTAAATACAAAATATGTGTCTAGCAACACACAAGTCTCACTTTCACTTTTCCTTCTTCTCTTTTCTTCTTTTCTCTGGGTAGTGGGAAGTTCAGCTAAACCCTAATTAACCCTGCATCAAACAAGGAAATGATGAGTAGATAGATCAGTTCAAATGAGAGTTATTGGTTGATGATGAAGAAGAAACATGTGGAAGAAGGTGGTGTTGGAAGAAATTTTTGGAGTTATAAATTAAAGTTGTTGTTTCTGAAGATTCAGAAGACCAGAAAGAAGAAAAGGAAGAAGATACAAAAATGGTTTATGTACGCATCTTCGGTATAGGCGAAATCGGAAAATGATACATTCTCTTAGCCCTAGTCGAGTGAAAAGGTAATTGTTAATTTCAGGTTTTCATTGACTCATGCATGATGTTTTTGTTGATAATAATCGAAGTTGAGATGATTGATGTTCTGAAATTTAGGGTTTATCTGAAATTGGGAATTTGAATTAGGTTTTTTTTTCTTTCCCGTAATCCATTGTACTATGGTGTTTTATATTTTTTGTTTGTTATATTTTTCTTTCGTAAACCAGTCCAGTCCACATACTTCAGAGGATTTCTCGTGAAAGTTCTTTCTTTAAGGGCATCTCCTCCGTCTCAGATGGGCACGCGCACATATAATTGAGTTATGGGCGTGATATTTTCTTATCCAGATTCTTTATCCAACTTGCTTTTGATGCAATATTTGTCGTCGTGTTATTGTTTTGATATCAAAATGCATCTCAAAAAGTTGTTCCATGGTACAATTATGAGAACAACTATCGAAATGCACCCAAGAGATGACTAGCCATCCAATAGACACAAGAGTGCACCATGAGGTCCATAGACATGACATTGACCAGCTTTCAAGGCTCTTTCTCTTGCTTTAAATACAAAATATGTGTCTAGCAACACACAAGTCTCACTTTCACTTTTCCTTCTTCTCTTTTCTTCTTTTCTCTGGGTAGTGGGAAGTTCAGCTAAACCCTAATTAACCCTGCATCAAACAAGGAAATGATGAGTAGATAGATCAGTTCAAATGAGAGTTATTGGTTGATGATGAAGAAGAAACATGTGGAAGAAGGTGGTGTTGGAAGAAATTTTTGGAGTTATAAATTAAAGTTGTTGTTTCTGAAGATTCAGATGACCAGAAAGAAGAAAAGGAAGAAGATACAAAAATGGTTTATGTACGCATCTTCGGTATAGGCAAAATCGGAAAATGATACATTCTCTTAGCCCTAGTCGAGTGAACAGGTAATTGTTAATTTCAGGTTTTCATTGACTCATGCATGATGTTTTTGTTGATAATAATCGAAGTTGAGATGATTGATGTTCTGAAATTTAGGGTTTATCTGAAATTGGGAATTTGAATTAGGTTTTTTTTTTCTTTCCCGTAATCCATTGTACTATGGTGTTTTATATTTTTTGTTTGTTATATTTTTCTTTCGTAAACCAGTCCAGTCCACATACTTCAGAGGATTCTCTGTGAAAGTTCTTTCAGAAGGGCATCTCCTCCGTCTCAGATGGGCACGCGCACATATAATTGAGTTATGGGCGTGATATTTTCTTATCCAGATTCTTTATCCAACTTGCTTTTGATGAAATATTTGTCGTCGTGTTATTGTTTTGATATCAAAATGCATCTCAAAAAGTTGTTCCATGGTACAATTATGAGAACAACTATCGAAATGCACCCAAGAGATGACTAGCCATCCAACAGACACAAGAGTGCACCATGAGGTCCATGGACATGACATTGACCGGCTTTCAAGGCTCTTTCTCTTGCTTTAAATACAAAATATGTGTCTAGCAACACACAAGTCTCACTTTCACTTTTCCTTCTTCTCTTTTCTTCTTTTCTCTGGGTAGTGGGAAGTTTAGCTAAACCCTAATTAACCCTGCATCAAACAAGGAAATGATGAGTAGATAGATCAGTTCAAATGAGAGTTATTGGTTGATGATGAAGAAGAAACATGTGGAAGAAGGTGGTGTTGGAAGAAATTTTTGGAGTTATAAATTAAAGTTGTTGTTTCTGAAGATTCAGAAGACCAGAAAGAAGAAAAGGAAGAAGATACAAAAATGGTTTATGTACGCATCTTTGGTATAGGCGAAATCGGAAAATGATACATTCTCTTAGCCCTAGTCGAGTGAACAGGTAATTGTTAATTTTAGGTTTTCATTGACTCATGCATGATGTTTTTGTTGATAATAATCGAAGTTGAGATGATTGATGTTCTGAAATTTAGGGTTTATCTGAAATTGGGAATTTGAATTAGTTTTTTTTTTCTTTCCCGTAATCCATTGTACTATGGTGTTTTATATTTTTTGTTTGTTATATTTTTCTTTCGTAAACTAGTCCAGTCCACATACTTCAGAGGATTCTCTGTGAAAGTTCTTTCAGAAGGGCATCTCCTCCGTCTCAGATGGGCACACGCACATATAATTGAGTTATGGGCGTGATATTTTCTTATCCAGATTCTTTATCCAACTTGCTTTTGATGCAATATTTGTCATCATGTTATTGTTTTGATATCAAAATGCATTTCAAAAAGTTGTTCCATGGTACAATTATGAGAACAACTATCGAAATGCACCCAAGAGATGACTAGCCATCCAACAGACACAAGAGTGCACCATGAGGTCCATAGACATGACATTGACCAGCTTTCAAGGCTCTTTCTCTTGCTTTAAATACAAAATATGTGTCTAGCAACACACAAGTCTCACTTTCACTTTTCCTTCTTCTCTTTTCTTCTTTTCTCTGGGGTAGTGGGAAGTTCAGCTAAACCCTAATTAACCCTGCATCAAACAAGGAAATGATGAGTAGATAGATCAGTTCAAATGAGAGTTATTGGTTGATGATGAAGAAGAAACATGTGGAAGAAGGTGGTGTTGGAAGAAATTTTTGGAGTTATAAATTAAAGTTGTTGTTTCAAGATTGAAGACCGAAGAAGAAAAGGAAGAAGATACAAAAATGGTTTATGTACGCATCTTCGGTATAGGCGAAATCGGAAAATGATACATTCTCTTAGCCCTAGTCGAGTGAACAGGTAATTGTTAATTTCAGGTTTTCATTGACTCATGCATGATGTTTTTATTGATAATAATCGAAGTTGAGATGATTGATGTTCTGAAATTTAGGGTTTATCTGAAATTGGGAATTTGAATTAGTTTTTTTTTCTTTCCGATAATCCATTGTACTATGGTGTTTTATATTTTTTGTTTGTTATATTTTTCTTTCGTAAACCAGTCCAGTCCACATACTTCGGAGGATTCTCTGTGAAAGTTCTTTCAGAAGGGCATCTCCTCCGTCTCAGATAGGCACGCGCACATATAATTGAGTTATGGGCGTGATATTTTCTTATCCAGATTCTTTATCCAACTTGCTTTTGATGCAATATTTTTCATCGTGTTATTGTTTTGATATCAAAATGCATCTCAAAAAGTTGTTCCATGGTACAATTATGAGAACAACTATCGAAATGCACCCAAGAGATGACTAACCTTCCAACAGACACAAGAGTGCACCATGAGGTCCATAGACATGACATTGACCGGCTTTCAAGGCTCTTTCTCTTGCTTTAAATACAAAATATGTGTCTAGCAACACACAAGTCTCACTTTCACTTTTCCTTATTCTCTTTTCTTCTTTTCTCTGGATAGTGGGAAGTTCAGCTAAACCCTAATTAACCCTGCATCAAACAAGGAAATGATGAGTAGATAGATCAGTTCAAATGAGAGTTATTGGTTGATGATGAAGAAGAAACATGTGGAAGAAGGTGGTGTTGGAAGAAATTTTTGGAGTTATAAATTAAAGTTGTTGTTTCTGAAGATTCAGAAGACCAGAAATAAGAAAAGGAAGAAGATACAAAAATGGTTTATGTACGCATCTTCGATATAGGCGAAATCGGAAAATGATACATTCTCTTAGCCCTAGTCGAGCGAACATGTAATTGTTAATTTCAGGTTTTTATTGACTCATGCATGATGTTTTTGTTGATAATAATCGAAGTTGAGATGATTGATGTTCTGAAATTTAGGGTTTATCTGAAATTGGGAATTTGAATTAGGTTTTTTTTTCTTTCCCGTAATCCATTGTAATATGGTGTTTTATATTTTTCTTTCGAAACTAGTCCAGTCCACATACTTCAGAGGATATTCTGTAAAAGTTCTTTCAGAAGGGCATCTCCTCCGTCTCAGATGGGCACGCGCACATAAAATTGATTTATGGGCGTGATATTTTCTTATCCAGATTCTTTATCCAATTTGCTTTTGATGCAATATTTGTCGTCGTGTTATTGTTTTGATAACAAAATGCATCTCAAAAAGTTATTCCATGGTACAATTATGAGAACAACTATCGAAATGCACCCAAGAGATGACTAGCCATCCAACAGACACAAGAGTGCACGATGAGATCCATAGACATGACATTGGCCAGCTTTCAAGGCTCTTTATCTTGCTTTAAATACAAAATATGTGTCTAGTAACACACAAGTCTCACTTTCACTTTTCCTTCTTCTCTTTTCTTCTTTTCTCTGGGTAGTGGGAAGTTCAGCTAAACCCTAATTAACCCTGCATCAAACAAGGAAATGATGAGTAGATAGATTAGTTCAAATGAGAGTTATTGGTTGATGATGAAGAAGAAACATGTGGAAGAAGGTGGTGTTGGAAGAAATTTTGGGAGTTATATATTAAAGTTGTTGTTTCTGAAAAATATGAAGACCAGAAAGAAGAAAAGGAAGAAGATACAAAAATGGTTTATGTACGCATCTTCGGTATAGGCGAAATCGGAAAATGTTACATTCTCTTAGCCCTAGTCGAGTGAACAGGTAATTGTTAATTTCATGTTTTCATTGATTCATGCATGATGTTTTTGTTGATAATAATCGAGGTTGAGATGATTGATGTTCTGAAATTTAGGGTTTATCTGAAATTTGGAATTTGAATTAGGTTTTTTTTTGTTTCCCGTAATCCATTGTACTATGGTGTTTTATATTTTTTGTTTGTTATATTTTTCTTTCGTAAACCAGTCCTGTCCACATACTTCAGAGGATTCTCTGTGAAAGTTCTTTCGAAGGGCATCTCCTCCGTCTCGAGATGGGCACGCGCACATATAATTGAGTTATGGGCGTGATATTTTTTATCCAGATTCTTTATCCAACTTGCTTTTGATGCAATATTTGTCGTCGTGTTATTGTTTTAATATCAAAATACATCTCAAAAAGTTGTTCCATGGTACAATTATGAGAACAACTATCGAAATGCACCCAAGAGATGACTAGCCATCCAACAGACAAAAGAGTGCATCATGAGGTCCATAGACATGACATTGACCAGCTTTCAAGGCTCTTTCTCTTGATTTAAATACAAAATATGTGTCTAGCAACACACAAGTCTCACTTTCACTTTTCCTTATTCTCTTTTCTTCTTTTCTCTGGCTAGTGGGAAGTTTAGCTAAACCCTAATTAACCCTACATCAAACAAGGAAATGATGAGTAGATAGATTAGTTTAAATGAGAGTTATTGGTTGATAATGAAGAAGAAACATGTGGAAGAAGGTGGTGTTGGAAGAAATTTTTGGAGTTATAAATTAAAGTTGTTGTTTCTGAAAATTCAGAAGACCAGAAAGAAGAAAAGGAAGAAGATACAAAAATGGTTTATGTATGCATCTTCGGTATAGGCGAAATCGGAAAATGTTACATTCTCTTAGCCCTAGTCTAGTGAACAGGTAATTGTTAATTTCATGTTTTCATTGACTCATGCATGATGTTTTTGTTGATAATAATCGAGGTTGAGATGATTGATGTTCGAAATTAGGGTTTATCTGAAATTGGGAATTTGAATTAGTTTTTTTTTCTTTCCCGTAATCCATTGTACTATGGTGTTTTATATTTTTTGTTTGTTATATTTTTCTTTCATAAACCAGTCCAGTCCACATACTTATGAGGATTCTCTCAGTGAAAGTTCTTTCGTATGGGCATCTCCTCCGTCTCGGATGGGCACGCGCACATATAATTGAGTTATGGGCGTGATATTTTCTTATCCGATTCTTTATCCAACTTACTTTTGATGCAATATTTGTCATCATGTTATTGTTTTAATATCAAAATACATCTCAAAAAGTTGTTTCATGGTACAATTATGAGAACAACTATCGAAATGCACCCAAGAGATGACTAGCCATCCAACAGACACAAGAGTGCATCATGAGGTCAATAGACATGACATTGACCAGCTTTCAAGGATTTTTCTCTTGCTTTAAATACAAAATATGTGTCTAGCAACACACAAGTCTCACTTTCACTTTTCCTTCTTCTCTTTTGTTCTTTTCTCTGGGTAGTGGGAAGTTCAGCTAAATGCTAATTAACCCTGCATCAAACAAGGAAATCATGAGTAGATATATCAGTTCAAATGAGAGTTATTGTTTGATAATGAAGAAGAAACATGTGGAAGAAGGTGGTGTTGGAAGAAATTTTTGGAGTTATAAATTAAAGTTGTTGTTTCTGAAAATTCAGAAGACCAGAAAGAAGAAAAGGAAGATGATACAAAAATGGTTTATGTACGCATCTTCGGTATAAGCGAAATCGGAAAATGTTACATTCTCTTAGCCCTAGTCGAGTGAACAGGTAATTGTTAATTTCAGGTTTTCATTGACTCGTGCATGATGTTTTTGTTGATAATAATCAAGGTTGAGATGATTGATGTTCTGAAATTTAGGGTTTATCTGAAATTGGGAATTTGAATTAGGTTTTTTTTTTCTTTCCCGTAATCCATTGTACTATGGTGTTTTATATTTTTTGTTTGTTATATTTTTCTTTCATAAACCAGTCCAGTCCACATACTTCAGAGGATTCTCTGTGAAAGTTCTTTCAGAAGGGCATCTCCTCCGTCTCAGATGTGCACGCGCACATATAATTGAGTTATGGGCGTGATATTTTTTTATCCAGATTCTTTATCCAACTTGCTTTTGATGCAATATTTGTCGTCGTGTTATTGTTTTAATATCAAAATACATCTCAAAAAGTTGTTCCATGGTACAATTATGAGAACAACTATCGAAATGCACCCAAGAGATGACTAGCCATCCAACAGACACAAGAGTGCATCATGAGGTCAATAGACATGACATTGACCAGCTTTCAAGGCTTTTTCTCTTGCTTTAAATACAAAATATGTGTCTAGCAACACACAAGTCTCACTTTCACTTTTCCTTCTTCTCTTTTCTTCTTTTCTCTGGGTAGTGGGAAGTTCAGCTAAAACCTAATTAACCCTGCATCAAACAAGGAAATGATGAGTAGATAGATCAGTTCAAATGAGAGTTATTGCTTGATAATGAAGAAAAAACATGTGGAAGAAGGTGGTGTTGGAAGAAATTTTTGGAGTTATAAATTAAAGTTGTTGTTTCTGAAAATTCAGAAGACCGAGAAGAAGAAAAGGAAGAAGATACAAAAATGGTTTATGTATGCATCTTCGGTATAGGCGAAATCGGAAAATGTTACATTCTCTTAGCCCTAGTCTAGTAAACAGGAAATTGTTAATTTCATGTTTTCATTGACTCATGCATGATGTTTTTGTTGATAATAATCAAGGTTGAGATGATTGATGTTCTGAAATTTAGGGTTTATCTGAAATTGGGAATTTGAATTAGGTTTTTTTTTTCTTTCGCGTAATCCATTGTACTATGGTGTTTTATATTTTTTATTTGTTATATTTTTCTTTCATAAACCAGTCCAGTCCACATACTTCAGAGGATTCTCTGTGAAAGTTCTTTCAAAAGGGCATCTCCTCCGTCTCAGATGGGCACGCGCACATATAATTGAGTTATGGGCGTGATATTTTCTTATCCAGATTCTTTATCCAACTTACTTTTGATGCAATATTTTTCGTCGTGTTATTGTTTTAATATCAAAATACATCTCAAAAAGTTGTTTCATGGTACAATTATGAGAACAACTATCGAAATGCACCCAAGAGATGACTAGCCATCCAACAGACACAAGATTGCATCATGAGGTCAATAGACATGACATTGACCAGCTTTCAAGGATTTTTCTCTTGCTTTAAATACAAAATATGTGTCTAGCAACACACAAGTCTCACTTTCACTTTTCCTTCTTCTCTTTTCTTCTTTTCTCTGGGTAGTGGGAAGTTCAGCTAAACCCTAATTAACCCTGCATCAAACAAGGAAATGATGAGTAGATAGATCAGTTCAAATGAGAGTTATTGGTTGATGATGAAGAAAAACATGTGGAAGAAGGTGGTGTTGGAAGAACTTTTGGGAGTTATAAATTAAAGTTGTTGTTTGTGAAGATTCAGAAGACCAGAAAGAAGAAAAGGAAGAAGATACAAAAATGGTTTATGTACGCAACTTCGGTATAGGCAAAATCGGAAAATGATAATATCTCTTAACCCTAGTCTAGTGAACAGGTAATTGCTAATTTCGGGTTTTCATTGACTCATGCATGATGTTTTTGTTGATAGTAATCGAAGTTGAGATGATTAATGTTCTGAAATTTAGGGTTTATCTGAAATTGGGAATTTGAATTAGGTTTTTTTTTTCTTTCGCGTAATCCATTGTACTATGGTGTTTTATATTTTTTATTTGTTATATTTTTCTTTCATAAACCAGTCCAGTCCACATACTTCAGAGGATTCTCTGTGAAAGTTCTTTCAGAAGGGCATCTCCTCCGTCTCAGATGGGCACGCGCACATATAATTGAGTTATGGGCGTGATATTTTCTTATCCAGATTCTTTATCCAACTTGCTTTTGATGCAATATTTGTCATCGTGTTATTGTTTTAATATCAAAATGCATCTCAAAAAGTTGTTTCATGGTACAATTAAGAGAACAACTATCGAAATGCACACAAGAGATGACTAGCCATCCAACAGACACAAGAGTGCATCATGAGGTCCATAGACATGACATTAACCAGCTTTCAAGGCTTTTTCTCTTGCTTTAAATACAAAATATGTGTCTAGCAACACACAAGTCTCACTTTCACTTTTCCTTCTTCTCTTTTCTTCTTTTCTCTGGGTAGTGGGAAGTTCAGCTAAACCCTAATTAACCCTGCATTAAACAAGGAAATGATGAGTAGATAGATCAGTTCAAATGAGAGTTATTGGTTGATAATGAAGAAGGTGGTGTTGGAAGAAATTGTAGGATCATAATATCGCAACGCATAGGGCTC
>JAJJWW010012416.1:0-247770 GCA_023531295.1 Papaver armeniacum
AAGCACTAGAGGGACAAAAAAAGGTCACCCAATCCTAATTTGGGTCACCCCTTATAAAAATTCTTTCTAAATGCCTAAAATAGCCTTGAGTGATTAGTATTAAGAGTTAATGAAGTAGATTAGTGTGTTAATTTAGTTTAGTTTAAAATCGGAGTTTGGGATTAATTTTTGGGAAATTTAAGTTTTGGGTATTTTTGTTTTGAGAAGAAGAAGAGGGTTTTGGGAGGAAAACTAGGGTTGTTTAGAAATGAGTGATTCAAGTGTAGGGAATGAGGTTGGTGAAGGTTCAAACAATAACCATGATTGTATTTATGGTGAGATTGTCTAATAATCCTATGGATTGGATGTTTGATGAAGAGATGTTAATGGAGGAAGCCATGAATAATGGTGGAAATGAAGATCATACTCTGAAAATGAAGGAACCAATACTCAAAATGAAAGAACCCGCACCTCAAAACAATCAGGGTAAACCTCATATACTCTTGAAATTGTCTGAATGGTGCTCCAAGGGGTCGATTGTTCGTCACTGTTTAAGTCGTCAGTGTGAGAGTCGTTATAGTCGGGGTTTGGATTCATTAACGACTCTTCAAAGTCGTCAATGAATTGGAATTACCGATGACGACTCAAACCTGCAACTTTTCCATGTTATGAAAAATCGTTAGGGGAGTGTGATAAACAAGGATGACCCTTTATGCTAGGTCAAAAAGGGTCGTTAATTTTGTTTTTTAGAGACAAACGACTCTAAACCAAGAACTCTCAGTAAATAAAACACTTAGAGTCGTCATATATGTATTCGTAGAAGATGACGACCCTATCCTACCATTTCAAATTTTATGTAGGGTCGTTGATTGTTTTATTTAAAATACTAACTGACCCTTGAGTGGATTATCATAACTTTTGATTTCATAGAATCATTTCATTCAATCGTAAAAGGCATACATCTTTCATAGCGATACATTCAAGGAAATGAAATACAATAGATAATAACGGTGCACTTGATACACTTAATCATAAATGGCGTAATTATACATGGTGCCTTCAAGATAAAGTAGCAATCGTCGAACTCAAACTTTTTCCCACAGCTCCTCGTAATAGCTATCGCCTTCCTCATTTGAAACGCAAACATACTCGGTTAGTAGTGTTGAAAGCTTTGGATAAGTTTTACCTCTTGTTTAAATACTTACTCTTATAGCACCCAACATATTGGGCATGGCTTCCCTTACGGCCTTGATTTCTCTTTTGAAAACTTCACACTCGAAGAATATCTCCTCGAACCGTTTCCTTGACGAGTTTCAAAGACCTTGAGTTGCAATTTAAAGTCTAATGCCACAAAAACAGTGATGAAAACACGGTTCCACCAAGCATCCGATGTTTGATCAATGTCTTTTCCTATATCTTCAAAGTGGTTTGTGACGGTTTTCCAAGCTCTCACAATAGCGCAATTCTCTTCTGAAGTGTAAGTACTAGTCATGGTGTTTCCTCTTCTTTTCCTCTTGGATGATAAATGAATGAGAATGAATGTGAAGGTTGAGAATTATGGTTTGGGTGAAGAATGGGTGAGATATGGGTCTCTATTTATAGAGATTAAGGACCCAACAATCACTTTTTGAATTTTTAACCGTTGCCCGACTCAACCACATTTGGTGAATTCAAAATTCACATTAAGCACTTTTAAGGATCGTCATTATATATATTAATCAAGTGTGACTCTTGATTATCAAAAGAGTCGTTTATGTGTTTTGTTTCTTGCTGACGACTCTGAGTCAAAGAGTCTATGTGTCAGGTGACCTTTAGAGTCGTTAATATGTTCTTCTCCATAAATGACGACTCATGCCTAGAATTTCAAACAATCTTTAGAGTCGTCCTTGTTGCTTTAACGAATCATGACGACCTCGTATGAACTATAGTTATTGCACCAATATTTGTAGTCATGCGTTTTATTGAATCCGAAAAACATACATGTAGTTGAAATAAAATAGAAGGAAAACACATAAAATTGTTCAATACATTGCGCTATAAAATCTATACGAGTTTAATTATATTGGGTTAATTGCCATTCAACTTCCTCCAAGAGAGTGTAGCAGTCCTCGTGCAAAAACTCATGGCCGTACTTTAATTCGTATTAGCTCCGACCCAAAGTATATTTGGGAAAAAAATTAAATAAGTTAGCATTGTTGAATAATGATAACCAAATAAAATTTTTTTGATGAAAGGCCTATTGATTCACAAACTTACTCTACTCATTCGAGGTTCGTTCGGCATAGCGTCCTTACGAGCTTTGTCGTTTGAAAAAGACGCATTCATTGTATAAATATGCGTACCTTTCCCTTATTTGTGGGAGCGTCCTCCTATAACGATTTCCGCTTAGTGCTTTGAATACCTTAAACACCCGTTTCCACCAAACCGGTGTTTTGATCATGCCCAGGTAAGGCCCTCTTGTTGGGTCTTTCTTCGGGGTCACCCATTGCGCTTCCTCAACGGAGTGCTTTGTGAGAGTGGTGTGTGCTCTGACAATAGCAACATCTTCTAGATTATTGAACGGAGTTTGAGCCATTTTTGGTGATTCAAAGTGATGGGTGACTGATTTAGGAAGATTGAAAGTGATGTGAATAAGTTTGGTAGAGATAGGTGTCTATTTATAAGCAAAAAGTACCCAAATGACTAATTTTTTAAAAAAAAAACTTGATTACTTGCAATAATCTTTGCTCCTACTAGTCAAAGTTCACTTGATTTTCAAAGTCTACAATAACTTCGTAAGAGTCATCAATCTAGATATATATACAATAACGACCCATGGTGAATCTTTGGGCGCATGGTTTACATTTGGAATGCAGAGTCGTCCTGTATAAAGAGGGTCGTCATTTATCGAGGAATGGTCGTTTTTCGCAAAAATTATGTTGGCGACTCCAAGCGTCGTCATTTGGACATCCCGAGAAATTGACGACTAACTGCTTTGAATGAAATAGTTGGTTGTACGGGCGAACTCTCAACCTGAACCGTCTCCATTATCGGTCCGAGATACCTCCCAACACTATATGAGTGTTGAATTTGGTACGTTTTAATGCTTTAATGTTTGAATTGATGTATATCTTTATGAAAATTGTTTAATTAGTGTTGAATAATTTCGTGTCATTGGTTTTTAATGTAGGCGTGGAAAACAAAGGTGAGGTCAAGGAATGGATTATTTCAAAGGCAAAAAGAGAAGATGTGCGTAGTTGTTCAAAGCAAACACGTTGATTATAAGCAAATGGAGATGGTATGCGAGAGAGCGGGGGATAAGGAAGAAAGTCACAAAGGGAAGAACTACAAGTATGAGAAGAAGACGACGAGGGTCTACAAAACTTCGTCGAAGAATAAACCACCAACGACCCTCATAGGTAATTTGAATTATGTTATAGAGTCGTCAGCCATATATACATACACCTTAACGACCCTAACTGTAAATTTTGCTACTCTCCTGGATGGTTTTACGCCTAAAAGTCGTTATACATATATACATACAAGTTAACGACTCTAACCTTAATAATGTGACAGACTCCTGGATGTTTCGCAACAATACAGTCGTCATCCATATATACATAAACATTAACGACTCTAATGTTAAAAATTTGTGATCTCTGGATGTTTTCCAACTAAAGTCGTCATCTTTTACATAAACATTAACGACATTAAGTAAAAATTTGATGGACTCTGGATGTTTATATACTAAGAGTCGTGAAGCATATATACATACAAAGTAACGACTCTAGTTATACGCCTGAGAGTCGTTATCATTATAGAGTATACATGGACGACTCTGTAAGAAAACCCCCAACGGCTTTTTTTGGATACACTTTTTCCCAAAAAAAAGCCGTTGGTAATTATTGTATATATAGAGGAACACTTCCGGGAGCAAATTCAATTGAAAACCACCTCAAGAATGGCAAATCCTTCATCAACCCCCAATTCAATTGATAACATACTTAGAAGATGCAAGCGACCAACCAAATCAATATTGGCAATGGAAGAAGAGATACGCAAAAAAAGCATGCGACCTACTAAAAAACCACCCACTTTCACGCCATATCCTACGAATGAAGAAGAAGAGTTGCGCGAGGCCAAAAATCGAGACCAAGAACAATCCCAACTCCGTGAAAGATTCAAGCAAGTCGAGGAAGAGACCGAATGGGTTAAAAATTATTACATAGTCAAGGATATCCACGAAGAACATGAACATGATGGTATATTTTGGAGCCAAGTTGGTTCGGGTCCTTTCGTTAATAACAACAACAAACTACGATATCCTTACTTGCCGTCCCACATTAGTCATAGGACGATTCTTGTTATAAAATGGTGCACCAAGTACAACGAGTTTCTCGCGAGGCACAAAGGGGTATAGGTGTCTTTGCTCGGTAGCCGCATATACCAAATGGAGAGGAGAGCCTTTTTATCACATTGAAGCCGCCATGCTAGTTGAATCTCACTTTTGAAACATGAATAACATGTAATGTGTTCAAAGGAATTTCCACCTTCTAATTAATATTTAATATGCTACTATTCCAAGTTTCCTTTCAATCGAGATTCAATTTATTTTAATAAACAAATCGTTATCTCGGTTTCTTAATTCGATGATTTGACTATACCTAAGTCGTCATATGACTAATTTTGCACCAACCTTCTCTTGAGTCGTCAACACCTTTGATCACGTAGTTAACGACTCACGTTGTGATTTTCAAAAAAAACGACCATTGGGATTTTCTTCTATATAATACCACCCCATCCTCTAGAGAAAATAGCCCAAAACCATTCTTTTTTCCACCAAACTACGTAATCTTTCAATTGCAATGGCTGAATGGGAAGCGTATGAAGATTTGTGTCTCGTTAAATCGTTTGCTAATACCTTTCGTGAACGTCCAAATGAAATCTATTCAATGTTTTGGAAGAGAGTTAAGGAGTTCTTCTACGGGCGTACCGCGAATCCTAATAACCGAAAATGGAGAGACTTGGCAAATCGATTCAACTACATTAAAAGTGCAATGAGAGAGTATATAAAAGTTAGAAATATGGTGTACGACCATCATCCACGAGCTCCTCTTAAGGAAAAAGTGAGTAATTCGTTAATATTTATACTTTCCTCATGCTTCAAAGTTACTAACATATAACATTCCTCGTTTAATTTCAGCTGGAACGTTTCAATGGGTTATGGACAATACGTAATGGGGATACTAAGTTCATTCACCACAAAGAATATACAACGTTGTATCGTTGAGCGCGAAGGTTCATGGACGAACATTTGATGTGTCAAATTCAAGAATACCCATATTAACTTTCTCCTGGTTGTTATTTTAACTAAGAGTCGTCAATATATCCCATATAAAAGCAACGACTCTGTATACCTAAAAGGGGTATTTTAGGATTTAATACACATGTAAAAGTCGTTAACCTCGCTATTTGATCCCGCTTAACGACTCTATCCATAGAAAATATTGTTCATCTCCTGGATGTTTTTGCTAACATAGAGTCGTCATTTGTTTATACATAATAAATAACGACTCTAAACATATAAAATGTCGTTCATCTCCGGATGTTTTCCGACCTAGAAGTCGTCATTGGTTACCATATAATCACTAACGACTCTAACCATAGAAAGTATGGTTCATCTCGTGATGTTTAGCTAACAAAGAGTCGTGATTGTTTTCAATATAACCCGATGTGACTCTATGCGGGAAAAAAAGGTCATCACTGTGTTCATTTCCCTCGAGTCGTTAGACTTTTAATTGAAACACTTAACGACTATGTGTATCACAAATAGGTCGTTACTCGCTGAGACCATAATTCCGACCCTAACTCTATCAAGGTGTATAATCTTGTATGCATTTCAAGACTTACATTATTTAACAAACATACTAGTAAACATCCTTCTTAAAACAAAGTAGTTTCAACAAACCATCCAAACCAAACACATAAGTAGTTTCAACAAACACATAAGTTCAAGTCATAAAGTAAAATAAACATAAGTTCAAGTAGACGGTAACATCTCCTCACTCAAGACCACCATCTCGACCTCGACCTCCTCCTTACTTCCCTGACCGGGAAACTTTTCGGCTTTTCTTAGGAGGAGGACCCTGAGTTTCACCGCCCCGGGGAACCACCATCTTCTCCTAGGTACCTTGTTCATCATGATGTTGGCTACTTTGCCCCGTTCACCACGTTGTTGTGCTCGGCTACGTGTTTTCAAGGTCCTCTTACCTTCCTTGGCCAGCTCGGCAAACATCTTCTTTGCATTGGGATTTTCAATGTGCGTGCAATAATCAATCAGACGTTGCTTCGCAGGATCAATCACTTCCCCTTTGTCGGTCGAGCAACAAAAGCCTTGACAAAAGCTTCATTCGTTCCCTCTATATATATACATTAAAAAAACAATTTAATGAATCGACGTATATTTGTATGTAAATGAATAACACAATTACACAAATAAATACTCACCACTAGTTTAAGAATGGTAGTATCATCTCTACAAATCGACTTGAGAAGAAGATGTGGATGCTCTGTTGGTCCTCCTACCCGTAGTCCGATCGATCCAGTATTACCCTACCATGGGAGAAGCCTTCGTACCATTGATAGTAATCCGTTGTTGCCTCGTAACCTTCATCCACATGCACCCAAAATGTGATGTCTACGAGGCTAGAATGTCATTATTCCAATGCTTGACATCGGTTGCAGGTTCATAAACCACTTTTATGTCATCCTTGTCGGACTCACATTTGTTCAAATTGTGCTTGAACGGAGGTACATCGTCTTCATCGGGTGAATCTTGAACAAACCCAAGTTGACGCATGATTCTCATAGGGTGAAACAAAGGGCCATGGTAGTAGACGACATCTTCCACTGCGCCAACTCTAGCATCCTTGTAAGGAGTAAAGATTACCTCTTCCGTCGTGATGTTGTCAAGTTTTTTACGCATTTCTATCAACGCATCAGTTTGTTCCCTATCCGAGAATCAAGTACAACCAACGAGTTCTGTTGGACTACTGGGCTCCATTTGAGTTGATTTTCACATCTTCATTGTCCTTGAACAGTGAGGAAATGATCATAAATCCACACCTATAACAACCAAAGTTCAAATTTTTTAAACAATCAAATAAACATAAAAATATATCGAAGGAAAAAAACATACTAAAGAAGACAACTTTCATCAATCCAAATACCCGGATTAGAGCCAAATTCCCATTAATTTGAGAAGTTCGTTCGCGAGATCCCGGGAAAGCCGACCATTCGGATGTGCAACTATGGTAGTCCCCAAGAGTACTTGTTCACATCTTCTAAGGGGTCCAAAAGCCGAAGAAGGTTGGCGCTCACCATGTTACCTTTCGTTGTCGGGAAATACAACCGATGCAAGGACGTACAACAAATAAGCAGCCACCGCATAACGACATTCCATATCAGAGAGACCTCCTTTTTTTTCCTTCTCTTCAGTACCAGCAAACATCTGCCTAATGTCCACAAGTTTGAATTCTTTCTTCGGGTACTTAGTTCCCGGCACGAAAAGCCAATCAGTCTTCTCTTTATCCCATCCAAACAAGTTCTTGGTCCATGTATAAATTTCATCCCAACTAGGCCTTCTCTTGAAATTCTCTTTGGTTGATTTACCTTCGACCTGCACCCCCTAATATCTCTGTCTCTACATCATCGGAGTCAATGCCATCTCGCCAAAAGGAAGTTGGAATGTGTCGATTTAGCGTAATACCCTTTCACTAAAATCATAAAAAACTGAGATACGCAACCTTGTCATACGCAATCACAGAGTTCACAACGGCATTGTACAAACCGGAGTTTTCAACATATTCTTTAACTCTTGCACATTCACTCCGTTACCTTGCGGCCACAAATCCATTTTCTTAAAAGAAGATTGGTGCTCCATTTCGAAGAAGACGAGGCGTGATTCTTATGATCCTCAAAAAAATAAACAAATAAATATTAAAAAACATATTGGAAAAGTAATATCAACCAACTAATCAAATAGCAAGCAAAGTTGGGATTCTTACGATTGTCTCATAGATGGTATGAGCCCTGATCCAAAGATATCCAAATAGAACTTTGCCCCCATCTCTAGGTTCTCCTCTTGGTTTACTACTTGAAGAGGCTCCAACATCAAATGAGTAGCGGAACGTGTCTCGCTGGGGTGCGATATCGTTCCATCCTTCTTAACCCTCTTTACCGGCTTCGGCTTTGCATTCTGTTCTTCAGCTTCTACATCTTGTTTACCATCATCCTCTTCATCATCCTTACCACCAGCATCATCCCCTTCATCCTCTTCCTCCTCATGACCACCATTATTACCTCCATCCCCTTCCTGCTCATCATCATCACCATTATCATCATCAGAATCATCACCACTAACATTATCTTCATCATCATTGTCACTCTCTACTTCCTCTTCACCTCGTACGGGAGGATCTTCTTGTATCTCCTCTTCTTGGATTTCTTCTTCTTCACCACTACTTCTAGCGGAAATAACAGGAGAGTTTGATTCTGATGAATCCGACAACTCATTACCTTTGTCTCTCGGTTCGGTGATAGAAAATGAGACCACACTCGGCTTCTTACCGCGTAATGGACCGGCAAGTCAGTATTTATCATGGCGTGGATCTTTGGAAGGTGGAGTTATCGTCATTGGAACCTTTCCTTTGGTTCTGCATTTGGTTCGAAACAAAAAAACAAAAAAAACCCAATAAGACATCAACTTTATGGTTATCGAAAAAAGAGCCTCAATCCGATAATCTAAAACACAACCGACCCTTGTATAACATGTGACGACTCAAAGTTATATGATGACGACCATGTCAAATAATAAAGGGTCGTCAAAAAGACAATAACGATCCTACGATTTGGGTTGTGACTCTAGGGCATATACTTAAGTGACGACTCAAGGGAAATGAGATGGCGACACTATCAATTTTTTGGAACAGGAGGGCGTTCGAGTTCCATCTAGTCTAGAGTCGTTAGGTAATAAATAAGGGTCGGCAAACAAGAGTCGTCATCTGCAACATAAAAGAGTAACGACTCTATTCTAGGGCAAAAAATGTCGAAGTGGCAGAATAAGGGTCGTCATCTTCATCCTAATACGCTAACGATTTTTCATAAAATAAACATGCAAATGAAAAGTCGTTAGGGGTATCCACTACGACACTAACGACCCTTTAACTGAAACCGCTAAATTTGATTTACTAGACTCGATTTCACAATCAAAACACATCAAAAAATGCATAAAAGGTGGGTTTAACTTCACATACCTTCTAATTGGACCCATATCTTCTTTGGGTTTGATTTTTCAGGTTTTGGGTTCGTCCCACGATTACCTTTCCTTTGACGGCGTCGAGGAGATTGGGGATTTGACGTTCTTTGCGAGCGGTCTGTTTTGTACGAGCCATGTTTGAAGAAGAAGTTAATCGTCGATTATCTTCTAACATCGACGATGAATCGGTTCGAAGAAAAAATATCGTTTGGGGGTCGTTAATGGTGGTGGTGGAGAGGAAGAGGAGAGGAAGAGGAGAAGAAAAAAAAGAGAAACTGATTTTTTTTGGTTTAGTTTAGGGTATATGAATTGGGGGCCTAATTATGATTTCAAATTAGTGTTAACTGATTTTTAAGATTTGTGTTTAGTAAAGGGTAAAACAGTCTTTTCAAAATCGGATTAATACGCCCCTCAAAAAATTGGGGTGGAAATAAAATATCATGGCCCCCAATTAAAATGTCTGGCCCCCAATCAAATTAGGTTTAGTTACCATAACCTACCCTAGGGCAATCAAATTTACTCGGTGGATCTGCCAATTGGCTGTCAAAGCTTGGTCATTTCGTGACCGGAATTATTCATTTTAATTTTAAAGCGCGTTCAAATATTAATCAATTTTCTCATTTTTAAGAGTGGTTCTCTCTAATTTGGCGTTCAAACTAACTTTTGTTGGAAATTGGGTTCAAATAGAGGATGAAATAAACACAAAGAAATTATTGTACTCGTGACTTTCAAGGCTCGAATAGATTTCTTTTAGATGATTATTTCTACCCTCCCAATATCAATTGGCGATTACAACAGGTATGCGAAATAATGCCTTCAGGATACAATGAAAGCCCTACAACTGCAGGAAATTGGATTCAAGGTTTGCACCTTTGACCCAATCAAGAACACACGAGAGAAATTTTGATGATGCTTTAGACGGGAGAAAAGCGGTTGAATTGATTATGAAGAATGGGAGAATGCCTTCACTATTTATAGGGATGTTCATGCCTGTTAGTAATGCCTTTTCATCACCAACAAACGCTTCCAAAAAACCATCAATGGTGGCTTATGGGAAGAGACGCGTATGTTCAAATTTGAATGGAAACTTCTAGGTTTTCCAAAGTAAAACCAGAAAAAAAATTCCACGAGACGCCATCTCGGACTCTGCTAGGGGGTGTTGCCCTCTAGACCCCCACGACCTGACCTGTCAGGTCGAACACAGCCGGGAGGGGTTACGCCCCCCGGATAGCGACAAACAATCTTGAAAATATCCAACAACTTATTGTTTTTGACTTCTATAAATCGAAAAGTTATTTCTAAATGTGTATTTAAATAGAGTAATATTAATGAAAATTTCATAAGTTAATTCAACTTTCGGTAAAAGAAAAAAACCCCGCAAATCTCATCAGGAAAAAAAAAGGAACTGCAACTGATGGATTAAACCATCCCAGTATTAGCCATCCAATCATTACCTTGACGATATGATAGGAATGAAACGTAATACTGTTTTCTGATTGAAAATTGCTCAAACGTAAGAGAAGAGAGCTTAAGTTGATTCCAGACCAGGTTTGATTGCCATGAAATCTACCACATGGTCTCGCAAGGTTTTTGGTTACCTCATTAGTTTTGAGTTTTGTCCTAATTAAGGACAAAACTCAAAAGCATGTAAAGTCGGAAGTAAAAACTTCGGACCAAGAGTGTCAAAAGCCTCTTTTATATCAAACTTCAGAGCCAAGTTACCTCCACAAGACAATAATTGAGGAAATCAATAGCTTGAGAGGTTAAAGTGATGCATTAAAAAGCACTTCTACCTTTAAGGAAGAAGCCTATTATTGGGGCGTCACACTTCATTAGAGGGCTTCACTTGGATTCTTAGTGTCCAAAAAAGAGGATATGGGATATCCTAACACATAAACAAAATATCTAGATTACCCTTGAACAAAAATAAAATTTAAAAACCTAATTTTTTCTATTCTAGTTCACAAAAAAAACTGCTCCTCTTCCTTCTCAAAAAAAGAAGTTCAATTCAATTCAACTTCAATTCACTTCATCGTTGCGATTACGTCTAGGTTCGCTAACCGTAAATTCAGTTTTTGAAGAACTTACGTCCAGGTTTGGATGAATTCAAACCGTAGAATTAGCTTGCATGTTGGTTTACGTCCAGGTTTCTCTTCATTCCAACCGTAGAAATTGAAATCACGTCCAGGTTCCTTATAATTCCAACCGTAGAAAATGAATTTACGTCCAGGCTTATCTTATAGGCTAACCTAGACGTAATACTTCCGGATGTTTTAAGAAGCTTCAAATGGATTACGTCTAGGTTCGTGATGTAATTTTTCCAGGCACGTAATCTTCTACGTCTAGGTTCGCGAAGTAAACTTTCCCGACGTAATCTTCTACGTCTAGGTTAGTGAAATTTTTTTCTAGGCGTATTCTCCCACGTCTGGGTTTTCGAAGTGTTTGGCATGACATATTACCAACCGTAATTCAATTTTGTCCTATTGAAACCAGTTACGGTTTGGAGTTCTTCCAAAACCTAGACGTAAACCTAAATTACTGATTGCAAAGCTAAACCCAACCGTAATTTTCCATGAAAGTCTAAAAATCTCAAACTTTTTGCGTACTTAAGCTAGTTTTGAGCGAAATTGAACCCATGGGAGATAGTTTATAGGTGTACCTGTTGATTTTCAACCATTGGTTCTTCACTTTGTTGATTTATTTATTCAATTGGTTGAGATTCATCATCACTTTATCTTAAACCCTCTCTACCATCTAACAAATCATCCATCTCTTAGTCTCCAACATGAGGAATGTAAAACTTGTTTTCTCTATCATACAAAAATTCACCCACCTCGAATTGATAACTTGTTTCATCATTTTTGTTGAGTGAATCAAAAAATCTAGGTTTTGAAGAAATCTTCAATTTTTTTCTTTTTCTTCTTCTCTCTAGTTTTTTTTCCCACAAAAACTTTGTCCCAGAATTCACAAATATATAACAAAATTCATCTTCTTAATTTAATTAGATAATAATTAAATTAAAATTAACTACATAAAGGTTGTTTGGTCATTACAACATTATTTGAGATAAGGGTTTTTTGATATTACTTATGGGTGACCCGTTTTTGTCCTATTAGGTGACGCCCCTCTAATGGAATGTGACGCCCCAATAATAACCTTCTTAAGGAAAGCCCTTTACTGTGGAGTTATAATTCTAGCCACTATAAGGCCGTCTGGTAGCCATAATCTTATCAATTACCTTAAAATGAAAATCTTCAAGAACAATAGGCTGAAACTTTTCGATTACATAAGGGTTTCACCTATTTTCAATCCTTATTTTTCCTAAATCTCATCCCAACGATACTGGTTAGATTCTGTTTAACCCTTTTAGGTTGGGTGAACAAAACTTACTCTACTATTAGGTTTGGAAATTAATTTTTCAAATCACCATCATAATCAGGTTTAAAGATTAAATTGTAAATCTTACTTTGTATTCCCTACATAATCTGATTTTGTGGATAACTAAAATAGAACAATCCATCAATATAAGATTCTTAAATTTAGGGATTATTGATTACAAATTCACAATTAAAAACCTTCTACAAACTATTATGCCTCCTCAATAGAACTGTACCAATACAAAAATAAAAAACTCCGGTAAAAAACAATCCTAATCAGCAATGTTGTTGTTAATCAAAGTCATAGGTCTTCACACTTCTATAAGGAATACAAGGTGCAGCTGTAGTGATGGTAATGGTAGTATATAGGTGGCGTTGTAGCATATAGGTTTGTAGCGGAGAATTACTAGATTTAGGATCAGATTTTTTTTCTTTTATTTTTGTACAGACAATTAGGATTTATATTTTAGAGAGGAAGAAGAAGATGTTTGATGAAGACGGTATAATGAGGTGAGTTTTGTTTACCCACCCTAAAAGGAGTTAAATAAAAATTAGTTTATGTGGTTTCGATGGATTTAGGGAAAGTGGGGATAGGAAATAGGTAAAACCTTACATAAGCCCGGATTCAAGCTGAATAATGTGATTATGATTTACATTAGGAACCAACCATTCCCGTCCAAAGTAATAAGACTATTTAATACAAATGGTAACCACACTGGAGTAGTTAACTACTTAACCAAACATAAAAATGCAACCTAAGATTTGTTTTTTAAAAAAACGTGCACGAAATTGGGTTCAGCTGACACAATCAATTTAGAGTCACGTCACAGAAAATTTTGCCGGATTCCTCCATGCGGTGGGAGAGAACTTTCAGTTGAGATTATATCTCATGCTTTTTTTTTTTTAGAGCCGTTAGATTGGCATCTAACAGACAGGGATATTTCCTGTTAGCATTTATAGGGAGACACGCTTGCGGGTCCTACTGCCGCCTTAAAACAGGGGAACGCCGGCATCTGGTCTTTTAAATGTTTGGGACGGTTGGACCTGATTTTGGTCCCTTCCACACTATACATTGCTTACGTGCCAAGTACAGTTGATTGATGGATCCTATACCGCTACCGGTTGCCGGAATCAAGTAGATGCCGGCGTACTCTCTTGATAATCCTTTAGCAACCCTGCTAACATTTTTTTTTTTTTTTTAAAAAAAAATTTGTGTGGGGGGGTACTAATTTGGGATTCAAATTTGGTGTACCTAAATATATACGAATGACTATCCACTAACCGCATCTTATGTTGACCCTACTTTTCTTGCTTTAATTTGGGGATTAGTCGCATGTTCTTTGTTGAACAATGCTCTCCCACGTTGTGTTTTGTTGAACATTACAGCACTCTCTTGTTTGTTGTTCAGCTCAAATAATTTTCACAAATTCTTGCCAAACTTAAAATCAAACCTAAATAAACTGGTAGGTTAAGGTGTGTGGATAACACAAAGGTAAATAAGTTTATTAAAATCATTTCCCTTTTAAATAATAAATTTCTGTAGATAAGTTTATCAATTTGATTTTTTTGTATAGCACTGTGCTTAAAGATCACTAATCATGATCAATTATTATAAGATAGTCCCTTCCTTATTTTGTGGCCTGACTATTCATATCCAATTATTCATTTGGTACAACTAATTACTGATTTTCTTGTAGTATATTCTGAAAATGGGGGAGTGGAAACTATTAATCGCTGGATTCAACTAATTTTAAATTTTACAGTGACAAGGAGTAGGACCAGTATTTTAAATGAAGGTCCATATTGTGGCACCTTATTGATAAAGAAAGGCTATTATTTGCGACAGAGCTCATATAAGACTTTTTATCATTTCCGGCCGACATGCAGACCCAGTCGTTGCCGTGTGACTGAAAAACCGAGACCAAAACCAGCAAAATGTTCCAACTCGATCGATCAGGACTGCAAATTAGTATTCAACTCAATTAACAATGCTAGTTTCATATTTGACTAAAAAAAATGTTCTTCATCATTCTCTACTAATAACATTGAATTCATGCGATGATTTCATATAGTTTTATGTATCAATGCACCTGTCTGGAACATGGATATTGTCCCCTCGGTCTAATCGAAGTTGATTATTCCGGTCTGGATTTATACATGATGGAATAATGCTCTGATCCATCGGCTATATCTTCAGCATGCGAACTTGTTACACCATCGGCTAAGTAGGGACTGTGGGTATGCCACTTAAACGGTCGTGAATACGTAAACCCAACTAGAGTGGTATGCCGATTCCTTGTTCCGTAACCTGTTGGGATCCTAGTCCCACATTGGTTGGATGGGGCTTAATTGGTAGTTTATAAGTCAATGGGTTCCCTCATCTAGTCAACCGGTTTTCGAGTTGAATTATGCCCATGGGCTTATGATGAGTTTAGGGCACTGCACTTAACATAACCACGGCGACACGCAATGTGTCAAACTCTTTACCCAAACCCATATTTTGGGAGCTAGTCTCCTACCCAAACCCGACTTCCTACGGAAAATGGGTTTGGAAAACCAACATAATGTATATTAATGTGTACATAAGAGCATCCACAGTCTCAAAACTAAAAACCCGAAAACACCAAATGGAGAGTACTACTCAAATTCTAACCAAAAAAATTTGGTCTTTGGTTATTACCGTGTACATAAGGGTTTTAACTGCTAAAAAAAAAAAAAAATGCAAATCTAAAAAGTTGATTATATGACAGATTGCGCCCAACAATAAAAAAAAAAAAAAAAAAAAATGGGTGATTTTCGGAGGAATTGCTGCCAAATTTTGATTTCCATGAATAACATTAAAACCAAAATTTGTTTTTTTTTTGATTTTCTTTTGGAGGAATTGCTCTAAGGGTTTTAACTGCTGCAAATCTACTGCTAAAGCTGATTTATGACAATTCTGTGATTTTCGGAGGAATTTAATTGTACCTCAGTAAACAGCCAGTCTTACTTAGATGAATGATTAAGAAGAGTTAATACATTATTTCCTTTGTTTAATCACAAAACTTAAATTTTTTATGTACCAAAAGATAATAATTCTATGAAACAGAAGTCATCGGCACCACATGACATTTCAAGACTTTTGCAGCATGTATTTCATTGTTTATTATGGGTCCGTTAGGTAGTGGTGGTGGTGGCGATATTCTTTTTAATCTCATTATCTATCTCTTTAAAATGAGATTCATAACAGATTCAAATTATTTCAAATGGACCATTTGAAATGAAGATCCTTTACAGATCGACCACCTTTAAATTGAATACAATTGGCACAAAACTTTTTGCCTACTGGTACTAGCATCCTAGGAGGATTTTTTGATTTTCCTTTGTAGGCGCAATCAAAGGAGAATTAGAGATAACGTGGAGGGAGGGAGGATCATTTTTTCTTTTATTACAGTCAGAATCAGGCTCCCCACCAAAGAGCTTTCACTTTTTCTTTTCTTATTTTGAGTGCGGAGAGTCAGCATTTGCAAAATCAAAAGCTTCATCATTTTATTTTTGAAAATATGAATTACAGTAACCTGCTAGCAAGTGGGGGCAACAGGTTTTATTCGCATTTGTCTTGATCTGCTGTTAGAGTTGGCCAACATTTTCTATTGCAAGCCAGTTTTCAAAGTTTAGTTCCATGACTTTTAGCATTAGGCATGTTTAAGGTTGAAGTTGGCATCAATTTGTTAGATACTTATAGCTATGACTTTTTGATTGTTAATATTATGTCAAATACACGCCAAACAATCGGTGACGAGGGAGTGACGGTGCAATATAAACAAGTAATAGAAGAGAAGTATGTAAAGAGAGAAATAACGTGCAACAAACATGACAAGTCATACTCCAGTAAATGAAATTTTCATTAGAACTACAATAAAGAAATACTATAAGCTGACTGACTGAAAATGTTCAGTCGATGAAACAATTCTGCTGTTGCTTCTCTTTTGTTTTTTATGTTTACAGGAAAACAATTCTGCTAGAATAGTTTTGCCATTCACCCAGGACTTAGGTCCAAGGGTGAATTTGATAATGAACAGATGGGTTTTAAGATTTACATACTTTTTCTACAAATGGGTAGAACATCTGTTAAAAAAAGAGAACGAACGATTCAATGAAACCGTTACATATGTAGTTTGGTTGATGTACCTGATTTCAGCTGTGTTGTTCTGTGTTAAGTCTTTACTTTGCCAAGATGTTGAGTAATTTGTTTCAGTTTTTCGTGGCAATTGGTTTGGGTTCATGAGTGAGGGGTTATGTGCCAGGCAGTATGGGAGTAGCACTTGAAAGGATTATGAAGGCGCAAACAACAGAGAGAGAAAACACTGAGACCCAAGTGTTTTCTGTATACATCTCCATTGCATCGGTGAAAGAAAACCTTGCACGGCTTTCTGCCCAGTTACGGATTCTGTCTGCTTCTGATGCGTATAATGCTCTTCCCTGCAGTCATGATATTTATCCACAAGTTAGCCCTTGTATGATGCAAATTTGAATGATGACTAAAGTTGACACTATGCCAAATGATACACGAGTAGGATTTCCAGAAAAAATAATGATGAAGAAGAAGAATAACAACTAAGATTACCTTATCATCAAACCACCGACCTCTGCGAACCCATGCACTGACTAATGCAAGCAAGATTCTAGGTGGAGTTAAATAATTGATAGATTTTCCAGTTCCCTTGACAACCCGCATTCGTGGAACTAATGTTCTTGCAACTGTCTCCGGAAGTTCACATATTATGTTGAACGCCTGTTTGTTTTTGAGACTTGCACCACTGAAAGTGAACAGAAAATGCAGTATGCATTGTTAGTTCAGTCTAATTTGGTGTTTACAAATACTGCTAGCAAAAGAAGCGAAGTAGTCTACTCAGGAGACATGTCAGTGATTAGCAATGCTAAAGAAAAAGAAGAGGACAACCTTAACTTCCATGACACTGGGAACTAAAGAAGCAGATAATAAAGAAAAAACAAGTCACGCTTTTCAGAACTGAATGCATTGCCTAATTCAAAGTTGAGCTTCGCGGTTTCGGACAAAAGTGTACAACTATAACTCCATAATTAGTAATTACGTTCAAATTTCTTTTGAAGTGCTCAAAATGTTGTTAGATATTTTCTTTGTTAGCATAAAGGTAAGAGAAAATGTATAGAAAAACATCCTTAGTACCTTAGGAGCAATTCTGTTAGGACCATCCCAGGAGATGCTGTATGTACTCCTACTCTACATCGCTTGGACTCTTTCAGAAGTGATGATTGAAGCTGCCTTAAACCACACTTTGTAGAACCATAGCTGTAGAACGTAAATATCATAATCGACATCAACATAACTCCAGATCACAAGTTTAATCTTCTATTATGATTTCTGCAGTGTGGGTGCAAAGGGTTTCAAAACAAGCTCAATGATTAACAACTTACACAGCTGTCAAAGGGGTACTAGAACCTCCTGAGCCGGCACCATCCATGTTAAAAATATGACCAGCCTTGCCTTGCAGTTCCATCACGCGCATGGCTTCTCGAGTGCAAAGTAAGGATCCAACCAAATTCGTGGAGACAATCTAATCATAAAAGCACAAAAGCTTCATCAAGCATCTTTTCAGTTGAATAATTCGCAATTATGATAATTGCGAATACATGAAAAAGAGAGAAGCTTTTTATCAGTTGAATATACTCCCGAAACGGTTGCATACTTGCATGGACATTGAATACATGAAAAAGAGAGAAGCTTTGTAGATAGAAGTGTAGAGCTTGCATGATGAACCCATTGTTTAGTTTCTCACTGACAGAGAAAATCCAAGCTCTTACATGAGCGAAAATGAAATTTCTCCAATGTAGCACACAGAGCAGAAAATGTTCATCAGTTTAAACTCATACCTGCTCAATATCTTCATCTGTAAACTCCAGTAAGGGTCTGAAACCTTTATTTGTGCCGGCGTTGTTAATCTGCCAAAGATTGTACAGAATCATTACTAGATAGTTGCATCCAGGAAATTAGATCAAAGGGTTTCATATTTGATTATTAGTTTTCATAAACCCAAATGATGTACCACTTACCCAAATATCAATAACACCAAGTTCGCCAACAGCAAAGTTTGACAATTTCTCCACATCATCGGGGTTGCCAACATCACATGCTATGCCAAAGACTTTAGCATGTGACAGTTTCTCTTTAGATTTTTCTCCCAAGCTGAGTATACCTTCCCTTAGATTCTCTTCAAGCTCCATCACAGTTGTTTGAACGGATTCAGGGCTGTTTTAAAACATCCAATTAGGACAGGCTTGAATAGAAATCCCGAAAACCATACACATTACCCTGCAATCAAAATGAGTACAGGAAAAAAAAAGTTGAGTTGGCACCTGCGGGAAGCAATAACAACACGATCTCCAGAAAGAAGAAACTCCCGTGCAAGTGCTTTGCCGAGTCCCCTGGTACTGTATCAATAAAACACGCAAACAACACGTAATCGAATCAGATTTTGTCATAGGCGTAAAGAAATCAGGTTAACACTTAGAAACAACTAAACAAAGAAATTCGGTTAAAACCTCTAACCAAAAGCCCCAAATGTAAATACACAAATAGTGCACAAGCTAATGCTATAACACCAATTATTTAGCTTTACTTCTCCAGACACAAGTAACATTTTAATATATGCAACATATGCACTGTTAATGCTTATCGGAAATTGCTCAGTGGTAACAATACCTCCAAGCAGTGAACAGAATATTCAAGATAATCAAATGGCAATTTTAGTGCTGTTACTAGTGCTACCTTCCAGTAATGACGACATTTCGTGGACCCTTTCTGGCCATTTCCTCTAAAACCAGATTAGCACCTATCATTGTTCCAATGATAATACCACCAAGCCAACTATACCAAATCAATGTATTCAAGTGACTATCCCCACCTTCATATACAACATGTACCAAACAAAATCAAAATTCACGTTTAAAGTCAAAAATTACAAATAATTTCCAATGGATTGGGAAAGTTAGAATTATTGATTTCAAACCTGAAATTTGAAATCCAACTGCAACAATGACTCCAGTACTCATCATAGTAATAAGGTACCTTCCAATTTGAGTCGCACACTGAAAAATCAAAAACAATAAGAACAAATTAACAATTGAACCTAATCAGTTAAGTCTTTTAGGGTGTTGATTCCCATGACTCGTTCGAAACTCATCAGCTTCCTAATTGCAATTAAAATAAAAGAAGCATAAAATAAAAATCAAGCAATTCAAGGGTTTCATTGTAACTTACAGAAAAGAAAATCTCTTCAACTTTAGCAACAACACTTTGATACTCATCCTTTCTAGATTCACCCCCAGACAATTTAAGTATAGCTGATTTCAAAGAGGAAAGAGCATTCTTTTTCTTCTTCTTCTTCATATCCTCTTTCACTAACTTCCCTTCTTCTTCAGACCTAAATGCTTTACATTTTTGTAAAGACAATAATCCACCTCTACACCCATTTTTATGCCCCATAATAGACACACTACCATCAAATTTAGCTGGTTTTTTGTGCAGAAATGGTTGAACATTTCTGAATGGTTCTTTAAAACTCAAACAATAGAATTTCTCTGGTGACAGGTAGAGCTTAGCTACTGTATCCATGGTGAAGAATCTGTAAAGGGTTTTTTTTATTTTCTCTACTAGCACTTCAAATTCTGTAAGTTATAGTGAGTGAGAAATTTCTGAAGATGAAAAGATCTTCTTTTCTTCCACTTGTACCAACCTTAACTACTTATGATTCAATAGAACACACAACATTACATTAAATCGTGTACTACTCACGTGACTCTTTTATATCCAAATTATGAGCTAAATGGATAGCTAATAAGCAATCATATTATGTCATGTATTATGGATGTAGCTTTTGTCAGTGAGTTGGGATGTAGGGGATAGATGCTTTTCCATTTTACTAGGAGTAGAAGAAATATCTTGAAAGGGAAGAGTACTGTGATGTCCACACGTTAGGAAAACCTCATCTGATCTCTTCGTATAAGGTTGCCACGTGGATGGATTGTCCTTGTCAACGTAGTCACTTTTGCGTCCAAGTCACGAAAGTACCCCTTAATGTTTATACGCAATGATTTTTTGTGGAATGTTGGAAATGGGGTTAAGGTTATTCTGGATTTTGGAGTAACTTTCTTTTTTGTTGATGGAAAGATTTTGGGGGATTTTGTATTTCCCCCTCTACAAAGATACATATTTTGCATTACCCCCTTTTAAATCAATAATTGGTAAATCCCCTTTCCGTTATAACTGCTGTGACCGGCTGGTTTAAGTTAGCACGTATTACACGTGCTGAAACGTCACTTTATCTCTCTCCCCTAATCTCTTTCTGTTCTTCTTTCTGAGCATAAAGTAAACCCCATTAATGAACAAGCTCGAGGAGAAACAATCAGATGAAATTCTAAAGCATTAACAATTGGAAATCACTAGTCAACTACTAATATCACTCACTTACGGACAAATTAACCAACGAAGGTGTTTTTTTTTGGAAGCAATATACAACTCAGATGATGGAATATGTAATCAAATCCCATTCTATGGATGAAACAGATAGAAGATTTTATCAATACATACATTTAATTATCATCTCTCAAATATCCTTAGCGCATGCATCTAATCATCCAAAAATTAGACCAAACTTTGAAATTTGATTACAATTACTTTCAGGTGAGCTTCAATTTATGAATTTTCTACCTTGATTTCTTGAATTTTCGATCAAAATCAAATGTGTTTCCAACCCATTACGATTTGATCAAACCCTATTGAAATCCCTAAGTTAATTGCAATAAAATCCTTTAAAATATATCAATTCGTTATTCTTCTTCGTCGTCAGTGTCTACCATGATTCATAAATTTTTGAGGTGGGATTTTCTAAATGTTACTGACCTAATAACAACTAAAGTTGAATCTTTGGATTTGCTGAAACGCAATATTGGCTGGAACAATAGTTAAAGATGGAGAATGGAAAATTGGAGTTCTAGTTTTCTCGAAAATCAAATGGTTTGGCGGTGAGGCTTGGAAGAAGAAGTAGAAAAAGGAAGAAGATCACATTGGTATTTCTAGGGTTTATTAGGATATCGCGACACAGTCTGATTAGTGTTATACTATTTATTTATTATATACACAAGTGTACTGCACACGCACATATAATTGGTAGTCACACAGCTTATAACTTGATGGGGATTTACCAATTAAAGATTTTTAGAGAGGGTAATACAAAATAGGTATCTTTTTAGAGGGGGAAACACAAAATCTTTGTTGGACAAAATATCCAAACTAGTTGCAAGAAAACAAAGAATGGATGAAATATCTGTCTGACTGTATGTCACATATCCAAGATGTTTTGGTAAATATCTTTAAGTTCCGATTTGAATAAGGTAAGTATCTCAGTTATTTACAAACAATTCATATGCTTCAAAAAAAAAAAAAAAAAAAGTTCATGGTTAGGTTTATTTTTTACATGATGATGTCCTATATTTGCCTACGGGTTGTGCAAGGCTTGGTCAGGCCGGCGTAAAAACTATGTCCTATATTTTGGGAGCTAGTCTCCTACCAAAACCCGGTACTTGCTACTGGAAAATGGGTTTTGGTCTTTGATGCTGGTGTAATACTCTTAGGAGATACTCTCTAGTGCAAGTTATTAGTATTTTTGCTTGTCGTAAACACTTATTAGTATTTTCCCTAGCGCCGCCCCCCTTTCTCTCCTCGGATTGCATCGGATGAAATCCGAGGAGAGAGTTGCGTTTTCCCTTGTATTTTAGATGTAGATTTAGTTTTCTCTGATTTCTGTTAGATCTGGGGTATTTGCTCTTCCTTTTGAGCTGGGGGTTGTTGATCAAATCTATTGCTTTTTCTGTCTTTTTTGGATCGATTGATGAGGGTGCTACTCTGTACTCATTAGCTTTGTTTCAAGCTATCGGATTTGATGTCCTTGGTTGATAATTCTTCTGTTTTGTTGGCGGAGCCATCACAGTAGGGGACTAGGGTTTCATATCATGGGGTTTAGGAAGCTTGAAGAGATTTGGTGGTAGTTTTCAGTCTCCAATCGTTTCATTGTTCTTTCATGATGAAGTGTGGTGGTCCTGAGATTCTTAATCGATTTTCTTCGTATCTAATTTTCCGGTGGTGTTGTTGACTCTTGAGTT
The DNA here is from genome assembly GCA_023531295.1 of Papaver armeniacum. NCBI lineage: Eukaryota > Viridiplantae > Streptophyta > Magnoliopsida > Ranunculales > Papaveraceae > Papaver > Papaver armeniacum. The sequence continues at coordinate 22,831 of JAJJWW010012416.1, forward strand.
GACACTGGTGGTTATTATTTGGGGTTATAGAGGCCATTAGCAACACTGGTTACTATGGCTTTCTATTGTTACAGATCCAATTGAAGACAATCACATAGTCAATGGTGGCTAGTGATGGGAAGTTTTCACTTGGGTGGGATAACATCTGCGAATGGAAGAAGAGTCTTTCATTAGGCCAAAACGTTCAGTTCTTGGTGATGGAGTACATGGTGGCGGCGGAGGAGGCCAGTCTTCAAAGTGGTGGGGGTGGTTTTTCTGAAAATTAGGTTTTGATAAAGATTGATGGGAATATAGGATATTAGGGTTGCCTTCTAATGGGTTGGGGGTTGAATATGACTTTTTCTAGTCATTGTGTTGGGTAACCGACCGGGCTTATCTTTAGGGAGTTATCTTTGAAACTTGTTGCATGTAGCTATCTGGGTCATTTGTAAATGCCTTGAGTCTTTGTTTGATGTCTGTACTCTGTATTAAACAAACTCTTTCGGTTTGGGTTGTAGCTTTTAAGCTTATTTCTGATAAGCTCTCTTCTATAAAATTAACTTTTGCCGATTAAAAGAAAAAATAGATTCCACACCAAAATCATCGGACCTACTATAAAAAGAGGAATGGTTTTGGTGTAGCTTTTCAGTTTTCCCACAAATACATCAAGTATTTTGGCTCGTCAAAATTTGTATAGCTTAATAAGAACGTTCCTTAATAACACAATTAGTCTTAGTCGAGTAAATGATATAGCCGCATAACACCACTAATTTTGGTCAACTAAATGATATAGCCACGTAACACCAACATTGTTAATGGGAGGTACCGGATTACTAGGGAGGCTACCTACATATGGATTTTGGTACCCTGCCCAGGACACCCCTGTTAACAGCCATTATAAGGGAATGTTGATTTTGGCAGAGCTAATAATTTTTTTTTTTAAATTTTTTTTTTGAAGGAACAGGAGAAAATTCTCCCAATTTCATATACTATTACGAAGAACGTTTACAACGATTGAGTACATCATAATTGAAATACATGAAAAAATACAAAATTTGTGTATTCTAAAATACATCAAAAGTATCAAATACACGTAATTCATAGAGGAACTCGATAATATTTGGGGGATGGTGTGAAGATTCTGATTCCACTATTTGAATTGTTGTTCTTCATCAAGAACAAATTTTTCTTCTTTATTAAGAATAAATGCTCCTAAAAAAGAGGAGTAATCTGCACTGCATATCGAAAAAACGATCACATCTGGTAGCCATGGATTTCCATAAGAATACAAATCTACGTCAATCCGATGTAATTCGCCCTCAAAAAAGATATACTTGAAACGATCGTAACGATCTAACGAAGCGCCTAAATGGCCATATGAAATGCTTTTACATACACATAATAATAATAATAAACCTAATTGACTTAAACAAGCCATTAGATGGAAAACAAGAGAACACATAGACATATATACACAGAGAAACCTAATAATCACCAAATCAGGGATTATTTTTATTCTAGATAAAGATTATTACGTACTATTATCTAAATCTACCCATTAACCGGATTAAATCCGGGTAGATTTGGTATGTTTCTTGAAGAACAACTTGGATCGAGAAAATTTAGTTTTTTCTTTTAGAGAGAGAAGCTAATAATTGCATATAAGGTAAATAGATCCTAACTGTCGTTATAGTATCCCGCTAGTCCGGGTAATCTTCATGGATAACTAATGGTGTCTTGTTTGTAACTAGAAGCAAAAATCAAATCATTTTTAACTCTTAATAATGAGAAATGCATAAAAGCACATGGTTTACAACCTTGCTAAAAATCAATAATTCAAAGAAAAGTCGTGTAAACAAACATTATGTTGTAAGTTGAAGAAACAACATATAAGGTACATATTCAAGCCACCAACCGCCGTTAACGTCATATGTATACATACTTGATAACCTTTTTCATTTTTTCAAGGCTGCTAATGGGGTGCAGTTCATTTTGGACAAATATTATTTTTGTCCTATTTGTATTTTGAGACACCCCAAGCAAACAAGTCCCCTATTAGCAACCTCGCATTTTTTTGGCTACGATACATACTGATAATTCAGTATAACAACTATTAACGTAGAGTATGATCTCGAGATTTTTCGAGCTCTTAGTTTGGATTTATGCTCTCGGGAGGCAAATGACTCGTACATGTAGTATCGAGTAGTCCCACGTATTGCAATATTAAAGTAGTGGTCTTGGGCAGCTGCGCTTCTTTTCGTGATAGTACTGGGTTGGAAGTTGACACCATTAAGAATCCACACCTGATACTAATAAAATGTCATATTATGAACTGTTGCCCTCACATTAAACCGTAAATGATCACATCAAATCCATGATGATTTAAAGATTCTAATTTGTCTGTGGTATGTGTCTAATGCCTGATTTGCCGAGGAAAATTGTTTTTGCATGATATTTTTTTTTTCTCTCGAAATTAACCAATTCATCGACAACATTTGATTCCGTCCAAAGATTTAAAACAGTTCGATAACATTCCATCCTTCTAGTTTTTCTATCTATGGATTGATTCTGATTTCATCAGGGACGGATCCAGGAAGGATTTTATGGCAAGGGCTAGAAGCCTTGGTCGAACAGATTTTTTTTTTTTTTTGGCTTGTGGACTGGGAAGGCTACCCGGGCTAAACCCCATTTATCCCACTGATAGGTCCGCCCCTAGATTTCATTATTTGACATAATGTACCTAACAAGAATGTCGACCCAGAGTAGTTTCACAAAGCGGAGTTACACCTAGCCAGCTAGCCTAGCGTAGGTTATCTTTAGATGTGATGTGTGCCAATTGAACTCACACTAACTTCATAAACCTCGACAAGGAAGAGCAAATGTCTCTGTTGAAGAATTACAGAAGTAAAAACAATTTGCTTATAGCGTGTTGGGATGCACTTCTGCAAATATATTTTAACTTCTACAAGTCAATAAGTAAAAAGTTAATTTGAATATAAAATTTCAGAACGACTTTTACAAAAAAAATCAACTATCTATAAAGTAAAATTATTACAATACTTCTGGTTTTCGAACATGCTTAACAAAAGGTAAACATTTTAGTTTTAATTCTGGAAACCTTGAAATTATTTTACAAAACTAACTTTTGACTTCAACTTGATTATTTAAAAAAGTAACTTTTTGAAAGCAAAAGTCAAAAGCCAAAAGCAATTTAACTTTTTATGGTTTTAGAAGTATTTTTCAGACTTTGAACATGTTTGCTTTTTGCTGACTCGGGGTCTGGATCTGACTCGGCCCCTGACTCGGCCCGTCAGCTGTCAGACCGTTTGTTTTTTATTTTGAGTCAGACTAACTCGCGATCTGAGTCAGACCTAACCTCTGACTCGGACCCGTTTGAGTTAGGTAATAAAATACCCCTGACTCACGGGAACAAACCACTGACTCATATTTTTGAGTCAGATGAGTTAGATCTGACTCAAAAAAACAAACATACCGAGTCAAATCTAGATGAGTCAGGTGATTAAGTCAGATCCAGACAAATCAGCTAAGTCAGGAGAAAACAAACATGCTCTTTGTTCCCGACTTAATTTTTTATTTTTTAAAAGTCATAAAGTTACTTTTTAAGATGTTTTAATTCGACCGGCGAAACCTACACTCTATAATAAAGTATACAAGTTGAAAACATACTGCATCACCATCACCATCACCATCACCATCACCAAGCGAGTGAGTAATTAGCAAATAACTTGTTTTCAGTTATTTTTTTAAGCTTTCTAAAACCCAATTTATGGAAAAGCAATTTCTACACGTCCCTTCGGAAATGTCCGATAAAATTGAAATTTTACAGAGAAGATTAGCATAGCCCCTGCGCAAGAATGACACACACAAATCAAGGAATGATCCAAATTTTTATTCACCAAAAAAAAGAACAATTTATAAACCAAAAAAAAAAAAAGCCCTAGAAAAAGGACCAATAAGGACCAATAAGACCTCCCAAGGCAGCACCGTCCAAGACTGTTGGTGCTTTGACAATAATGTTAGAAAAGAAAAGAAAATTGATGAGTGACTGCAAATGACGACGAGACCCAACTTGACCGAGAATTTCTAAGAAACATCAAAAAAAACCTTCCAAAAACACACACCATCCAATATAAACAACTCTCTCTTACTCCCCTCTCTCTCTTCTTCTCTGGTTTTACGAGGAAGGAAAAGAAAAAGAAGAAGAAGAGAGGAAACAAAATGCCGGTGAATCAAGATCAAAGGTCAAGGTCTAACAAACCTAATGTCATCACCATTCATAGCTGTGCACAATCAGGAGATCTATCTTCCCTTCAGAAAAAACTACAAGAAAATCCATCGCTGCTTAATGAAAGAAATGCTGTTGTAAGTTCTTTAGTTACACCTATCTCTTTTCTATTTGGGGTTCGCGGGTTTCAATTGTTTGATAATTTCTGTTTAATGGGTTTTCATTTCTTAGATTGATTTCATTCATATGTTATTATCTTTAAAGGTCTAAAGAAAAAAGAACCCATCTTTCCCATTTTTGTTCTTGCAAGGGTTTCTTCAGTGGATCTGTACAGTTAATTCATTCAGGAAACCCAAAATTTGTTATTTAGATTGTTCTTGATGATGGGTTTGGTTTGAATTTTGATTTTTTTGTTCTTTCAATTTGAATGTTTTGGATTTCTTCATTGAATTTGGAATTTTTTCTGTTTTCTTTGATCTGTGCACACACACAGACACTGACTGCATTCTTCTCTTCTGTGCTGTCAGTTAATTAAAAATGATTCATTTGTCTAATTGTATTTCCTTTATTTGTTTTTTATTTCATTGCGTGTATTAGTGGGTGAAAGCCTGAAAATTGGATACTTTATTCCTGGAGAATTTGTCTCAAAGATTGTATTTTATTGCCCATTTGTTTGGAGCATCCTGTTCATGGTAGTGAATTACTTGTTTCTACCTTGAAACCATCCGTGATCCGTTTTTCTACTCATCAAATGCAGATGGCACAAACTCCCCTTCACGTTGCATCCGCAGGGAATAAAGTAGATATAGTCAAGTTTTTGCTTAACTGGCGAGGATCAGAAAAAGTTGAATTGGAAGCAAGGAACATGGTGGGTGTCTATGAAACTCTTTCGTAATTCACTGAGGAATTAGTCAGTTCATTTCTAATTGATCCTGATCGGCATTTGGTTTTTCTTTTGCAGTATGGAGAAACCCCACTCCATATGGCAGCGAAGAATGGCTCCAGTGAAGCAGCACGGGTGCTTCTAGATCATGGTGCTTTAGTGGAATCTAAAGCTAATGTGAGTCTCCTTGTTTTCAAAATTAATTATTCAGTTGAAATTTGAATGGAGACGATGTCTTGGAAAGGGGTTGTTATTAAGCTCTTCTGTTTGGGTCTTATTTCATTCAGAATGGGATGACCCCATTGCATCTTGCAGTATGGTACTCCCTTCGAGCAGAAGATTGCTTAACTGTTAAGACTCTGCTAGAGTACAATGCTGATTGTAGTGTGAAAGACAATGTAAGCTCAATTCTGGGTCCCGTTTCGCTTTTTGTTACCTATTGTGATGATCTGGGAAACTTATTCATCTATCAATTGCTATATAGGATGGAATGACTCCTCTAAACCATCTCTCTCAAGGCCCTGGGAATGAGAAGTTACGTGAGCTACTTAATTGGCATCTTGAGGAGCAGAGGAAGCGCAGAGCAATTGAGGCATGCACTGAAACAAAAGCTAAAATGGCTCAGCTTGAAGATGCAATTTCAAACATTGTGGGGTTGCACGAACTCAAATTACAACTGAGGAAATGGGCCAAAGGGATACTCTTGGATGAGAAGCGCAGGGCTCTAGGGCTCAAAGTTGCTGCCAGAAGGTCTCCCCATATGGCATTCCTTGGAAACCCAGGAACAGGTAACCTTCGACAATTGACATTAACAATATCTGTACAGAATCTGCCTGAGCTGTACTGGAAAACAGAATCAATTAGTATAACAAAACTTTGCAACTAATGACTCTTTTCTTTGGCAACTTCTAGAAGTGCAAGAGTTGTATTATTATAAAACTGATGGTGTATATATTACACTGAACAGGAAAAACTATGGTAGCTCGAATTCTTGGGAAACTACTGCATATGGTTGGAATTATACCTACTGACAAGGTAACAGAAGTTCAACGAACCGATTTAGTAGGGGAATTTGTTGGTCACACAGGGCCAAAAACGAGGAAAAAGGTATGTCATTTGAGAAACCATATTGTCCCATTTAATCTGTTATTCAGCCCCATTAAAACTGATTGAAAACATGTAGCCTACTCTTACCAAATGAGAATACTGTTGGCAGATAAAAGAAGCTGAGGGAGGAATTCTCTTCGTGGATGAGGCCTACAGATTAATACCGATGCAAAAGTCAGATGACAAGGATTACGGGTTAGAAGCCTTAGAAGAGATCATGTCCGTGATGGATGCTGGGAAAATCGTCGTCATTTTCGCAGGCTACAGTGAGCCAATGAAGCGTGTAATCACATCAAATGAAGGTTTCTCCAGAAGAGTGACAAAGTTCTTTGTCTTTGATGATTTTAACTCTGAAGAGCTAGCACAAATTGTGCATCTCAAGATGAATAATCAAGATATGGTCAGTTTACTGTACGGGTTCAAGTTGCACTCCTCGTGTACCGTGGAAGCCGTTGCAAAACTGATAGAGAAAGAAACAACTGAAAAACAACGGAAAGAAATGAATGGAGGTATAGTGGATCCAATGCTTGTGAATGCGAGGGAAAATTTGGATCTTAGACTTGATTTTGAATGTACAGACAGTGATGATCTTGTCACAATTACCTTGGAAGATCTAGAAGCAGGTCTTAAATCACTTACGCAGTGAGAAAAGTAGCACATTTACCACTATCTGTTCAGTTAGTTAGCCGGCCATGAAGGAAGCCTGTTCTAAACTATTCTAGCAGCCATTTATAGCGAAACTTAGTAAAAGTTACAAGGATGGATTTGAGTGGAAGAAAATGCAGATAGTTTTCAAGGTAAAAACTGTTGTGTATATTATTGGTGCAAATGATTGTATTCAATCTGTTTCTCTGTCTATGTTGATTTTAAAATAGTTGAGCATGTTCTAAACAGGTCATGAAATTCTTTCGCGGAATTAGAAGAAGTTATAAGTTCTTTCTTTTTTTAATAGTGTTTATTTCTTTATGTTGGGGTGGATTTGATTTCTGTACACCTTGAACAGATATAAATAATGAAGTGAAATTGCAACAAGAACAGCTTAAGTTTTCTTTTTCAATTTGCATGTCTGCCCTTTTGCTTCAGTATCAGTGGTTCGAAATTCACGCAATGGCAGTCTGTTGCTCATTTGCAACACCAGAGTTGTCACAGCCGAACTATTTGTCACAAGTAGTGGAGTCACCCCATAGTGCATTGCGTTATGCAGTGGATTTTTCATCATTTGCACTGAAGTAATATAATTAGGTGAAGTAAATGCAGGATTTAATGAAGAGGGGGATAGGTACACCGGTTCAGCAATAAAAAGGGTTGTTGGGCACAGAACACAAACATAGAGAGAAAAAATGTCTTCAAAAAAGAGGGTTCGGGTTGAGCTTACTGAAGAAATGAAAGAACAAGTTTTCAGAGAAAGAATTGAATATCACTTGGCTCATCCAGAGGATACAAGGGGATCAGAAGATATTAATCGACTGGTAGAATCTCAACCTGATTCTGACCCTAATTATGTAGTTTATTTACGGAGTTTGATTGATCTTCAGAAGGAGTACGGCTGTTTTGGTAGTGACGAAGGAAGTACTGGGGCTGCTCATGGTTCAAGTTCTTCAGAGAGTGACAGAGATGAAGATGAAGAGGTGAGCTGTGAAGAGGATGGGGAGAGCAGAGCAGGAGAAGAAGAGGAAGAAGAAAAAAGTGATAAAGCTGAAGCTCAGATTGAAACCTCATCCAAAACAATAGCAGGAAGAAGAGGCTGAAGATGTTCCTCCATGAGATGATTGTTGGGGTGTTATTAGGGCTGCACAAACCCGACCTTACCCGCCGGCCCGACCCACACCCGCCAGTTTTTACCCGCACCCGACCCTACCCGCGAAACACACAAGTCGACTATGACTAGTCCCGTCTGAAACCCGCCAAGTATTGGGTCGACTATGACTCTCCCCTTATAAAACCCGACCTACCCGCCACCCGCCCGACCCAACCCGCTGAAATGTGGGTCGGGTGAAAACCTACCCATTTTAATGTCGGGTCGACTACGGGTGATAGCTTCAAATACCCACCATCAGCGGGTAGGGTGGCGGGTGAGTCCAAAACCGACCCACCCGACCCAATGTTCACCCCTAGGTGTTATCAAGTAAGTGGATTTTTGTTGTGGTGATGTATGTGAAAATGGGTACTGAGATTTTATGTTTAGGGTTCTTATTTAGTGCAGCTGCTAGATTATTTAACATTTGATTGATTTCAAAATGTGGTTAGTACATATTACAAGAGATTGTAAACCTGAAATGAAATGGTCTTATGTAATCCTCTTGGAATTTGATTTTTGATTAAACCAAAACACTAAATTAGTAACTGAAAATTTCCCAATTGATGAAATTTTGAAGCGTAAATTGCGTTCCACACCCCAATGTTTCTTACTGGAAGATGATGAAACAAGTACTAATTCGACTCAATCACATATGTGCTATGTTGTGAAAGGCGCCCTAGGCGCACGAGTCGCCCAAAAGGGCGCCTAGGCAATGAAGCTCATGGTTCTTGTTGGAGATGTGGTCGTGTTGGTCATCTTTATTTTCAGTGTCGTAATTTTACTACACCGAGAAAATTATTCAAAAAATAAACGGTCAACGCGTTTTGACCATGGTCGCCGACCTGTTTATGGAAACCAGACTACCGAGAAAATTACAACTAAGGCCGGATTTATATTTGGAAGCTGGAAACACTTGGGGATTAAGTTTCCCATCTTTATAAGTATCCAACCTCTGTTCATCATTCAGCAACACTCTGTGGTTCGTTCACTCGTACTTGCTAAAAAACTCTTGCCTTCTTCTGTTCATCTTCAACAGCCCTCTGTGAAACCAAAAAAAAATATAGTCAGAAATAGAAATTGAAGATAAAAAATGGAGTTTAAGGTAGAATCATCATCTTCTTCTTGCAAGGATAAACGTAAACGTAAGAAAAAGAAGGTTTTCGAGTACAGAATGGAGACTGTAGAGAAGATGTTTTATGAATTGACAACTTTATGTGATCTTAGGGGTTTATTGTATGTTAAATCTGAGTTCAATGCAGTAAAAAAAGGGGATGGATTGGAGAAAATTTTTGATGGGGGCAAAATCCGAAGGGGGCGTGGGGGACCAATCACAAGGCGACACATTTTCATCTTTATTTGGACAGTTTCCAACTAATTTTTATTATGATTTTAGACTCCCAAACTACCCCTCCATTAATAACTAACCTTAATTAGGTCAATGCAAACCCATCGTATATGGAAAGAAAAAAAACATAATCTCACGTGATATCTCACGTAATTATAGTCTCCCTAATAGTGAAAGATATTCTTACCTTATTAATTTTTTTTTTTTTTTTTTGCATTCAAAACCTATTCTTCGTTTTCCTTGATTCCTTTTTTCTACAGTTTACGGTTGCATCATCTTTATTCTTTTTTTTTATATGTTAAATTTGCATCACTGCATCATTGTTTTGTCGACAGAATGGAAGAGCAAGAGAAGCGTTATTCAATTGAATTGAATGATAATGCTGATCCAGGAGAATTTATGTCGGAGGAGAACTATGTTCGAACAAGTACCGAAGTGAGTATGGTTACTGGACAGCCTATGGAAAATGATGAAAATATAATGGAAAGAACATTCAAGTCTGACGATGATGCTTATAATTTTTATAATGCTTATGCAAGGGGAGTTGGATTCAGCGTGAGAAAACAATCGGCTTCAAAAAGAAGAGCAGATAAAAAAGTCATGGGGAGAGTATTTTGTTGTTCGCGTGAAGGCGAACGAGAAAAACACCCTAGGGGGACACCAACTAAACCTCGAGCGGTGACGCGAACTGGTTGTATGGCAAGAATGCAAATTAGGATTAATGCTGACGAAACATATTCTGTTGTGAGTTTTTTGGCGGAGCATAACCATGAGCTTTCTTCCCAAGATAAGGTGCATTTGTTGCGTTCACAAAGAAAAATACAACCTGCTCAAGCTACTTTAATAAATAATATGGTTTCAACTGGATTTGGAGCAACTAGGATTTTCTCGTATATGAGCGAAGAAGCAGGAGGGCCGCAAAATCTTAATTTTACTCAAGAAGATTGTAATAATTTGGTGCAGGCAAAACGTACTGAATATCTAAAAGAAGGTGATGCGAAAGTTCTTTTAGCCTATTTAAAAAGGAAGCAAAAAGAAAATAAGTCATTTTTCTACAATATTGAATTTGACGATGATAACCGTATTATGAATTGTTTCTGGTGAATTGAGAAGGGAATGAGCTGTCTAATAACCGCCGAGGTGAATTGAGAAGGGAATCTTTACTGTGTGGGTTCACCACTACTACTACACCGTACGTACTCACACTCTTTATATATCACGCTTTCCTCCTTATTCTCATTCTCAGAATTCAGAAAATCAAATCTAAAAATTTCTCTCTTCATAATTCTTCTTTTTCTTTCCTGGTAATGGCTGGTTCTCATGGCGGTGTAGGAAACGCTGGTGGTCGTGGAAGAGGAAGAGGAAGAACAAGAAGTAGAGGTTAGATATACATATACTTGTTTGAATATTGTTCATGAAAAATGATTTGTGTTTAGTCGATGGATGTTGTTTATGAAAGAATCTCAAATACATATACTTGTTTGAATATATCTATTGTTCTTAGAGATTATGAGTTTGCTGATAGTTGCAGATCATCAACTCTGAATCTAGTGTTCGTTTTTTTGGTTCTCGGTTTGTTTTTTATGAATCTAGTGTTGATCGATGAGTTTTGATTGATGTTGTAGATCCAAATCCTCCTCTGCTAGTTGATGAAAATGTTGTTGCTGAGATTGGAGGCGTAGAGAACTCGGTTAACCCTGCTGGTAAGCTTTTTCGTAACTTTTAAGAAGTTTGATTATGGAGTGATGATAATATGGGTTTGATGATAACGATATGGTGATGATGTTGGTTTAGATCCCAATGTTTTTCCTCAACAAAATCCTGCTGCGCTTGGAGGTTCAGAGGTTGCTGCTCCTATTGGAGAAGGTGAATCTGTTTAATTTTAGTCTTTGTTAAATTACGTTTACTGTTTGATTCGTGAAATTTTAGTTTAATTGTGCTTGAAAGAAATTGTGCAAGTCTTGTTATAATAAGTTGATTATGTATCTTGTGTTGATGAGTTTTGATGTATACTACAGATCCAATTCCAAATCCTCTGCTAGTTGATGAAAATGTTCCTGCTGTGATCGGGGGTTCAGGGGTTGTTGCTGCTCCAATTGGAGAAGGTGAGTCTGTTTAATTAATTTCTGTTAGGCTAAAAGAATATCAATCATTTGTTGTTTGATATTATGTTTACTGTTTGATTCATGAAAGTTTAGTTTAGTACTTGAAATAAATTGTGCAACTCTTGTTATTGGATTCTTATAATAAATCGAATCTTGGAATAGGGTTTTAGTGCGATCAATTAATGCTTTTTTTTAATGAAATATGAATTTGAGTTTTTGATACTAACTAATCGATTTTTGTGATTTGATAACTATTCGGATGTGCTTTATTAAAAAACGAGACTACAAATTCATTTGTATGGTTGTTTGAAACTTTCCTAGACGCAATGGAAGGAAAACAAATGCAAACTATATTCACTGATCAGGCAAGTCAGATGGCTACTGCAATTAAACAGGTATTCCCTAATGCTCATCATCGTTTGTGTTTATGGCACATTTTTCAAAATGCTGCTAAGCACTTATCGAATATATTTGGTACTCATACATCATTTGCAAGTGATTTTAGAACATGTATTTATGATTACGAGACTGAGGATGAGTTTTTGTTGGGATGGGAGCAATTACTTGAAACATACAAGTTAACAGATAACAAATGGTTGAACAACTTGTTCAAGTTACGTGAGAAATGGGCACAAGTATACGGCAGAGAACATTTTTGTGCTGGCATGACTACCACTCAAAGAAGCGAGAGTATTAATAATTACTTCAAGAAATATTTTAAGAAGAAACAAACTCTTTCAGAATTTGTGGTTCAATTTGATAAAGCAGTGGATGCACGGCGTGAAAAGGCTAGAAAAGCAGACCACGAGATCTATGTCGACGGAACCGATTGTGACATCGGTATGGGAAGTAGAAAAAAAATCGTCGGAAATATATACCAGTAAGATTTTCAATGAATTCCATTCGCAAATTCTGAGGCTCATTGACCTTGACTTTAAACTCGATACTGATGACGGAACAACGCGCATATATAAAGTATCATCATATATTGGAGCAAGGGAGCCTAAATGACAAAGACGTATCACTTCCTCTAACCTTACATTTCAGTGTAGCTGCAAGAAATTTGAATTTTCCGGCATATTATGTGCTCATATCTTGAAAGTACTTCGCCATTTAAAGTTATCTGATCTTCCATCTCATTACTACCTAAAGAGGTGGACCAAAGAGGTGTCAAATATTACTGTAGTATCTGATTCTCAGGGAAATAACATAATGGTTGATTGCGATCCATCGTTATCTACACGTTATAGTGAGTTATGTCACTTAGCACTATCCGTAGCTAAAAAAGGTTGTGAAAATGAGGAACTAAGTATAGTGACAAAACAAGCGTTGTTGCGGGTTCTAGAAGATATTAAGTCCCACTCGACGACCCAGCTGCCCACTAGCATGGAAGATGATCATGAAAGGAATTTGCTTGAAAGAGATGACGAAGATATTCAACAAGCGAACATAAATGTTAAGGATCCCATTCGGAAAAAACAAGAGGAGAGTCTTCCAAAAGACACAAGAGCGGTCCAGAGAAGGGGAAAAAAGGAGAAAACTCGCAAAGGTATCACTTATCCACTATCCTGAAATAATTTAGCCCAGTCTAGAATAATTTACATGTACATGGGCATCATTTATGCTGTATAATGGAGTCTACATCTCTGATTATGTTGCAAGGCCAAGATATTAAGATTTACTGCTGTTAGGTTCACTAAGTTAGTTTGTCTTTATTAACTCCACTTGTCTATTCCCTGCAATAGGGTGTCATTTTTAGTGTTGTAGTATGCTAGAAAATCGAAAACTCTTTCTTGTCCTCTTATTAATCCTCACAAATTTCCTAAGTGGAACCGTAGCGGTTCAGGTAATCACAAGCAACTTTCAAACACTTGACTCCTTGCTTTCTATTTTTTGTTTCTTTTCTGGTTCATAGTTGATAGTATATATATCGTTTGCATTTAGTTGATTAATGGAAATTTCAATTGTTGCGGATTGGTTTGTACATCACTAATATATGTGACGGAATTGTTTGGTACAGAAATCTTTTGTGAGGTCCAATCCTTCAAAATCTGACAAAGAAGCAGTTAAGCTTTCTTGGGATGGAGTAACAAACAACCAAAAACTGGGGCGTGGGAAGAGAATCCCAATCCCTGCCAAGAAAAGACTGTAGCAGCCTTTTGTTTTGATGTTTTTGTAGTGGGTATATACCCCTGGCTTTTGCTGTAGCTGTTCTAGCACTGTCTGGTGCATTTCTTTTTATTTTCCTAATAATTGCAGTCAACTCTGTAATCAGAAATTGATTTATCAACATATACCTTTATCACTCTACTTGTAATCTTTTCGCATTTCTATTCCAATGCTTTTTTCGCAAGAATCGCAGTAGTGTTTTTTTTTTAAATGAAAGATTATGTTGAGAGAAAAATAAATATAATCAAGAACAAAGAGTTACATGAGTCTCCCACCCAACTGAAAACATTGAAACTGGAAACAAACTAATACAACGCCGGTGTATAACATACACTAACTTACTTTTCTTTTTTTAATTTTGAAAGAACTACTTTAATTTTCTACCACCACCATCATCCCACGTTTTTCTTAATTTAGCTAACTGCTAGGTCTTCTTATGTACGTGGAGCATATATTTGGAGATCTCATGAATTTGCTTCCAATATATATTGTAGTTAAGATGATTAATATCTTCTCCTTTTATACATTCGGTTGGTCTTTAAGTTGTTAATTACCTTAATTAAGGAGAATAAATATCCGTAGATAATAAGATTACTAAGATTTAAAATTAAGGGCAAATTAGGAACATAAAATTATAGCATAAATTAGCTGGAAACTGTCCAAATAAAGATGAAAATGTGTCGCCCTGTGATTGGTCCCCCACGGATTTTGCCCCCATCAAAAATTTTCTCGATGGATTGGTTAGGATACTACCAGAAAACCCTAATGAGTGTCGAGAGATTGTGAGGGATTACATAAATTATGATCCAAAAACAGCAGGGAAAAGAAAAAGGGGTGATTCTGAATGTACTAATGATAACAAGATGAGGAAATTGTGCAATGGTGATGTTGAAGAAGAGAATCAACAAGATAAATTCATTGATCAGAAGTTGAATAATTTATCTGTTGAAGAGATTCAAAGGATTGAAAGGAATTTGGAGCCCATGTTTGGTATGATTTCAGAGAGAATTGATAAGTTGATGATGGAGAAGAACAAATCTGTGGCAAAGGGTTGTAATGAAGATGATATGGTTATGATGAATGAACCTAAATTTGATTATCAACCTTCATTATCTACGGGTTTTTATAATTACAGTTCTGCTTTGGAGAACGAGTTTGATTATGATGTTAATCAATGGCTTAATCTTCCTGGGCTAACTAATACTAGTACTGATGGTGGTATTGTGTTTGAGCCTTTTCCTGACGTGATCGACTTCGAGTTCCAGGCGCTGAGTAATTATGCAGGCAGCTTTACTGATATGATGATCAACTGCTGAGTACTATTTTTTGTTATCTATGTAAGCTTTGTAGATGCACTGACTACTAGTTTCCTAATGTTGAATTTGTAATGCAGTCTGTCACCTGCATTGATAATTTCAGATGTGCAGTGTAATATGATCAAGTGCTGAAGACTGCTACTAGTTAGTGCCGATTGCGGAGTAATTTTTTATTTGATTTTTGTTATCTATGTAATGTAATAGTTTTGCAGATGCACTTGAGTACTGGTTTCCTAATGTTGAATTGATAATGCAGTATCTCTTGCATTCATAATTTCAGATGTGCAGTGTAATATTTTTGATTCTAGCAGTTCTTATTATTCCAGAAATCTCGTCAGAAGCATTTTATTTTGGAGGAAAAGCTGGCAATTATCTAGCCCAGTAATTGTGATATCTGTTGTGATAATGTCATGTAAAATGAGTAAAATCAACTTCACAACAGCCAAGCAAATGAAAAAACAAACAAATGCAAATCCTCGATTATAGCTAATTTTTGTTGAAGATATTAGTAGCAGTGTTTTCCTCATACAGTATCCATCAAGTTTTCTTCACCAAGTCCTTAAAAATATAAAATTGAGTATAGTACACGAGTTTCTTTACCAGAGTCTGACAACCATAGGCATAGGACAAGTAATGTGTTTCCATTGTCTAGATTAAAAACATGAAGAAGCACCAGCAGAACACGCAAAGTGTTTATATAGAGGAAATGAACAGGTTCTCCGCTGAGCTTTTCCAGCGTTTTGCAAATACGGCTCCATGAACTTCAACAAATCTACAAGCAAGTGCTGGACATGAGGTGAAGTTTTCTGAGAATTTCCGCAAAGCAATTTTGGCATAAATGATAAAACTCCTGTGTGACTCACCAACTCCAGCCACGCGAAACTGAAACCAGGAACTTTCAGAGGCTGCAATGAATGGGAGGCATTTGCAAATGCTGTCAGAATCTGAAAGTTGGCACCCTCAAGCACAGGATCAAGAGAACCATGATCCAGAAGCCAGTTTACAAACAATCTGAAATACGGCCTAATGCGATCTTCTCTCATCAGCGTCTTTTTGAGTGTCTCACAGTAACCAACAGAATCTTTTTATTTGATCCTTGATCCACTGCAGAATGCTTTAGGATCAGAAACACAAGTTTGGATACATATGAATGAACTGGAACTTGCTGAGGCAATTGCAGCGACAATGAGCCTGGAGTAAGTGTGCAAGCAGTGTGTTACTGACAATTCCATGACCAAGCGGAAAAACGATCTGTCATATCATCACCTTTGAGCAGTCCACTTTGCAGCAGCTGTGACACAGAACGGGTGACAGCTGCATCATCTGTACCAGTAGCCTCACAGATCCGGTACCATTCATTATAAAGCATCAAAACCTGATCACGGAAGCCAAGAGGATCTGCTGTCATAGACTCAACAACGTTGTGGCCATTCCCCCTACTTACAAATAAACGGACAGGGGGAGCCACTCTGTCTCTAGACTGATTCTCTTTCTCGCCATTGCTAACCATATAACCTGAAGGAGCAGGGGCCTTAGGAGAGACATCTCCGAAAATCTCAACAAGCTGCGGTGAAGATTCAGGGGATCCAGGTCTGGTAGCAGGCTTTGCCAGTGCCTCTATGAGATTGTGGAGCTAAGAGACACCGACTCCGGATTCCTGGGTAACTAGGGCCTGCAGAAGAGATATTGAAAACTCCGTAGCAGTTGTATTCCGTCCTGCATCATAAGCTTTGTCAAGCGCATACTGTATTCTGTGAGGTTCAGTAGCTTAGAACACATGAGGCCAACAATAATATATTTTTATACTCGTCAATCGGAGTAAACCACCCAATTAGTAAGCTCCTCCAAACAAGCTTACAAACATCTCCATTGCAATCTGAGCATCAAAATGAGCACTGTTCGAGGCATCCCCATATAAGCTTTCAAAAACCTTACGGGCCACAGCCACAACACCTCATCCAGCTTACAGATCTAAGTATAATTTCAGGAACCTCAACAATAACTCCCTGAAGTGCCACATCTTTAGATACAAGGTCTTCAAACTTTTGTGCCACAATTTGGTACTTCTCAATCACATCCTCAGTAGATAAAAGGTTTCTCATACCAGTGTCCAGGTGCTCTGTGCCAAAACTTTCAGGTAATGGTAGCGCAGTGGCTCCTGAATCTTTCATAGAATCAAGAGGGATCAACAGAAATGGGTTCTTTGTTGAAGGAAATGTAGGCACAACAGAATCAATGTCAGAACCATGTTTTGTTACCACATCATATGCCCCAATATGAGCTGATGAAGCGCTAAGAATCTGCGTCGAAAGTGGGGTCCACGTCCTCAGAAATAAGAGCAAGGGGTTGCACGACTGAACCAAATCTTGGACCTCCTTGTGTTGTTAAATATACAGAAGGATTCGGCTAGCCTGAAGCCGAGCCATAAGAGCGAGGCAAGCTGGAACTACCAGAACCACCAGCAAATGAAGATTGAACAGCAGGCAGTGCATTTGAACTTTGACTAGGTTGATTTTGCCATGGAAACCTTACAAAATTCTACCTAACTTGTTACTGTGAGAGAGACAAACACCCCCAAAAGCCACACTTCCAAAAATGGTCTATTAAGAAGTTTTTTAAACCCCACAAAAATTCAACCACTTGTAAACCTACGTGGAGAATAAAATCTCGTGCATCTTTTAAAAGTCTAACACTTAACATTCACATGAGCCTTATAAACCACTGACAGCATAAAATGCTTTTATAGTGTCTGACAGTGAAACTGCCGGAATAAATTGTGAGAGCAGTTTAGCATATTCTCACTGTGGATGCTCTTATAGTGTTTAACAATGAAAATGTGAGGGGAAAAGAAATGGAACGAGCATTCAGAGCTTCTCCACCTAAGTGCATGTTGTTTTACGTAATTGCTTCGACGGAAACAACATTCTATTCAGAAATGGAGGAGATAAATAAAATAAGCCTCAATTGCAGCAACAGGGCCCTCTGATGATTTAGGAATAGGCCTTTGAGCATCATAATTCACAACGCTTATCAGTGTCAGCAAGAGATTAAAAAAAAAAAAAAAAAAAGTATAGGAAAAGCCGTGCAACTTGTACAGACCTCATTGAAAGTGATTATGTAAAGCACCCTAAAAAGGTGGTGTTTGATAGAAGTGAGGAGTAAATAGTACCTCTTGTTCACAAAAATTTCTCCAAATTGAACTACAAAAGCAGCGCATCAATGCAGTAGATACTCCTACAGCTAGGCCAGGTAATGACTACATTTTATCAATCAGTACATTAGCTGCTACTCTGGTCATGTTTTAATGCTATAAGCCATAGAGGAGGCAAATTCTAAAAACAAATCTCAATTCCGTAGACTCAACATTTCAAATCTCTTCACCACTAGGGATTTCTTGAGCTAATGCTACCTCCAAAATTCAAACCTAATTGTCAGACTATTAGCTTAGAGCAACTGCAGTGGGGAGATTATAACCAAAGACTAAAAACCAAATTATTTTTTTTTTCCCATTTTTTTTTTTTTAAAATTCGTTACGCTCGATCATCATGCGCAATTTAAAGTTGCGCCCCAATCAGGCGAACTTTAAAGTTGCGCCCCAATATTTTTTTTTTTTTTTTTTAAATTCGGGCGTAACTTTAACAGAAAATGGGTTATATAGCCAAAAAGGAATGTTTTCTGGGCCATATGGACTGGTAGGAATTAGTCCTGGGTCAAATGTCCAAAGGAATCTTTTAGTTGAAACTGACATAAATATCCCTAATTTCTATTTCTATTACCACTCCCACTTAGAAATCTCTTTCACCGACACCACCACCTCCATCATCAACATCTTCCCTTTCTATACATCGTGAACTACAACTACCATTAAAGACAATAAACGCAATCACCACCACCATTATCACCAAAAACTCATTGGTATCGTCTTTCACCATCAACACCATCTTCCTCCATTACCACCACCATAAGCACCTTTTCATCACAGCAAAATACCTTCTCAATCTTTCACCGTCTCTCTAACACAAGGTATGCTATCGATCGATATCTGCCCCTCTCTAATCACTAGTTGATTCTTATGAACATGAATTAGATATTTTTGATTTTGTTAACATGAATTAGGTTTTTTTTCTTTCTTTTTGATGTGATGTTGATTTTTTATTTCAATTCAATTTTAAATTTGATATTATCCCAATTTTATTATGTATTTTCCTCTAGATTTAATTGGATTTAGATCTAATTATGTTGTTTGAATATGATATAGGGTTAGGTTCTTAGTTCCGATTAGATGTGATTTGATTTGTATTTAGCTTATTTATTTTGATTTAATGGTGAATTTGTTAGATTCTGATTCCAGATCATGAAGTGCTTTTTTTAGTGAATGAAAT
The DNA here is from genome assembly GCA_023531295.1 of Papaver armeniacum. Lineage (NCBI taxonomy): Eukaryota > Viridiplantae > Streptophyta > Magnoliopsida > Ranunculales > Papaveraceae > Papaver > Papaver armeniacum. Next base: position 42,161 of record JAJJWW010012416.1, read on the forward strand.
TTGTTCTGTTGCTAGTTAGTATGCTTGATATGGATTGCTTATTTGTTTATCTTTAATTAGATGAAACTGGTTTTATCTTGTGCTAGATTGAGTTGAACATACATGCGGAAACTGGGTTTCATCCTATACTAATTTGGGTTGAATTTGCTTTCACCTATTTTAAATTAGGATGAAAACTTAGGTTTCATCTATAGGTAGGATGAATCTATGATTTTTGAATTAGGTATCACTCATTGTACACAAAGGATGAAAACAGTTTCATCCTTTACTAAATTGGGTTGAATTTGCTTTCACCCATTTTAAAATAGGATGAAACTTAGGTTTCATCCTTAGGTAGGATGAATCTATGATTTTTGAATTAGATATCACTAATTGTAAACAAGGATGGCTGGGTTTCATCTTATACTAAATTGGTTTTTACACTAGGATGAAACCCAATTTCATCCTATGTTAAGTTGGCTTGAATTTAGCTTCACCTATGTCTAATATAGGATGAAACTGGTTTCATTGTGTGTTAGATAGGATTGAGTTTAGGTTCACTCATATTAAACTCGGATGAAACTGGTTTCATCCTAGTTTTATATTAGGTGGAATTTGGTTTTGCCCATGTTTAAACTAGGATGAAACTGGTTTTATGATCCAGTGAAGACTATAGACCTATTATGAGCCAGAAACTTCTGATGTTGCCATAGATGTACACCTTGCGAAATATGAAGATATGGGAGTCTGACCAACTGAATAGGTATATTATTTCTGATCATGATTCCAAAAATGCTTTTGGTGGACCATACTACAGTTTCATATGCATTTTTTATGACAAAGATATTCATAGAGACAAATGCAGCGCTATTTTAAGCTAGCTACGTGTCATGGAAAGTGATGACTATCAGTCTATCACAAGGAAGAGGCATGCGCACGCGCTTCGATGTAGTAAACAACAAGTGGACTGACATGATAAGCTTTTCTCTCTTTCTTTACATTGTTAACTAATATTCTGTCGACCGTGGTTTACACCAAAAACTGGGCCATATTTTTGACCAAAATTAAACGAGGCAATGTACAAAAACCTTAACTGTTGTTTTTAGAATAAATAAATCTGTGTGGTCACCAATGCTTCAAAATCTACAGTGGTTAAACTATTAGCAGTGTGGGCCACTGCAAGAAACTCTTTTGTGTTGCATTATGACGGAGGAAGATAAATGTCAAGGTTTGTGGAGGAGGAACCGGTGAAGATTGTTCCAAGGATGTACAACCCAAGGATGCGGTGTTGATGGCGGAAACGGAAGCAATGATGATAAAATTTGTGTCATCCCCAAGCTTGGTGAAAATACTGGAAAGCTTATTTGCTGTGATGTCGAGGATATGAAACTGATGCTGTTTTTTACTGTTTTACATAATGGAGAAGAGGGGGACTGCAGAGTACTCTGTACATATAGTACTTTTTTTTTTTCAATTGGAAAACGAGAAAGATGATTGCAGCAGTACTATGTTTATTTGTAAAAGATAGGGACATATTTGTCTCTTTAGGTTAATAAATAAATAACATTCGGGTCAAATATCCATTTTGGCTAAATAAACGAGTATTTTTTGTTTTTGGCTATATGAACAGTATCTAAAGCTAAGAAGCTATTTCACCCAGGAATTTTCTGTTTTGGTCTTTTTGACCAATTTTGTGTAACTTTAATTTGCGCCCCACCAGGCGCAACCTTTAAACTTCGCCCGACCAAAGACCAAATATAGTTTGGTTTTTGGTTTTAGTCTGGTATATGATCTTTACTCCTCTCCGTAGCGTTTGGTTTTTCGACCAAATTTTTAGTGATACTCCTCGACCGTGGATGCTCTTAGGTATATAGTACAAGAGCAAAGGATATCATGCAAAAACCAAAAATGAAAATGGGGTCCAAGCAAGTCACTTTTGACATTACATGATTCAATGAACTCACGGAGGAACTAATAAGATCAAATAAAAATAACAAAAGCAAGAAAGCTGGTGGTGGCTAACAACTTGGGATCTTAACTGAATTTGAAAATTCAAAATTGGAAAACTGTGGAAGTAGGCATGCGCATGAAATGTTTATGGTACCTTTCCAAATAAGTTGCAAACAAAATCATTACTCTGAATCCCTGTATTAGTCTGCGCGATACCTTTCTATTAGTCATCATAGAGAACATTGCCTACTTAAATCTAGTTACCATTTTCTCTAAAAGTAAAACAGTAAAATGACATGCTTTACTGCAGTATTTGAACTCTAGACAAATTATAATAAAACCACAAATTTGGATCCCTAAATTTACCTGGCGTGATTGGGGTATACCCAAACTAATTGGGGTATACCCAATAAGACAAAATAGGGTCATTTTGAAGTAAAGCCAAGCCACCCCTTAACCTTGTATTTTCAAAATGGCTAATATGCCCTTGTTTAATTAACACTAAAAAATTGATTAGGTTAACATTGAGTTTAGATTAAAATTTTGAAAATGAAAATCCAGTAGGTTAAACCTTTAATCCGTCTTATGAGTTCGATTTCGATCAAAAAATTTGGTTTTCAAAAATGTCAAAGGTCGGCAAGATATACGTTTGAATAAGGCGCCGGCTATATATGGCCGGTGTAGGATCATAATATCGCAATGCATAGGGCTCGCGAGATCAATAAACGATGAAGATCACAGGGAGACGTTAGAAACTAAAATAGACAGCGCAATGGAAAACGACACACAAAACAACCGAAAGACATGGAACTGGCGAGGGCAAAGAAGTGTCGCGAGATTGAATAGTTGTACAACGGCGACACTTCGCGAGACATTCCCGAAAATAAAGGATAGCTTAGCTTTGTCATCCACTATGTATTACCCTATATAAAGGGTCGAGTGAGTCTCGTTGTAAGAGAGATTTTCGGGAATTGTTGCGCAAGTCATTAGGAGAGAGAAAGTTTAAGAGTGTTTTACTTGCTAAGTGTAATTCCATCTTCCTGTGTAGATAACTCATGAAATCAATCAATAAACATTCTCAATTATGCATCTTTCAATGGACTAATTAACCAAAATATAGTGAGGGGGTGTAGTGTGGGAAAACCGCTACTACATATGCGCTAGAAACAGGAGCAGGTGATTGACGAAGAAATTGGAAAGAATTTGGATTAACAGAAAAGAGATTTGGAAAAGATATTCAAGAATTCATTGAAAAGAAAGATGGCTAGAAGAAGAAATGTACAAGAGCAACCAACGATTGTAAGAAGAAGTGGGAGACTTGTGGAGAAAGGAGGAATGAAACGGGAGAATCATCAAGGATGAACATGAGAAATGATGAAGAAGGTCAAAACCAACCACCAACCTCCCCAAGAGCAAACGCGGCTGTGGATTATGATAGAGTAAGTGTGCATACTTGGAGATCTGATTCGAAGACGAGAGAGAAGAGGAACAAAGCAATTGATGAACAATGGACAAGGAGAACAAGGAATGAATGGAGAAATGAACCTTAGAAAACGAAGAAATGGCGAGCTGTTAGAAAGATTGAGACAAACAATACATGAGGAGAGACGGCTAGAGGCGAAGAGCGAGCAAACTTGACAAGACAAAATCATGTATTGAGGATGGAAAATATGAGATTGCAAAGTAGGAGATCTAGAAGTAGCGTGAGATCAAGTTCTAGATCGAACAGAGAAGAAAGAAGAAGAGTTTTACCAACGGAGAATACCGAGGAAGAGACACAAGATCCAGACGCAGAGCACGGCGAGAGAAGAGGAGAAATAGAAGATCGTTATATTCCTCAGCCCGAAAATCTTCGAAATGAGCGAAATAGGGAAAATCAGGAAAACATGCAACTCCAAGGGCCAAATGACCCAGCTGCCAAGGAAGAATAGTCCTCACGCGGGAGAGAAGAATTGAGAAGAAACCGAGAGATCGAGGATGACATTGAGAGACACTACATTGAACAAGCGCGACTAGCTCGCGAGAGAGAAAGGCTAAGAGAAGAAATGGAAAATCAAGAGATGGAGGAAGCAATCCGTGAGGAATAACCATGACAACCGCGAGAGAAGGAGGGAACAAAATCGTGCTAATAGAAATATTAATGAAGAGTATGAGAGGGTGCAAATGATGAGAGCTGATAGGCAGCCAAGAAGAGAGAACAACCGATATAATGGCGTGCGAATTAACGAAAGAGGCCAAGAAGAACGTCGCGAGGAAAGAAGAGGAGAAGATAATGAGCGGGGAAGGTCAAAATAGGCACGAGCGAAGAAGGAGAGAAGCGAGCTAAAAAGACCGGTAGAATCAAATTCCGAGGCAAATGAACAAATCTTAAGAGAGCTAGCTGAAATGAGAGGATTCTTGAACAATAGAAGGGAAGGAGGAAGGAGACAACCTGGACGAAGTTATCGCAGTAAGCCGCGAAGAACCCCCTTCACGCTAGAAGTACGAGATGGGAGGAATACCTCCTAAGTGCAATCTACCCGCATTAACCAACATCTTTGATGGAACAACCTTGTGCGATACAACATATTAAAGCTTACATGAGATGTATGTTACAATGGGAGAATCATGATGCTATATTATGCAAATATTTCGCGTCAAGCTTAATAGGAGAAGCACTAAAATGGTTTGAAGGTCTGCCAAGGAACACAATCACATCATTCAATCATTTACAAGCCACATTCCTCGGGAGCATACATAAGTAACAACTCTTCGCGACAGGTATTGAAGATGTATTCGGGTTGAAACAAAGGATTGGCGAGAGCTTAAGACAAGTTGATAAAGAAGGTGGAGAACCATGTGCGAAATGAAATGGCAGGGGGTTGAGGAGAGATATCTCATACTCTCATTTGTGAATGCTCTCTTCGCGACTAACTTGTTATACATTCAAATTTTTAGAATCAAAAATACAATCACGATGGCAGAACTCATGAGAATTACGGAAGAATATATTGCCTTAGAAGAAAGACAAAATGAAATGAATTCTTATCCCGTCGCGAACACGAACTCCAACGCCGCGAACGCAAGTTTGTTACCTCAATTCATCAATACAGTGCGAGCACTTCGCAAGGACAGCGAACAAGGAGGGTCGATGAGGGGACATCAGAAGGAAGTAGCCATGGGAAGCCATGATCAAGAAGAGTTTGAACGCGAAAGGAATTACTACAATCGTAACAGCAATAATAAGATTCAGAGGCTAGATCATGTGCAAGAAACTTATGGCGGACGAAGGCAAAATAACCGTGGAGGGCAGAGAAGTCATAGAACAATATGGGAACAAATTAAGATGCCTCCACTGAATGCTAGCGTTGAAAAGATCTGGGAAGCTATACTTGTGATGGAAAATGTACCAGCACCTTGGAATGTTGGGATGGAACCACCGCCAGGAGATAGAAGCCATGAGTTTTGTTCTTACCATCGCTTCCATGGGCATCAAACAAACGATTGTAGAAACATAAAGAGAATTATTCTCAGGATGATTGATCAGGGGAAGCTGAATCACTTTCTAAGGGGGGAAGAAACAGGTCAGACATTACCACCACCACCAGAGATGCACAGAACAGTGTCAGCGAAGGGAAAGGAAACATTTGTGATAGAAGTAGGAACAAAAGCCAAGAATTTGAACTGCAACTCCATTGTCCACTCCTATCGCACCATCGAAGATTTTCATGACAACGTACTCAGTAGAGTCTTTGCGAGAGATGCTAATGATAAAGAAATTATGAGTCGGCGAGATCAACCAGTTAGAACAGTGGCAATTGAAGACTATTTCTTTTCTCTGCAGATGAAGTGCCAAAAGGAAGAGAAACACATGATAGCCCGTTGGTTGTGAAACTAGAGATTAACCCGAAACCAAATCGATGGAGAAGATGATGAGGCGAAGCTTTGTCGGGCGATCAACCGAATCTTAATCGACAGGAAGTTCGGTGAATATCCTCTTCTACCATACTTACAAGACGATGGGAGGAAAAGATGAGGATTTGATCCCCTCTACATACAAAATATATGGCTTTAACGGACTGCAAACAAACCAAAGGGAGAGGTTCACATGAGAATACTCTACAAGGATTATCAACTCGGTATTTTATTCTCGTGTGGTTGACGTGGAATCTCCATACAATGCGTTGATAGGGAGGCCGTGGCTTCATGAAATCTTGGGGGTCGCGTCAACGTATCATCAATGTATTAAATTCCCACATCCAAATGGCATTGGTATTATACAGGTGGAGATTGGAAGGAGTCGCAACAATGTCATGAAGTAGATGTAGAAAGCTGCGAAGAAAGGAATGTCAAAAGAAAAGGGTAGAAACAAAGATGTGAGAGATGAGCAGAGAAAGGAAAAACTGATGGTGGATGCCATAGAAGTAAGGACTGAACATACCTCGCGAGGTGAATGCCTAGAGACAAGCAAATATTATGGTAACAAACAAGCAAAGGATATGAGGAGCAAAAGGCATAAGAAATGAATAAGCAACAAAAAACAGGAGAAAAAATAGCAGTTGAAGTAATGATATGCGAGAATCTCGAAGAGTAAAAATGAGAATTCGACTAAGAAAGAAAAGTGAAATACAACAAGTGAAAAGAATCGTGCGAATACTTGCAAAACAAATATCAGCAAATAATGAAACATGAATGATTGAATGATTTAACAAATATAAATGCTAAATGAATGGGACGAACCTTTATGGCGTACACCCTAGTTCGCGAATAACATTTCGTAAGAGGCAAATGTAAGACCTAAAGTGCGTCATATAAGGGGTATCTCTCGCCGTGGTTCAGGGGAAGGTTACACCGCTCCCGAAGCCTTGAACCATGTAAATTTGGGGCCCATGAAAGCCTATCAGGAAGAGGTACCTTGGATTCCCAACTATATATGTAGGTTATACCGGTTGGGCGACCGAGGGTCTCTTCCAGGGAGTCGTGTATGCACAAGGCGCCGAGGTACACGGTTGAGCCAGAGTGCCGGGATGGATGAACCTACCCTGGCCATTCTTGGCAAGTCTTGGCATGCGTTGCACTCGCCCGAAGAAAACTCCACTTAGGGTGCAGTCTCGTAACCATAAACCGCTATAGGTATAAGGGATAAGAGACTGCGAAAACAACTGGTTGTTGTTAAGACCGGATGGGAGGAGCTAGTCTTGTATGGCCGATGTTTCGCCTCCTTGAAGGGGCAACCGGGGAGATGATAAGGGCGACACTCTCCATTAGGGGGGGTGTCAAAACAGACGCAAATGTCATGAGGCTTTGTTTTCGCAAGAAGACTTAGGCTTGTCATATTTGTGCAATGATCCTGCAGAGGCAATAATACTAACGCGAGGGTAAGGCGAGATCAATGGGTCTTTACATGAGTGTACGGACGTCCTGCGATTTGTCGCACGACTGAATGTCATGGGGCTTTATGTTCGCAAGGATATTTAGGCCTGTCATATTGTCGCAATTAAAACATCCTGCAGAGGCAAAAATACTTGGAAAATGATAAGACAAGATCAATGGGTCTTTACATGCAAGTGTAAAGACGTCCTGCGATTTTGTCGCGATGAAAGGTGGCGGGGAGGACCTCTAATTAGGGAGGTCTAACTGGAAGACCACACAAAATGATAAGGCAAGGTCAATGGGCCTTTACATGAAAGTGTAGGAGGCGGCCTGCGATCTTGTCGCAGCGAAAAGAGATAGAATTCTCGATTCATAAAGATACTGCGATCTCGTCGCGGCTATACAATTAATAACCAACAAAATACTTGATGACAACTAAAATCTTCCATCTGAAGAAGAATACCGTGAGGCAAGTATGGGAATGGAAAAGATGAAATATTGCTATTCATCTTCTCGATGAAAGAATTATACATCAATAATATCAAGGAAGAACTACCAAAAAAGGGGATTGAAGATTGAATTCAAAGGAGAAAAATCCAAGAAATATACAGAAATGTACAGATATTACAAGCAGAGAAAGAAAACGAAAAAAAGTTATCTCTTTGGTGATTCTTCTTCTTCATCTGATTCTTGATCCGATTATTCTCATCGCTGTAATTTTCTTCTTCGCCCCCCTCGCTATCGAAACGTCTCGAGACAGGCAGATTCTCAGGAACCTTTTCAAGGAGCCAGGGATATGAATGCAGAGGGATATTGTGTCCTTACAAACATACTCCATACCTCTCGTTGCGAAAACGAACGGCATCATTGTTAAAATTCTCCATGTCGTTAAAAATTGTTTCTTCAATTTTGAATATTTATTCTCATGAAGGAGGAGATTCTTTATGAATGTTCTTTTTCGGTTTCGAGTTCTTCAATTCTCGCTGGAAAATTCCCGGCGAGTTGTTCTTTCTCAGATTCGAGCTCTCTAATTCTAGCCTGAAGCCTCATCTCAGAATCTGCAAATAAGAAACAACAAGTTAACAATTTACAAGTGATATTACGGAAATAAGAAGCAGTAAGGTATAATAAGCAACCTTCTCTGTCAGATATCATATCTTTAACCAAGGAAGTATGCTCGGCGTGAAGACTAACATCAACACCTAGGTTATTTCTGGCGTTATCTAAAACTTTCGCGACTTGTGCGAATTCATCATCATTATTTATAACAAGGAGCGAACTAATCTGATCTTCTCGCTCCCTAAGTAAGGAATTCTGGCGAAGCAATTCATCTCGCTCAATTTGTAGCTCAAGAAGAGATTTTTGAAATGTTGCTAATGCTTGAGCACCATTGTTAGCAATGCGGTCTTTGTCATCTATGTGATCACTAATTTTCTTCCTCAAAATTTTGATTTCTTTACGAGACTCAAGAAACATTTGTTTAAATTGGTTGCTTTGCACTTAAACCAGATCTATGTTCAATCTCTAAAAGACGATATTTGGTTTGAAGTTCATCTAATGAAAGAGAGTTAATTTTGTTCGAAGAACTACTTAAAGAAGTGTTGAGATGAGCTAGAAGAAGATTATTATCCATAGGTTCAGGAAATGTATGGAGAAGAATAGCTTCATGCGGAGAGATTATATACGTCTGCGAAAGTGATAAGTTAGGTGGCAATACACGACCAATGAAATAAAAATAATAAAATAAGGCAAATATTATACCATAAAGTTGTTGATTAGCATTTTGAAGGGTGGATACCCTCTCTTTTTGAGAGACAAGTTCCCAGTATTTAACTTTTGAATCGTCTCGTCTTTATCGCGAGATAACGCAGCTTGATCTCCAATTCTCGAATCTTCTTACTCAATTGCGAATTCTTCTTCTCAAGATTGTTGCGTCTTTTCTCAAGATCCGAGGCAACTACAAAAGAAGATCTTCCAACCTATGAAAGAAGATAGAAAAGTGTTAATACATATACAACAATATAAAGCCAATGGGGAGATATGATTATATACATACCAAGGATCCAAGCGCATTTAAGAAGTCCGGAGACATAGTTCTAGAGACTCCATTGAAAGAATCATTGCCCTCCAGTAGAGTGGCATTGCACACGTTTGCGAGAGTCCCGCAAAGAGAAGCTAGGGGAGCATCTCCCATTCCTTGGAAAGAATCCGAGAAGATACTAGACAACTGACCCATAGAAGAACTGGTTAACGGGGTCCTTGTAGCGAGAGAGCGATTGGAATCATGGTCATCTTCGTCGGAAGATTCGGAGTTTGAGCTAAGGCGAAGAGGATTGGACCTTTCGCTTCTTAGTTAAGGGGCAGAGGATTTACCCTTGCGAGCGACGCTTTGCCCTTACTTCTAGTCTTCGCAAAGAACAATTTTTTCAACTTCAGCCTTCGCAAATGTGTAAAGTTGAGAAACAGAGGCAATAGTATTGTTTAAAAAAAAAAAAAAAAAAAAAAAAAAAAAAAAAAAAAAAAAAAAAAAAATGTCAAAGTAAGGGGAAATGCTTCTTACTTCACTCATAAGCGATCGAAGCAATGTCAAAGTATCCTCCGACGGATCCTTTTTGTAGCTAGCTTTTAATCTGGTTATCTGAAAGATTTCACAAACTCAAAGAATTGTAAAAAGAAAGTTGCGAAAGCATAAATTTGGAGTAGGAAACATACTTTTTTCCTTCTCGTGCCATTTGAATTCCCAAGGATGATACGGCTGCGAGATTCGCAGGGAAGAACGTGCGGACCGCGATATAAGGACCATTTAAGATCAAGGGCACGACCCACCACCTCTCATCTTTGGAATGACGAGGAGAGGAATTATTACCTCGGGTGCCAATCAATGTCTTGCATGAGTAATTTATCTCCAGAGAGACATTATTATTTTTCTTCGCACGAACGCCCCAAATGAGATCTCGTATTCATCATAGTTATCATTTGAGTAATTTTCAAAGAAATTCTCCATGGTGTATTTCTCCACAGCTTATTTCCAAGTCTGCGAATTTGGGATTTTGGCGGTGTTAGGGTATAAAGATCCTTTGCCCGCACCGCGGTTCGCGAACTCAAGCATCAGAGCTAATACAATCGCCACTTAGTTGATAAACGTTCTGAGAGAATTTTTCATGGGCCAAAATTTCATAAAATAAAGGTAACTCGTGGATCATACAAGGGAATAGGGAGTCCCGCGAGGAGCTGACCTAGCGAGACTATAATCCTCTCCGATCATTACATTGATGATCGGAGAAAAGATTTGTAAAGAATGGATGAGGGTTCTTGATCGGAATGGTTGTGAGTAAAACCCTTCTCGAGCAACTTCGTTGAACTTCTTCAAAAGGAGTTTTGTATCCACGACTGATGGAAGCCATCTATCAGTATGGGAATGAATGAAAGATCGGAGATCAAAACAGCGCTAGAAAGGTTGAAGAAAAGCTTTACAAGATGGGGAGCGCAAATTGCGGAAGGAGAGAGTCAAAGAAAGATTCCAGAGAGAAACTAAAGGATGAAAAGGAGGGGAAAAGAAAACTATATATAGGGAAAAAGATCCTCGAGAAAACGAGGTCATTTAATGCGAAGAGACATGAACGGTCAAGAAAAAAGTGGTTAGAAGAAACGTGTCAAGAGAAGGCATTAATAATCAAAATCCGTGTAAAAGTACAAAATGAAGATAAGCAATGCGGCAACAACATTGTAAAAATCTCATGGTACTCTTCCCTCGCAGGGAGAGATAAGAGACGATACTTCATATATATCTCAAAGAAGCTCCGAACTTCGCAAAAGAATAGAGGCAAGTACGTACTTTTCAAGTACAATATTCTTCTCCGCTCGTTCCTTCATCAACAAAGATCAAAGACTACTAGATTAACGGATTTTTCCTTCAAGATCGCCCTTCAAGCAATATTCAAGGAAAAAGAGGCAAGATGTAGGATCATAATATCGCAATGCATAGGGCTCGCGAGATCAATAAACGGCGCACTGCGAGGGAGACGCAGGAAACTAAAATAGACGACGCAATGGAAAAACGACACACAAAACAACCGAAAGACATGGAACCCGGCGAGGCAAAGAAGTGTCGCGAGATTGAATAGTTGTACACCGGCGACACTTCGCGAGACATTCCAGAAAATAAAGGATAGCTTAGCTGTCATCCACTATGTATTACCCTATATAAAGGGTCGAGTGAGTCTCGTTGTAAGAGAGATTTTTGGGAATTGTTGCGCAAGTCATTAGGGAGAGAAAGTTTAAGAGTGTTTTACTTGCTAAGTGTAATTCCATCTTCCCTGTGTAGATAACTCATGAAATCAATCAATAAACATTCTCAATTATGCATCTTTCAATGGACTAATTAACCAAAATATAGTGAGGGGTGTAGTGTGGGAAAACCTGCTACTACAGCCGGCATGGTCTTTGTTTGAATAAAATTCCGACCAATTTTAGCCGGCAAGGTATTTAAATGAAGAACATGCCGACTTTTTTTTTTTTTTTTTTGACACATAGGAGATGGCTATTGAAAATATTAGTCGGCAAGGTCTACAAAAAAAACCCCGCCGGCTGGTGAAAAATACCCCGCCGGCGGTATAAGTCGGCAAGGTATTTAAATGAAGAACATGCCGACTTTTTTTTTGACACACAGGAGAGGGCTATTGGAAAATATTAGTCGGCAAGGTCTACAAAAAACCCCGCCGTCTGTTGAGAAAAATACCCCCGGCGGTTGAAAACCCTCGTTTCCAAGGTATAAGCCTGCAAGGTCTTCAAAAATACCCCGCCTAACTGTAGAAAAAAATTTACAAATTGCCGCCATGGATGTTATGAAAAGTCGGCAAGGTATAGATATGGATATCTTGCCGACCTCGTAATTGCTAAATTTAGAGATGAAAAGTCGGCATGTTATTCAACCTTATACCCTGCCGACTATATTTTGGTCGGCAAGGTCGACAAAAAATACCCTGCCGACTTTTGGTTCATTTTGATTCTTCGTTTTTTTTTTTTTTTTTTGATTTCACATGTATAGTTAGAGTGTAGAAGAAAGATTTTGATTTTTTTTTTAATATGTTTTGGCCGGCAAGGTTTTTTAATATGGGCAATTTGGTCTTTTAACACCTTTTAGACACCCCTTAGCACACTCCTTTGGATGGGAACAAAATGGGTATACCCCAATTAATCTGGGTATAACCCAATCAAGCCAGGTAAATTTATCTACCAAATAATGCTAAGAGGTAAGATGAATATATACATTCCCTCATACTAGTGGGAAAGCTTACACTTTCTGCAATTCTGCCTACATTTAATCATTCGATTCCCATGCATCAACGAAATAACTAAAGCATACATACATCACATTCACTCAGGTGACTAACAAAATGCAGAGTTAACAAAACACTTTCGTAAAGTTGGATAGATGACACGAAGACAGAATAAAAGTAGTCTTGATATATTACTCACAAAGACAATGTCAAAAAGCATGTAGGTTCACACAAATGCTACTTGTTGTCCAATTCCAAATGAAAACCGACAAATATTACCTTACCAGTTTATAACGTATCCAGGTTTCATCCTCCTACAGCTGGATGAAAGGCTAAGGTGTTCTTGTGAAACTAAGGTGTTCTTTCAATTTCAACCGATTCCATTATCTTCTTTTCTTTTTCCCCTAATTCTTTCAATGAAATGAGGGGTGACTTGAAGAAACCATTCCTTAAATTCCACTAGCCTTTTAATAGTAATGGTAGAAGCTTTTGGGTCATAAATTTTTGAGATAGTTTCTAATACTCCCTCCGTCCTTAATTAGATGAGCTACTTGTACTTTACACAAATTTTAAGGCAAGTAAGAAAGTGGAGTATATTTAAGTATTTTTTACAATTATACCCTTATGGGCAATAATTAGTAAAATTTAGAAACGATTTATCTCTTAAACTATACCACGGTTTTTTATAAACTATATAGCGTTGAAAAACATTTTAAAACACCTACGCAACGAATATAAACATGACTATCAAATTATACATATATTTCTTATAGAAAAAATAATCAATTAAAAGGGTAGTTTTAGAAATATCCCCTTGATTAGTGAAATAGCTCATCTATTTGTGGACAAAACTAAAAACCAAATAGCTCATCTAATTATGGACGGACGGAGTATATGTTAAAACACCGCCACTCTTTGTAACGGCTACTGATTTGCTAAAACCACCACCAATCCTATACTCTTTACTCCGAACCAATGACTGATGTTCCTCGCGATTTCAGTCATGATTGCCATTCTTCTTTAATAGCCATATGTCATAACATCGAGCTCCTTCAATATCTACGTCAACACGAAGAAACAAAAACCCATTCAAAACCCCTATTCTATCATAATCCCGAGAACTAGCCGGGTAGCTAAGGAGGAAACGAAAGATGTTCACAGAACTTTTCCTTGGCCAAATCAAAGGTAATTATCATATCTAATTCATCGTCCCGGCCCAAGAAAGAGCTCCATTAGCAAAGGTACCTTTTTCTGAACCATATACACATAATTTAAAACCGAGAGTTCCAAGGTTTCTCCATCCATTGCCACTGCCTAGAGTGTATATGTAGGCTTCATGACACCCATTATTCAACAAATATATTCTTACGACTTTGTACTCATTTGTTGAAGAAACGTAACCAAATCCAGTCGTCCAAACTTGCATCCAATTACAATCTTCTTGATTTCTGGAAGCATAACATACTCTTTTGTGATGGGGTTACAAATACAAGTTTTTGCTTCCATATAATCCTTGGACTGAGAAAGGCATACCAACTTATTACGGTGAACCAACAAAGGCAGATCCCTTAAACAGAGGGTCTAACATAATCTTTCTAATTCTCTCAACGGGGTGTCGTTGAATCATGATTTTCATTGTATTCAAAATACTGTAAATTTTGGATACCATCAGTCAAAGCAATGAAACCCAACTTATCGAATCCTCAGCATGGTTAAGATGACGAAGAAAGTGCATCTTTGAGAACGATGGATGATGAGAAATAAGATTTCTCCAGGTTGTAGATACTGATTTGCACTCCAAAACGGTTTCGGATGGCAAATGACCCAAAATGTCTAACATAATCTCTTTGGATAGTATTAGGGTTCTAGACCAAATAAGCACAAGAACCACGTAAGAACACCAAACCTTGATCCGTTGAGTTGGAGATCATCCACAAGAATATAAACATAAAGAAGAAAACAATAAAAATAATTAAAAAGTTATTTGTTTGATTGATTGTAATCGACAGGAAGAACTGAGCTAAGTATTTATAGCTGAGTTAACTTCTTGTTCAAGTGTTCTGTAATAAAGGCAATTGCCTGACTTCTTAAACAAACTAGTTGAATTTAAAGTAACGAACTAACTAAGGAAATTAACTAACTAGCTAGGCAATACTAAATAAGGAAAATAGAGAATGTGGTGATGGTGTTGCAACATCCCATCCCGCCTGAAAAACAACTTGTCCTCAAGTTTCAAAGTCTGGAAAGCGAATGATGAAATCATCTGCATCCTCCAAAGTAGCTTCTTCGGGTGAGCGGTCCTTCCATCCTCTTCAATCTCCTCCACATAGAGTCCCTTAACCTTGACTGGGCTCCACATAGTGTTCGTCCATGAAATGACATTTTGCCCTTTTTGCTCAAATTGGGTGATTTCTTCTTCTTTTTCTCTGTGGGACTCCAAATTACCTATAGAACTCAAAACACGCGTAAAATGCATACTTTACAAGAAAAATAGAAAAGAAAGCCTAAACAATATGTATTAAATCAAGGTGTATTCTACACCTATCACCAACCAACGTGGATGAATTGTATATTGTAGGTGCTGATGTCCTAACTTTGGAACAAGTTAGAGATGTAATGGGGGTTAACTCTAGACCAGTTACTAGAAGTACAGCAGCCTCTGCCGTGTGTGTTATGCAATATCCAAATGAGGAAGCAATGAATGAAGACGGTGACAATTGGGATTATGATGATGGTTCTAATACACATGGTGGTGCATGATTTGAACCGGTTGAAGGACAATGATGATGACTTTGAGTTTGATCTTGCATAATTAAAAGTAGTTGTATTCTGTGTTAAAAAGTTTGTTGTTGAATTTGAATCAAATTTTAATGGTAATGTACTAAATTATTAATATTTAAGTCTTAAGGTAAACTTTTCTTTTCGTTCTTATGTAATTCTGTTCCTTTTTAAGATGTCGGTATAGTTTGGAAATTATCAGTAATGTAGGGTTTCAAACCGTCAATGGCACTTTCCTTGACAATGTGACGAAGTTGAACTTTAATGTTAAAATTTAGTATTAATTAGGTATAAGTCATGAGTACTATATATAAGTCTCTAATAAATAGGTTCCAAGTAACAGGACGAGTTTTGGCGATTTCAAGTCGGGCTAATTGCTCCTCGCTCCAAGGTAACCAACCGAGTAGTGTTAGGGCACTGCTTGTCGAACTCGCAAGCGTTGCTATCTCAAGCTTGTTTGTCAAGTTTAGTTGCTAAAACTATAAGTTTTGATTTCTAATCTACTTATATCTATGTCTCGGATTAGGATAAAATGTGTAGTTGAGCTTTAGACTTCACGGCGTTCATCGATTGAAGACGAATAACTACTAAGGGGAGTGTTTGTACCATAAGTAAAAATACCACTTAATGGGCCAAATTGATACTTGAATCATGTTTTGGTCCTCATCCAAGCCCACTAACTGATCAACCAAGGTAGCCCACCGGTCTGCACGGACGAGGTCAATGGTCAAAGTCGGTCAACTATCGAAGTCAACGTCCGATCAAGGTCAAAGGTCAAAGTCAACCGTCGGTCAACTATCGAAGTCAGTCGCA
Organism: Papaver armeniacum; assembly: GCA_023531295.1. Taxonomy (NCBI): domain Eukaryota; kingdom Viridiplantae; phylum Streptophyta; class Magnoliopsida; order Ranunculales; family Papaveraceae; genus Papaver; species Papaver armeniacum. Next base: position 58,312 of record JAJJWW010012416.1, read on the forward strand.
CCCCTAGCCAATTTTCATTCTTGTAGCCAGCAATGCTGCTAACCAATTCCTAGCCAAAAATTCTTCCGCACTGCCAACCAGTCCCCAACCATGTCCCGGACAGCGACTCCACTGTTGCCCCCATCATGTATCATCAACCAAGTCTCCGGCCATCCGCCAGCCCGGCCTCCATCCACGCGCCGACCCATCATGTCCATCAACCATCAAGCCAGTCCTTGCCCATGCGATCGGCTATTGACCAACATAGTGTCCACCAATACCGCCGGCAATCATTTATGCAGATTGAATTCCAAATGTTTTCATCCATTGAATTCCATGCAATACTAAAGGCGTATAGGTTTCAGCCATGCAATACTAAAGGCAGCAGTTTCAGCCATGCAATACTAAAGGCAGCAGTTTCAGCCATGCAGGACTAAAGGCAGCAGTTTCATACATGCAGAATTAACTACAGCTGTTTCATACAGAATTGATGATGGTGGCTTGAATGAGCAGTTAATGTAATTTATGTTATATTTAGATATAAAACTGTATAAATAGGGGGGGCAGCTAATAGAGGTGAAAGGGGGAGGAGAGAAAAACATACTTTGTAATAGAGAAATCAATAAAACATTTCTCCCCAAGGGGATTCATCCGTGGACGTAGGCAAACCATGCCGAACCACGTAAAACCTGCGTTAATCTTTGTCTCTTTATTTGCTATCCAATCCGTCTCCAAACCCTAATACTCACCAAAACTATCCATTCATCGTGTTTCGTGCCCAAAAGTAATTTTGGGTACAAACAGGGAGCTTGTGGAACTTCATCAACAAAAGGTATGTGGAGACGTGAACTCATCTATCACTCAGAATTCTATTTCTATTTTATCTCCTATTGAGACAAAAGTCGTATAGCTATATAAACCTTAAATTATACATATTTGATATTTAAAGTTGAGTTTAACTCACTTACATATTTCTCGAAATATGTATTGGTAAGCTTTCGCTTAAACTAAGTTCATCTTTCATTTTTGTGAGGTGATTGATAAAACTAGGCTATTCTTCGGGAATATAAGTCTGGTGTATCAATTGGTTCCTGTTCACCTTAATTTATCAAAAGGCGGAACAAAACTCGTAGGTATTTCTGTGGGAGACAGATTTATCTATTCAATAGATATTTTTGTGTGAGATAGATTTGTTTATCAATTCTTTGACTTTGGGTCGTAGCAACTCTTAGTTGTGGGTGAGATCAGCTAAGGGAATCAAGTGCGTAGAGTCCTGCTGGGATTCAGAGACGTAAGGAACGCGACCGTACCTTGATCAGTGTGAGATTAGTTAGGGCACAACCACATTCTAGTCCGAAGTTAGATTGTAGTAGGCTAGAGTCTGTAGCGGATTAATATAGTGTGGTGTTCAAATATGGACTAGGTCCCGGGGTTTTTCTGCATTTGCGATTTCCTCGTTAACAAAATTTCTGGTGTATGTGTTATTTCTTTTCCACATTATATTTTCTATATAATTGAAATATCACATGTTGTGCGTAGTTCTATCAATTAGATAATCCTACCTTTGATTGTTGATATAAATTGATTAACACTTGAACATTGGTCTTTGGTACCGTTTAAGTTGTTTCTCATAATAATCAGGCTCGGGAATTTCTATCTGTTTGATTTGCTGATTACATTGAGAAACAAAGATATAACTCTTGGATGCATTTTCCTTGATTGAGTCTGACTGTCTAGTTGATTCTCTTGGAATTATATTGGAGTTAGTCCATACAGATTGCCAAAACGAAATATTGGGTGTGGTTGTTAGACCCCTGCTTTTTCAATTGGTATCAAAGCATGCAAACACGTTGAAGACCTCATAAGTCCGTGTTTGTAGCAAACGTATCACCAGAGGTATAAGTTATGTTTTTATGAAATCTATTAAAGAGAAAGACTTGTCGATCTCACATATAGATGAAGATTTTGTTCCTACGAAACAGGCAAGTATTGATATGTGTTACCCTGATTATCTTACTGATGAATCTGATTTTGAAGTAGAAAGGGAAGAAGCCAAAGAGAGTGCAGCGATTCTAAAACTTGTTAGAATCCAGGCAGTTGAAATCAGAAGGCTGAAACACAAGGTCAATACAATTGTTGGTATGTTAAAAGATCGTGATTCCCAATTAAGGGTTCTTTGTGAGGAAATTTTTTTAGTTTGTTCATCCCGAACCTTACTCGATGCTAAACTCAAGGAAGATGCCCGTGAAATAGAACGACTATTGAGTAATCTCTCTATTCAAGATAAAGGACGTTCTGGGGAGTCTGTCATACCAACTACTTCTGACTATGTTGTGATATTAGAAAACGTGACTAGTCATAATCATGTTTCTCTAATGAAAATAGCTTCAGAATCTAAACTACAAACCCTTCTTATTGCTAAAAATGTGCTTGGTTCATCCTCCGATAAAGGAATTACCACATCTTATGGAAGGAATAAATCTTCTAACGATGTTACTAATAATACACGCTCATATCACTCCGGTGATCTGAAAGTGTGTCTTTTTTGTGATTCAAAAGGACATGTTCAACAGAAGAGCAAACTGAAGTTAAAAGACAATTATTTTGGTCGACTTCAACACACCTTAGACTTAATACTCAAAGGTGTAACTGATATTCGGATGTCTAAACCTATTGGTTTTAGTACTCACCCTGTGAATTCTTCCAGGAAAGCCAACTCAATTTTCTCATCGAATGTTCGGACAAATTGTAGCATTAATACAAATCGGTCAAGGAGATTTCAGAAACGTCCTTCTCAACCTAAAGTGAAGGATGATGTTCAAGATGTGAGAAAGGCATCGGTAGGTGGAAACAACAGTGGAGATATGAAGGACAACCTTAATTTGATAATTGAAGGATACAAGGATCTTATCAACATGCTATCAAAATCCTCCATACAAACTTCTTCTGGTAAGGATACAAACTTTGTCTCATACTTTGATGACAATAAGTTTTATAATACTTTTTCACATCAAAAAGGATTACCTCCAAAAATTTGAAGAAGAAAAAGTATTAACAATGAAGAATATTCATTTGATGAGCATAAAGCTCATACTTGTGCTAATTAATCACAAGGGTTGAATGCTTACTCATAAAAATTCCGTTGAGTAAGATTTGCTAATAATCTGGTATACTTATTGTAAAATGCTTTCTGATTAGTTGAGCTATTTTCTTATCATTCATAGCTAAACTATTGTCTACAGACAGCTCTGCCTAAGTATTGTTTTGGTTGGAGTGTTTAATTTTTAATCTTGAATAGTATTTTTGCATTTTGAGCTACTTTTGTGCTATAAATTTTTCTTCTTGTGAGAATATAAAAAAATTTGGAAATAAAATTTTCATGTAGCAAAATTTGGCTGTGTTCTTTTACCTTGAAAAGAGGTATTTTACAACTTTTTGTTTTGGGGACCATATTGGCTTCGTACGAGTATCCATATTGACTTGTCACGAACCAATATTTAGAAACCCTAAAGATAATCCCTAAGAAACCATTTAAATACCGAACCTATTGAGTCACGTACACGTACTCTAGGTTATTTTCTTTTTTTTAAAGAATGTCTTCACCTTCTCGCACTTGTGATTTTGCAAGAGGTTTTCTTGATAAAGGTATTGGTTTCGAGCCCAAATTGAGGAAGAAAAGAACCCTAGCTAGTGGAAGTTGATGGTCAAAATCCTGATACCTCATGCTACTATGCCTACACTCATCAAGATGTTGAGAATGATGAGATGGTTTCGGCCGAAGTGGTTCATGATTTTCTTAAATACTTTGAGGAAGCAAAACTGCAGCTCGTTGATACTATGAAGGGTCTCGATGTGTTAAGAACTGAGTTGAAAAAGGTTAACTCTGACCTTGTTCTCATAAAGACACATGTTAATGATCTTCTCAATGAGGATATATTCTCTGAAGAAGCAGTGGATGCTGTCAATCACAAGCTCAAAGGTCTCAAGACTCGTGAGGGTTCCGTAAGTGCTCTTTGATTTCAGTTCATGATCGGTTTTGTTGATTTAGGAGTCTTCTTGTGTTTAGCTTGTTGGTTTTTATTTTGTCTAGAAAACTTCTTATGAGAATTTATTATTGTGTTTTAAGAAGGATAACTAGGGTTTGGAATAGAAAATATTGTGATTACACATAGCTATTTCCAACGATTTTCATCTTGCAATGTTTTTAGATTTATTTATTTAAATTGTAAAGTTTATTTGGAATATTATTTTGCAGTATTAATCTTTATTGGTTTTATATATTGCAAATAATATTATGGGATATGTGTGCTTACGTTCGTGAACTATGATTGTCTCATATATGTCAAAAGTTAAGTCTATTATGTCATTATGCAAATATTGATGGAAAAATAGAATGAACTTTTGATGTCAAAGATTAAGTCTATGGTATCATTATGAAAATATTGATGAAAAATAAAATGAATCTTTGAATATTCCGCAGTATTTTTCTTTCCCTGGCCCACTTCTATGTGAAAGTACTGTACGGCTCCGTAAGTTTTCTTATGTTGAGCATTTCCGATTAAATTAATTATTGAGGTTCCTTTGTATTTAATTTAATTGAGTTTTCTGGATACAAATTCATGTCTCATGTAATGTCCAAAGAAATCCTTCTTTTCTTGTAAAAGTAAGGTCGCCCTTGTTGTTCTTTCGGGAATGACATTTTATGGGGGAGAGTTCTTAATTGTGCTTAATTGCCAAATCTTTGTGGGGAGTGCAGTTGTGGAATATTATAGGAATTATCTTGTATCTTTATAGATTCCTTGATTAATACACTAAGTTTCGACTATGTGAAATCATCGAAACAAAGTTGATATGTTTCCTTTTAGTCATGAAGCATCTTTATGAGAATTTCATTATGATCCCGCTAGTTTTTATACCTTTGACAATTTATATTGACAAAAAGGGGGAGAATTATTGTGTAATTCACACTACAAATACATATGGTTTACGGATCATTATGTAAGGGGAAGTGGGTTTCATTGTGAGATGAAGTATTGACTAAGGAGGAGTGATATATATCACCATAGTATTATTTTCAAAGTTGTGATGCAATTGAACTTTGATGTTGTGTAATAATACTGTGACACTGTATAACAACACGAAAACATCTTGTTATAACTACGGATCTTCAACAACTATGATGTTGAGTTGAACACGTTCAGAATCACTGGACTACTTGGAAGTGACGAAGATTTCAAATAGTGTTGAAGAACTAAGGAAATCAAGCATTTGGATGAGAAGTTACAAAGTTTATTTATTTTGTAATTCATATGTATTGATAGTTTTGTCACTAATATTTTGTAATCCATATGTATTTGATGTAGAGCACTGCTCAGTCGAACTAGCAAACGTTGATATCTCAAACTTGTTTGTCAAGTTTAGTTGTCAAAACTATAAGTCTTGATTTCTAGTCTACTTATACCTATGTCTCGGATTAGGATAGAATGTGTAGTTAAGCTTTAAACTTCACTGCGTTCATCGATTGAAGACGAAGAACTATGAAGGGGAGATTGTGGAGCTTCATCAACAAAAGGTATGTGGAGACTTGAACTCATATATCACTCAGAAGTCTATTTCTATTCTATCTCCTATTAGGACAAAATTCGTATAGCTATATAGACTTTAAATTATACACATTTGATATTTCGTGATGAGTTTAACTCCCTTACATATTTCTTGAAATATGTGTTGGTAAGCTTTCGCTTTAACCAAGTTCATCTTCCATTCTTGACGAAAGTCAAAAGATGATCATGTGAAAATCGCATGGTAACATCTTATATGATTTGTGTGACAGTCATTTGACGTAGACTCGAAATATTTCGTATTTATCATTTGATCACTTGAAAATTGCTTTGCAGCTAATAGTTTGTGTGACACAGCTATTCTCGTCTTCTAAGAATGTTTTAATGATTAAAATGAGGGTTTATAACAATTAACTATTGATTGGATATAACACATTATGCGCACTTGTATGCTAACTGTTGCAAGTGTATTCCAAGTCTGGGAATTTAGTATGCATACCAGTATGCGTACTTATTCAACAGTTGAAGTCCGGGAAATATAGCATGCATACCCGACTGCATACTGATTTCAACCGAGTTAAAGTCGTGAACGACAGTGTGCATACCCGTTTGCATACTGGCGGACAGACCAAGTCCGGAACTCTAAGTATGTGTACCCGTTTACATACTTGAGTGGTTAATTTCTAAATCGGTTATTCATGAACATATACATTTATATAGTAAGGAATGCAATCTTTGCAAACCGTGGCTATAATGTTCATGAATTGATTCGATTGAATCAAAACCGATTTTGCTTCAGTTGTGTCTTATGTACTTCTATGAGAATATAAACAATTGAACAACTCTATAACTAGTTTTATTTGAGTCATTTGAACTAGTTGTGATTAAGATAAACAAGGTTGATATGAAAGTGTAGTAGCAGGAAATCCTACACTACACCCCTCACAATAATCCACACAACTAAGACATTTGAAGATGAATACAATGATTTTATTGATTAATTCCTTGAATGTTTACAAGATAAAATAGAAAAGAGCTAAAGAAATTACAATCACCACAAACTTTCTCTCTCCTAATAACTTGTCTAACACTCCGAAAAAGATCTCCCCCACAACAGGCTTATTCAACTCTTTATATAGGGTAGTACACAGTGGATGACAGCTAAGATGTCCTTTATTTTCGGGAATGACTTGCGAAATATCTCAAGTGTGCAAACATATAATCTCGCAGCTCTCCTAAACTTCGCTAGGTCTTCACACCTTTCTCGTGTTTTGGCTGTCGTCATTCATCGCATCATTTATATTACTCTTCGCGACGCCCTCGCAATCTTTGTTGTTTATTGATCTCGCGAAGTGTTGATGTCGCGATATTCGATCCTACATCTTGCCTCTTCTCATGTCTTCTCTGCGAAGAAGAGAATGACATGAGAACCAATATTTTGAAATGCCGCAATCGTTTGTTTTCCATCAATTTTTTGCCGACAAGATTAAGTAAATTTAGGAATGATTCGTTTACACGTATCTAAAATTTCCCTTTTCTAGGCACATTTAATGTTATCCGGTTACTCTTTTCTCGTCTATTTAAAGGAGAATTTCTTGTGAAAGCATTTCTTTTCTTTTACTCCATCTTCTTCATCGTCTGCAACTTTTTTTCTGCTATTTTTCTTCATCGTCTTCTTCATCATTTTTCTGCTACTATTCTTCTGCTACTGTTTCTATGCAGCCATCAAGGTTTGTTAATTTTGTTGAATTTGATCATTTTTGATTGATCTCTCTTATTGAAGTTGTTTTATTCGATCTTGTTCTTCTTTTAATGACTCCCTGCCATTTTTGTTTTAGCAAGAACAAATCTAGCACCAAGTTCACCATTGTGAACCCTAATATCTCCATGGGCTCGCAACCGAAATCCACCGCCACTAAAAGAAAGCTGCGGAATAGCAAGGTATTTAAGAAACATTTACTCTTTTAATAACAATATTGTTGCCTCTGTTTCTTATTTAACTTGGAATTTGCGGGATGACAAAAATGTTGATAGGTCCCCCAAGAAGCCTCGCTAGTTCTAAACCCGTTGCACTCTTGTTTCCTTTCCTATATTCAAACTTACAACTCCTATCTTGAAATCTCCGCAAGATAATCCTACCGCTTCTTCTTGCGAAAATACCGTTGATGATAACACTCCTATGCCCGAATTTCTCATAGATCAAATCCTCATAACAGTCCCATTGCGAATGATCCTATTTCTTCTTCCATTGTCAATGCCTCTACCATTTCTCCAGTCATTAATCTTCATGAGATTTCCTCTTCTCATGATATTCCTTTAACAAAAGATGACTCATCTCTTCCTTCTTCTATCGCCGTTACTTCCTTATCTGAGCAAATCCCTCTTACTAAAGAAAATTTTGAAGGAATAGATGTGGCCTTCAAAGTTCTATCGGATATTGTGAACGATGTCAAGAAGACTTCACGATCCTATCAAATCGATGTCTGCGAGATTTTGATCAAACACCTTGGCCCTGATAGAATTTCGCAAACATCTTTGGAGCAAGAAATTAATATTTTGAAGAACGATCTCCAAGCTATGACTGCAAAGTGTAATATTCTCCAACTTGAGAATCAAAAACTTCAAAATGTTTCGCTGGATCGTGATAATCTTCGCAAGAAGAATGAAGAATTGAAAGGTATACTCTTACCTCTGAATTTTTTTATTTTTTTTATTTTTTTTATTGAACCAAGAGCCCTTGTTCGCCCTTCAAGGTTTAAACCAGAAGCGAAAAATGGAGATATACCAGTTGGAATCTACTGTTGAAGAAGTTCGAGTTGATAGAGATGCTTGGATGGAGCAATATAACCAATTAGATAATCTTCATACATACTCGTTGATCAAATAGATAATCTTTCTAAAGAAAATGCCGACTTAGTACAGAACAAGGCTCATTAAGTAATGAATTATCTCGCCTCTCTTACTCTTTGACTAAAGCTAACTGGAGTTGGAAACTTTATCGATGAGAATGGAATTCTTTCTCAAGAGAAGCGAACTCGTTAAACAAGGTGGCGATTTACTCGCAACAATCGATGTTTGTCAAAAATTATGTAAAGAACAAGAACAATCTCTTTGCTCGTTGAGAAATCAACTTGAAGAAGTTATCACGAGAAGGATAAACTTATTCAGGGTAGAATAATCTTAAGTGTAAAGGCAAACCAATTCAAGGATCAATGTTCCAAGTTAGAAAAGTCCAACTCTTCCCTTGCGAAAGAAAATGCTTTACTTGTTTCCAACGAAAAAAGCTTGCGATCTCGACTGAAAGGTTTAATTGGAGATAATTTTGACAATGCCATGGATCATTTGGGGAATAGTTGTTCGGCTTTAATCCAATATCTTACCTCGCATAAGGAAGGTAGTCATATTATTTGACTACCTTAATATATTTATTTATTATCTTGTGATATTTTCCTTGCGAAGTCCAAAAATCTGAATAATTTTTTATGTTTTTTTTCTTTTGCAGATGCTGAGAAAAATCTTCATTCTTCTATTGCCACTCTAAAGTCTGATTATTCAAAAATTCGCAAAGAAAATGGAATTCTCCCGCTTTCCCTTGCTCGCTCTCGCGATTGTGCGAAAGAAGATTCGATTATATGTCATTTGATAAAGATATAGAGAGTAGAAATCATCAGAAAGCACTCCTTCGTCAATTTCATCTTAAGGCCGAAGTTCTTGTGAATGATGTTCTATTATCTAAATCTCTTGATCTTGTATGTGTCGAACCTCTGGAAGTAAGTGACGATGAAGTTCCTAATTCTCCTGACAGCGATTTTGACAACAATAGTGGCGAAGAGATCGCAAATGAAGAGACAATCCCTCCTAGTAAAATTGTCAATGATAATCTGGGTGAGGGAGGATCCGGTGGAAATATAATAACCGGCGAAAACATGGATAAAGTTCTTTGAAGAAAGCCCAAAAGTATCTCCTACGGTGAAAAAGCGATATTTGAGAATTGACTTTCTCTTGTAATCTTTCATCTTGTACTGTTACTTCTTTATGTACTTCAATCATCTTTTTGATGTGTTCATATGCTTATTACTACTCTTTCTTTCAATGAGTATAATTTTTGGTATTTAATAATTGCTATTTTGTTTTCCATTATCTTTATTTATGTGGAAATTCATCATTGCGACAAGATCGCAGGACGTCTTTACATTTTCATGTAATGACCCATTGATCTTGCCTTATCATTGTTTTTGTGTGGTCTTATTTTGCCTTCCTAGTTAAAGGTCTTATTTTTCCACCCCTCATTGCGACAATATGACAGGCCTAAATATTTTTGTGAACATAAAGCCCCATGACATTGTCGTCTTGCGACAAAATCGCAGGACGTCCTTACACTTTCATGTAACGACCCATTGATCTTGTCTTATCATTTCTTTAGTATTTTTGCCTCTGCAGGATATTTATCTTGCGACAATATGACAGGCCTAAATGTTCTTGCGAACGTAAAGCCCCATGACATTGTTGTCTTGCGACGAAATCGCAGGATATCTTTACACTTTCATGTAAAGACCCATTGATTTCGTCTTACCCTCGCGTTAGTATTATTGCCTCTTCAGGATCATCGCACAAATATGACAAGCCTAAATTTTCTTGTGAAAAATAGAGCCTCATGACATTTGCGTCTTAAGACACTTATCAGCTCCCTAATGGAGGGTGCCGCCCTTATCATCTCCCTGGTTGCCCCTTCAAGGAGGCGTACATCGGACATACAAGACTAGCTCCTCCCATCCGGTCTTAACAACAACCAGTTTTTTTTGCATCCTCTTATCCCTTATACCTATAGGGCTTATGGTTACGAGACTGCACCCTAAGTGGAGTTTTCTTCGAGCCGAGTGCAGCATGTGCCAAGACTTGCCAAGAATGGCCGAGACACTTCAAATGCCCCAGGCACTCTTGGATCAACCGTGTACCTCGGCGCCTTGGTCATACAGCGACTCCTTGGAAGAGACCCTCGGTCGTCCAACCGAGTATAACCTTATATATATAGTTGGAAATCCAAGGTATCTCCCGGATGGGCTTTATTGACCCCAAATTTTCATGACTCAGGTTCCAGGGGCGGTGTAACCTTTTCCTTGAGCCATGTCAAGAGATACCCCCTTATATGACGCACTTTAGGTCTTACATTTGCCTCTTACGAAATATCATTCGCGAACTAGGGTGTACGCCATAAAGGTTCGTCCCATTCACTTACTCTTTCATTTCTGTTAATTCATTCAATCATTCATTTTTGATTATCTCTTGTTATTTTATTTGCGAGATATTCGCACATTTTTTCTTTATTTTATGCAATTTCGCAATCATTCTGTCGCAGGAACATTTCATATGACTTCATTTCATTTCATCCATTCAATATTTCGCAACTTATTCTCTCCCTTCCATCTTCTATGGGTAATATTTCTTGAGATATAATCTATTCCACGGTCTATCCAATCTTTGGCCCACATCCTTTCCCTCAGGATCCATTAATCTATATGCCCCTGTTCCAACTATCTCCTTGATGATATAAGGTCCATCCCACTTTTCGCCAATTTGCCACCACTTTCTCGCTGATATATTGGTGTTTCTCGCAATACCATATCACCTGGTTGAAATTCGCGTGTCTTGACACGTTTGTTATATTCTCTGGCTAATCTTCGCTGGTAATTCTCCATATGCTGTAGTGCTCTTTCTCTATTTTCCTCCAATTCATCTAATTTAACCAAAATGTCTCCCGCACTAAGATTTTTCTCCCAAGCTTCTCTCTTTGTTGTTGGAATAATAACTTCTGTCGGAAGTACAGCTTCAACTCCATATGTTAGGCAAAATGGTGACATTCCCGTAGCTTCTTGCCTAGTTGTATTGTAAGCCCATACTGCATTATGCACTTGTTCACACCATGCCTTATTATTTCCTTCTAACTTCTTCTTTAGTATATCTGCGATTGTTTTATTTGTTGCTTCCGCCTGTCCATTGGCATGCGGGTATAAAGGAGTTGATTTCCCACATTTTATTTGAAATGCATTAAGCAGCAATTCTATATTTTGTCCCTCAAATTGTTTCCCATTGTCAGATACCAACTGTGCTGGAATTCCAAATCTACATATTATGTTTTCAAATATGAAGGTAAAAATATCTTTATCGCGAATATGTTGTACTGCTTTTACTTCTGCCCACTTTGTGAAATAATCTGTAGAGACAATCGGATATCTCCTGCATCGCCCTGTGCACAGTAAAAAGGTCCTACAATATCTAACCCCCACTTTCCAAAAGGCCATACACTCGTTGAAGAGGTTAATGGTGCTCCTGGTGCATGTATTTTCTTTCCGTGCCTCTTACAATCTTCGCAACGTCTTGATACTTGTTTCGCATCTTCATGCATATATGGCCAATAATAGCCTTGTGATTGCCAATAATCGCCTTATGTGCTAAAGATCTTCCGCCACTGTGATTGCCAGCATCCCCACTGTGTAACATTTTTAACACTGCTTCTCCTTCCTTTCGTGTTAAACATCTAAGCGAGGGTCCATTAAAGGATCTTCGGTACAATACCCCGTCTCTTAATTCATAATTTGTTGCACGGCTTTTTAATTTGTGCATCTCTAATCTATTTCTTGGTGTTTCTCCTTTCATTAGATAAGCATGAAGTTCTGTTCTCCAATCTTCGCAACTGGGTTTTTGTGTTTCATCTTCTATGAGCATTACTTCCGCTTCTTCCTCTTCCTCTTTGTTGATTGATGGTGATAGAAGTGTCTGTATTTTTATGCATCTCGCAGCTGGATCTGTCATCATACTTGATATAAAAGCAAAAGCATCCGCGAGTCTATTGTCTCTTCTTGATATGTGTCTCCATTTTATTTTTGGTATCTTCACGACAATTCTTCAACAAGTTTTTTGTATTTTTTCATGGATGGTTCATTTGTAGTATATTCTTCTTTTATCCGTGAATAGCTAACTGGGAATCACTGGTGATTCTTACATTCTCCAACTTCATCTCTATTGCGAATCGCAAAGCATGTATTATAGCTTCATACTCTGTTTCATTGTTGGTAGATGCAAATTCCAATCTGAAAGAAAAAGCCATTTTATTGCCTTCTGGCGAAATTATAATGATCCCAATTCCGTTACCTTCTCCATTAGACGATCCATCTATCAATATTTCTCATCTGTTTGGCTCAGTTAATAAATCCCTTGGATTTCCATGTTCTTCTTCCATATCCATCATTTCTTCCACTGCTTCATCCTCTTCCAATGGAAATTCTGCTAAAAAGTCTGCAACAACTTGTGATTTGGGTGAGGATATCACTTCATATTTGAGCTTGCAATGACTTACTTGAGCATTCCATCTTTCAAGCCTTCCTGACCTTTTTGAATTTTTCATCACTGACTCAATTGGTACTTTTGTCATTACCTTTACCATGTGTGCTTCGAAGTAGATGCGAAGTTTAAACGTTGCGTAAACTAATGCCAAAATTAATTTTCAATTTTTGAATAATTTCTCTGCGGCATTGAATGTTTTGCTGATGTAATAGATTGGTTTTTCCACACCTGCGTCCATTCGCAGTAATACTGCACTTAGTGCATGCGAGGTTGTCGCGAGATAAATTAGTAATTCTTCCCCTGGCTCTGCTTTTTGTAAGATTGATATATCCATTAGATGTTCTTTTATTCCTTGTAACGCCTTTTCACATTCATCTGTCCATCTAAATTTCGCCCCCTTTTTAAGTATGTTGAAGAAATGCTTGCATTTATCAGATGATCGCGAGATGAATCTTCCAAGCGAAGCTAATAGTCCATTTAACTTTTGCATATCTTTCATTTCATTCTTTGGTGTCGGCATATCGCGAATTGCTTGTACTTTCTACGGATCAACTTGTATTCCTTCTTTTGACACAATGTATCCTAAAAAAATTCCAGATGCCACCCCAAAGGTACATTTTTCTGGATTTACTTTGATATTGAAATGTCTCATTTGTTCAAAAATTTCCTTCAAATCTCGTACATGATCTTTTGCTTCTTTTCTTTTTATTAACATGTCATCCACGTATACCTCTAGTGTTTTATGTATCCATTGTTCGAACACTTTCTCTACCATCCTTTGATATGTTGCACCAGCATTTCGCAGACCAAATGGCATTTTTGTGTAATGTAAAGTATAATCCTCTTGGAGCGAAAAGGCAAGTATGCTCTTGGTCTTCTTCAGCGAGAGGAATTTGATTGTATCCCTTATATCCATCAAGAGAGGATATCCTTTCATTTCTATTTTTGATTCAACCATCTGCGGAATATCTGGCAAGGGAAAACTATCTTTTGGACAAGCTTTGTTTAGATCGGTAAAATCTATGCAAATTCTTATTCCTTTTTTCTTCTTTGGAACTACGACCATATTTGCTATCCATTCGGGATATTTTGCTTGTCTAATAATTAGGCATCAAGCATCTTCTCAGAACTCTTCTTCTATTTGAGGATGATATGATGTTGCAATTTTTCTAATTCTTTGCTTGAATGGTCTTGCATTTTTATCAATCTCTAATTTATGGCACGCTACAGATGAATCTATTCCAGTCATCTCATCCATATCCCACGCGAAAATGTCTTTATAATCTCGCAACAAATCAATAGTCTTTCTTTCCTCATCTGCCTCCATTTTAGTCCCAATTTTTAACATTTTGGGTTCTTCTTCAGTTCCAATATTCACTTCCTTTGTTGGTTCTGCCGCAGTGTAGCTAGCCTTCGGTTCTCCCATGGGCGTTGGTCCTTTTACTTCCTTCGCGAGATCATTCTCTTCACCACATATTCCTTTTCCTTCTTCCACTCTTATCATGTAAGTTCTAAATTCTTCTTCCTTTTTCGCTGCTTTTGCCATCTTCTTGCGATCTTTTCGCCTCTTCACCTGTTCTTCATAATGTTTTACTTCGATTTGATGATATATTCTTCCTTTATCGGTATCTCCTCTAATTTCGCCAATTCCACTCGGCATAGGAAATTTGACACATTGATGAAATGTTGATGCTACAGCTTTTATTGCATGTATCCATGGTCTTCCCAACAGCATGTTATATGGTGATTCCATATCCACTACACATAACGTCACATGTGTTTCAATTTCTCCCAACAAAATTCGTATTTTTATTTCCCCTTTAGGTTTTGTTATTGATTTGCGAAACCATAGATATGATATGTTGCGGAAGTCATTTCTTCATCCTTGTATCCCAATTTTTATACGCATGATAAAACATTATATTCATTTGAACTCCCGTATCCACCAAAGTTCTATTTATTGCCCATTCTTCCCTTTGTTTTGTTAATTTTCCTTCTTCTTTGCTTGTACTTATCGTAATCACTAGTGGAGATGTGTGATTTAAATTCTCTCATGATATCTCCGTTGCGGTGAACATAATCTTCTGTTTTTCCCATTCTTTCAAGGGTGATGCTTTCTCTGCTGTTATAATCTTCTTTCCTTCAAAGTCTCTTTTGTGTATTCTCCCTCTGATACTTTCATGAAATTCATTAACCATTGCTTTTGTAATCATATTACATTCCAATTATCCATTTCTCTCTTTAATTCTAGCTTTCTCCAATTTATCCATCATGCTCTTGATTTTAACAATTTTAGTGACAATATCCAATTTCTTATCTTCAATCGCTCCCTGTTTCTAGCGCCAATATGTAGTAGCAGGAAATCCTACACTACACCCCTCACAATAATCCACACAACTAAGACATTTGAAGATGAATAACAATGATTTTATTGATTAATTCCTTGAATGTTTACAAGATAAAATAGAAAAGAGCTAAAGAAATTACAATCACCACAAACTTTCTCTCTCCTAATAACTTGTCTAACACTCCAAAAAGATCTCCCCACAACGGGCTTATTCAACTCTTTATATAGGGTAGTACACGAGTGGATGACGGCTAATTTTGTCCTTTATTTTCGGGAATGACTTGCGAAATATCGCAAGTGTGCAAACATATAATCTCGCATGACTCTCCTAAACTTCGCTAGGTCTTCACACCTTTCTCGTGTTTTGGCTGTCGTCATTCATTGCATCATTTATATTACTCTTCTGCGATGCCCTCGCAATGTTGTTGTTTATTGATCTCGCGAAGTGTTGATGTCGCGATATTCTGATCCTACAGAAAGTGTTCATATGGATAATTTCGGTTAACTATTGTTGAGCCAACTAAGTGTACACGTTTAGGTACGGTTACCCATATCTAAATGTAGGTACATTTCATTTGTGTGTAACAAGCTAAGACAATCTAACGGTTGAAAGATTGAATCTAATCAGGTTTTCATCTAATGGTGAATATTGAATGCTTTGTTACCAAGGTAACATTGATTGCAAACCCTGATTTGAAGACTATATAAGGGATAACTCTAGCAACTGGGAAACCTAATCCCCACACCTCATGTGTGATACTAGTTGTGACTAGAGTCTATTCTCCTTTAACCTAGGTTTTTCTAAAACCATTATAGGTTAACGACTTAAAGACTTCATTGGGATTAAGAATCCAGACCCAACTATTTTCTCTGTAGTTGCGTGTTCTAATCTTACTTTGTTCTATCGTATTGAGTACTATCTTCTCTAATATTTTCTCAAGATTTAATCTCCGATAGGTAAGATAAAAGTAATCACAAATCTCTTCTTCTCATTCTTTCTAAAATCGTTTTGTTCATGAATTAAAACATTTATATATTAAGGAATGCAATCTTTACAAATCGTGGCTATAATGTTCATGAATCGATTCGAGTGAATCAAAACTGATTTTGCTTCGATTGCGTCTTATATACTTCTATGAGATCTAAGCAATTGAACAACTCTCTAACTAGTTCATTTGAGTCATTTGAACTAGTTATGGTGAAGATGAATAAGGTTGATATGAAAGTGCTCATATGGCTAACCATTGGTTAACTATTGTTGAACCAACTAAGTGTACACGTTTAGGTACAGTTACTCAAACCTAAATGAAGTTACATTTCATTTGTGTATAACAAGCTAAGTTCGATCTAACGGTTGAAAGATATTAGCTTGAATCTAATCAGGTTTTCATCTAACGGTGAATATTGAATGATTTCTTACCAAGGTAACTTAGATTGCAAACCCTGATTTGGAGACTATATAAAGGAGAACTCTAGCAACTTGGAAACCTAATCCCCACACCTCCTGTGTGATACTAGTTGTATAAGCTAGAGTCGATTCTCTTTTAACCTTAGGTTTTTCATGAAACCCTGTAGGTTAACGACTTGAAGACTTCATTGGGATTGTGAAGCCAGGCCCAACTATTTTCTCTGTAGTTTCGTGATCTGATCTTGCATCTTCTATCGTGTTTGGTTACGGTCTTCTTTAAGATTAGCTCGAGATTTATTCTCCGATGGCCAAGATAAAAAGTAGTCACAAACACCTTCGTCTCATCGTTTGTGATTCCACAATATCTTGTTCCGCTACCATACGGTTAAGTTATTGTGAGGTGATTGATATTACTAGGCTGTTCTTCGGGAATATAAGTCTGGTGTATCAATTGGTTCCTGTTCATCTTGATTTATTAAAAGAATGAACAAAACTCGTATGTATTTATGTGAGAGACAGATTTATCTATTCAATATACTTTTATGTGTGAGACAGATTTGTTTATCAAGTCTTTGACTTTGGGTCGTAGCAACTCTTAGTTGTGGGTGAGATTAGCTAAGGGAATCAAGTGCTTAGAGTCCTACTAGGATTCAGAGATGTAAGGAACGCGACTGTACCTTGATCAGTGTGAGATTGGTTAGGGCTCAACTACATTCCAGTCTGAAGTTAACTTGTAGTAGGATAGTGTCTGTAGCGGCTTAATACAGTGTGGTGTTCAAATCTGGACTAGGTCCCGGGGTTTTTCTGTATTTGCGGTTTCCTCGTTAACAAAACTTATGGTGTCTGTGTTATTTCTTTTCCGTACTATATTTTTTATATAATTGAAATATCACAGGTTGTGTGTAGTTAAATCAATTATATAATCTAACCTTTGGTTGTTGATATAAATTAACCGACACTTGAATATTGGTCTTTGGTACCGTTCAAGTTGTTTCTCATAATAATCAGGCTCGTGGATTTCTATACATTTTGATTTCTTTGATTACATTGAGAAACAAAGATATTACTCTTGGATGTATTTTCCTTGATTGAGTTTGACTGTCTAGTTGATTCTCTTGGAATTATATTGGAGTTAGTCCATACAGATTGCCTAAACGAAATATTGGGTGTAGTTTATAGACCCCCTCTTTTTCAAGTAGGACCGAGGAACGATTTAGATTACTTTGATCCTAATTGCAAGAATTTTGGAGATGCACTTATATATTACATTACAGCAAGCAATAGGACAAAAATCAGAAATGAAAGAAGGATTCTCAACTTTAGGAACCAAATTCAATAAGGTACTATTTGCCTCTCCCAGCATCCTTGATTTGGAGAAAAAAAAAAAATTATTGATAGCTTTGAAAAAATCATCCTTAACAATATTCCATCACACTTTGAAAAAGTGACTAGTAAACTCATCTGGCCCCGATGCTTTATTGGATCCAATGCAGGACAAAGCATATACAATTTCATCTCTTGTAATAGGAGTACTTAGAGGATTAGCATCCTCAACAGAAACAGTATTAGAAAAGCGAAGACAAGCCACATCTTCTCCAGTAAAAGGATTTGAAGAATTACCATTAAATAAAGAAGTAAAGAATTGAGTACATTCTAAGTCAATGTCCTTATCCTCCTCAAGAAAATTACCATTCTCATCCTCAAAAGTTAGAATATTATTCATAAATGGTCTCTCATTCAAAGAATTATAAAAAAACACTGTATTAGACTTCTACAACTTTAGGTGCCATTGTACTCTTGATTGTTGCTTGAGCATGGATTCTTCCAATCTAGCCTCTTTAGCATAATGAGAAACAAGCTACCTCGGGGTCTAGAGGCCTCAGCTGAACAACAGCTTGGCCTAAACCATATCATCTTTGGCATTAACAACAGATTCTGAAAGATTATTAAATCTGACTTTCCTCATATATATTAGTTAACAAAATTTTAACTTTCTTCATTTTAGAAACCAGAACAAACATAGGGTTCCCTACCACCTTTTCACTCCAAGCAGTCCTAAAAATATCAAAAAATTCTTGTTCTTCATGAAAAACCTAAAAGGTAGAGGCCCATGTGAAAAGGCGAGGGTACCCAAATATACCTCAAGCTAAAACTTTTCCTACCTATAACTCCTTTCTCCGAAAGTGATTGTCTATGGACTGAGTCGAGACAATACAACTAATCGGTTCACACTTCGTGTGATCGTCTATGGATACGAGATCGAGACAATACAACAACGAAGTATGTTACTTGATAACAAGGTTCGGACTTAACCAAACACAATAGGATTCACTTATCAAGTAAATAGGAATTAACGTTTGTGTGATTTACTTTAATTATAATGCGGAAATATAAAGTAAATGACACAGCAAGATTTTGTTAACGAGGAAACCGCAAATGCAAAAAAACCCCGGGACCTTGTCCAGAATTGAATACTCCCAGGATTAAGCCGCTACACAAAATTACACCTAACTTCGTATAGTTGAGACCAAACAACTAAACCTATAGTTCACCTAGTTCCGTCTGTATTCCCACGCCTCCGACCTATGAATAAGTCACGTACTTGGAACAATTCCTTTGGTTCGTATTCCAAACAGTAAAGGAACAACAAATCTATTTGGTATCAACTATATTCAACCAAGTGATATGAGTCGGACAAAGGCTCTTCTGTTTATCTTAACATAAACTCCTTCGTCAGGTCCTTAGATCTATCTTATGTTCAATTACGGAAGTAATCGTTTTAAGATTAAGCCAACAACACTATTAATCCAAAGAATTTTGTTTATGCCGATCTACTCAATTAATCAATCCAATCTATCACAAGGATAAACCGATTATTAATTGGATCCTCTTTTACCGAAACAAGTATTGTGCACACCAAATATTATGAACCCACAAATCAGAAATCTTCAATATCTTCTTTGTCTTCAAATCTTCTTAGATCTTCAATAAACACCTGCACACAATCACTTGAATCTCTTGTGATCAATCACGCATTTAACGGAGTGCGTTAACAATGGATTATCACAAGATCGTCTTTAGAACTAACAACAGTCTAAAGATCCATGTCGAAACTCTGGACTAGTTTGAGTGAATCTTATATCAGAAGAAAAGATTCTCAAGCATAAACAAACTAGGTGCAATCAAAGTTCAACCACCGTTAGTCAATCAAATCAATGAAAACAAAAGATAAACTGCAATTATCTAGTTTCCCACCAACGGTACTAATAGAGCTTCTCAATCCCAAAGAAGACTTTAAACTGAGCGGCCGTAAGAGATTTCTCCTAATTAGGTTACACTCCTCTCTGAATAGGCGGCTACACCAGTAACAACACAACAAGAGGTAGTTTGTTGTTACGAAGGATTAGTTTGCAAGAAAGGCAAACTTCAAGTATTTATAGACAAGGAAGTTTGGACACCAAGGAATTTCCAAAACCGAAAATATTCTCAAGATATTCATTAAAGCACAAATTCGGTTTCCATAATTCCTGGAAATGCTCTGTCCAAAAATAATGATCGAAATCTCTCAGAAAAATCTCTAATTAGTAAATGCACATTACTAATTCTTATTTTCCTAAAAATGAAGTTAATTACCTTAATTAAAAGATTCTTAACTTATTTATGTTTCGATCCTGGGATTCTCTTCCCTTAGATATTAAGGAATAACTTTGAACAATTAAATAATAAACATTCATAGCACGTGTTCAAAGTATGTCGAAATCTTAACGTTGTAAGTTCTCTTTCACACTTATAACCTTGAAACCGATTTGCCACACTTCCAAACAAGTTTAGAATTGGTTCATCTGACTTTCAAGAACTATGCGATTGATCAAATAACATTCAATCACAAATCATGGGTTTAACGGTTCTACCAAAACAAGTTTCGGTTCTACCTTCCATGTGAGTACTGTGCATAGTCACACTAGCTTTCCAAAATTCGGTTGACTAGGTACTAGGATCGGTTCCCCACATATATATGGTATCTAACTTGTATGTGTTTGACATGTCCATAGGATCGGTTCCCCTTTGCCTAAAAACGTGTTGCACATATCCATAGGATCAGTTTCCCTTTCTGCTATAAACCTTGTTGCACCTCATACAAGGATCGGTTCCCCTTTGTGATGTACTGCACCTCTTACTAGGATCGGTTCCCCTTTCCCATATTTGGTCAGCCATAATTTCACAAACCCGATCATACCATCTCAGGTGATTACTTAAGATCGGTTTCACTAATAAAATTCATACCAATACATAAGTCATGCCTTTATGAATAGTTTTACCAAGAACACAACAAGTCATGAACGGTTCTACTAAATCACACATATTGGATGTTCACAAGATATGCAATGAATAACAATCCCAATAACGCCTGGCGATTTCCTTTTCGATTCATGATAGACACATTTTTGTGTCTGAATTGTCCTCATTGTCTCTATTGTTAGTCTCGATTTTTGTACTAATTTTGGTGTTTTTATGTGTGTGTAGGTGTTTTGGAGAAATACACTTGTGTGGAAAAAGTTGCTCAAAAAGTGTTATTTGGACCCCCAGGAGAAAAGTGATAAAGGCACCCTCATTTTGGATAAGGGCACCCCCAAGGAGCCACCTGCTATTCGCACCCCAGAACAGGATAGGGGGACACCATCCCTACTATTTCAAAAATCCAGTTTTGGCGGGAATAAACTCACAGGCTATGGCAGATTTGGAGTTGGATTTTTGGGTGTTTCGGGAGAGATTCAATCGCTGAAACTCTCTGTGACGACTTGATTGGGCCTAACAGGCTTGGTTTGGGTCTTTGGCTCGACTAGAATTGGCTAGAAACTCGTTTGGAAGAAATCAGAGGACGGGAGATATTCACGAGTTGGCACGAGATATTCATGGGATTTCCTGTGCGTATTAGAGGATAGAGTGTATCTTAACAGAGTTTTACTCCAACTGGGAGTGTGTCAACACCAGGACACGCGTGAAGGGTCAAATCAGTGAAGAAAATATTCCCAAAAATATTTTCTTTAACACCGAGTAATGGAAGATTATTGTGGGTTAATGAGCGAGATTTATTGGTGTTGTTGGGTTATAAATAGTTGCTGAGATAGCATAGAAGAGATACGGAGAGATTGGGAGAGTCCAGAGCAACCACAGAGCAATAAAAATCAAGTTAGAGAATTCTGCTGCTGCTGCTGCCATTGAAGAACACGAAGAACATTCAACGCACCTCAAACCGTCGTTTATCAACAGCGTTAACGACTCACAGCCGTGGGTCGTAGTTCTGGAGACAGTCTTAAACCAACAGTGACAGTTTTTCTTTATAGTTCTTTGTAACAGTGTTTGCAACAATTATAATCGTTGCAAACACCCGATTTTCATCATTTTCTCCATTTCATCATTTGTACACCTCCTTTGAGCAATAATAATGATTTTTGAGCGTGTTTCCAACATGATGAGCTAAACCCATCCTCCGGAGCGACGGAGGAAGCCATTCTTTCAAGAATTATGTGGTAACATTTACTTTATTAATTTATGCAATATTTTTATATGATTAATTGCATTGATAAAAAATGAATTAAATGATTTTTATTAATCAAATGTGTTTTCTCTTGATGATGAATGCTTAGTTTTAGACTCTTGATGCGTTATGCTTGCGACTAACATTTGATATTTTGGAAATCTGATTTTGGCAATACTTTAGAATCAAATAAATTGTTTAAATTGCATGATATAAATTAATTTAAAACCACATAAGTATCGATGAATGGTGAAATCCTAGCTCCATCCTCTCCATAATTTTCACAACATCTTGTATTTTGAGTTTGTTATATTTTTGCTTTAAAAATTAAGTCTAAAAAATTTGCTTTCACAAGTCTCAACGAACCTTATTACTACAACATTATTGATTTACATCAATTCACAAACAAGTTTATGAACTTACTTCCTTAGAACACATGTAAAACATTGTTCCCTAGGATGAAATCCTCACCTCATACCCATACATAATCACAATAGCATTCAAATGATTATGGCGATGTCTTATCTACAAAGTTTAATGGTTAAGCAATAAACCTCGTATTGTATTCCTTAATACAATGTCTATCTAGAGTTCAAATATGCTTCGCAGTTTTGTTTTCAATATGCATGACTTGAAAGATATGTTAGGAAATGAAACAGTTCAAGTCAAATATCACTAACCTCAAGTGGAAGGATGATTGTTGTCGTTGTAGCTCCTTGCTTCTTCACATCTTCAAGTCTTCGCAATACTTGTAAAGTCTCAAATCCTAATACTTTCAAGATAACCTATATGAAGTTGACTCTAGTACATAATCAAGCGACTCTTAACATGAGTTTTGATTCACTAAAATATGACAACCAAACTTGACATACCAACGCTTGGTGGGTTCAACCGAGCTATGCTCTAACACCATGTTCTCTTCTCTCAAAAATACAAACCACCATAGGAGAATGGTCAGAGACTCCAGGATATTGAAATTCAACTTTAGATTGAGGAAAACAAGTCGCACATTCTATGTTCACTAACACACTGTCAATCTTAGAGACAATTCTTCCTAGCCCAATCTTCTTATTAGACCAAGTAAAAAAATCCCCGGAATACGGAAGATCCAAAAGTTGAGACAAACTGATGCAATTCAAGAAATCTTTACTGGAAGAATTAACATTACCACTACCCCCAATTCTTTCATGAGGAGCAAGAATTTCATTAAAATTCCCTAAAACCATCCAAGGGACTTCACAACTAAAAGCATACGCAATAATATCATTCCATAAAGCCATTCTCTTACGACTATCATTTTCCCCATACAAAAAACACACAACAAATTTCAGATTCCTAGTAGTAGTTACTTTAAGAAATATTTCCTGAGATACAGAATGCAAGACAGCAACACTCACATCCAAATTATGGGCTCCAACCAACCTATATCCTACCAGACTCATTATTCTCATAATTATCTAAAAACCTCGAATTTTTATTTATAGATTATTTTATTTTTACTCAACTCATGAACATGAGTTTCGGCACCTACCAAAGACAATTTATTCAAAGCAATAAACTTACATGCTTCCTTCTACTTTAGAGAGTCATTCAACCTTGTAATGTTCCAACATCCAATTTTTAACATCATCATTATGAGCCAAAAGGGGTCTTTAAGAACTCTAGACTTTTTCAAGTCTACACCCTTTGGTCCCATGTTAATCAAAGAAGAAATATTAGATTTAACTAAGAATTTACCTCTAACCCCACTAGGCAGACTAGAAATATTCTTCTGAGAGATAGAAACCATACTACTACTACCTTCCCGACCATCATTGAACTTCTGAGCTATCACTTTTACCGTCCCCATACCTTCATAACAGAATTGTCCTCTTGTTGATGTAGAAGAACCTCAAACATATTGGTAACAGGGGCTTCAACTCTATCCTCTATTATACCTGTATTCTCCCTATTAACAGTTGGAGAAGTAACACATTCTACCATGTCTTGCTCCATACCATTACTATTCTCCTTTTGCACTTTGTTGCCATTAAAACGTTTACATCCCTCAGTGATCCAAACCTGCTTCACCGCCCCATCAATACTCTTCTTCTTTATTGCAACAAGATTTTTAGGCACTACTTTAGGATATTTAGCCAATGAGTGACCAAAATTGAACACTCTGAACAAACATGTGGTTTCCATGAGTGTTCAACTTCTACATCCACCACATGTTTGCCCTTATAATATACAAAAATAACCAATGGATAATTACAATCAACATCAATCTCAACTAAAATACGAGCAAAACTCATTCTAGTACGACTCAATATAAATTTATCCATCATAATTGGTTTCCTAATGAGACTAGCTATCTTCGATAGAGCTGTAACATTCCACATATGAAATGGTACCTTGTACAAAATTTACCAAATATGAACAGATTTCATCGCAGTATTTTCATGTTCGATCAAAGGGTGCCATGTCCTTACCAAGAACAATTGATCACTAGCAATAAACAAAGGACCATACTCAACGACATTAACACGATCCACTTTATCATCAAATTCAAACACATAATTGGACTCACCATGAATAGTCATATGCATAGCTCCTTTAGGTTTCCAAGCATGTTGAACTACGTTCTTCACCATCATGTAAGGGAGATTCTTCCCCACAAAAACCCCAATCAACAAATCCTCACAGAATTTCAGTTCGTTAACCACATATTCTTCCAACACATCTGCTACTTCTTTATCATCAATAAATCCAGAAGATGCGAAATCCATAGAAACATCAGGTGATAACTCTTTATTCTTTACAAACATTTCAGACCAGAAGAACTCATATGAAGATTTTCTTCCGAGGCCCTTGAGACTCCTTTCTCGAAGGAATTATCCTCGCACAATAGACCCTTCTACCCTCTGGGAGGATGAAGATAGAGAGAAAAATCCTTCAGGATGAAGCGATCCACCACCATCAGACATGACGATGGAATTAGAGGAAGGGATTACTGAAAAAATAAACCCTAATCGCCTTGCACTTTGGTCAAAATCGCACGACCAAAATCAAGTATCTTTATTACACTCGTGTTATACCAGGAAATTCTAAGTAAGTAGTCGTGTGTGTGTATCTATCTTGTCTTATATATAATACTAATATAAAGAAAAGAGGTGTTTTTCAACCGTGAACACCCTTAATTACTAAGATACCCTCACTTATTTTTCCATCAAAACTATGCACTAAAGGGTACCAATGTAACTTGACTACACAAAAGAAAACCATTCTACGTCTCAAACTCTCTTCGTCGAAACACATTCATCACCTCCGCATGATTTTTGAAACACCTCCACCATGAAAAACGAACACCGGCTACGCCAAATCTGAGACCTAACATTAGATTTCAACACAGTCGATTCTTAATCTTATTCTTCTTTAAATTTGGCAATTTCAATCGCTATTGACCTAAGTTTTTAATTTTGAAATCAATGACAGGAGAACAGAATTGGAGGTACAAGTTAGTTACTTTAGTTTGAATGGGTTTTCATGGAATGAATTTTCGAATGGATTTTCATGAAATTCAACCTTTAATATTTGAATGGATTGTCATGAAATGAATGATCTAACTAATTTTAATATGGCACTGTAATTAGAATGACAATTTTTTAAGAAATTCCTTAGCACCATGATTTGCAAACTAAGGTGTTTGTTAATTTTCCAGTTTTGCATTACGAATTTTTGGGAGCACTAGATGGTTGTTAGTGTCAAGCTTTCCCATACAAAATTCTCACTTCTTATCCATCTCTCAACAAATGGATTAGCAAGTTAATCGATAAAGTTAAGTTTGTATGTAAATTTTAAATGTATGCATTTTAGTTGCTTAGGATTGATTTGGGTTTGTTACCTTCTTGGTTGTGATTTAGATTTTAGGTGTATGACTTTTTGTTGTTTGATAAAATTTCTAAGAGAAAAGTTAGGTATATATGCTTAAGAATATATTTTGACATACGTTTTTATGTTTATAACTTCACGATATTAGTTACCGATGGAACTTCGATCTACTAAGTTTTACATGTACATTTTTGTCAGGCGTTTGACATATTTGGACTTTGACAAACAAGTTGTTTATCAACAACGCGAGTTTTGGTACTCTTATCAACATTTTGGATGTTGAGTTCCCTTCCATTATTAACATTCAAAGTGTGGAACTTTAAATAACGTTAATCATTTATTTAATTCTTTCCCAACACAACCAGATGACTTCTTGTTGTCAAAATTTATCTCAGGCTATGCAAAATGTGGTAGATTGCATCGATTAAAAAAAGATATAAAGAAAAAAAAAGAATTGACCAAAGTGGTAGTGATAAATGCAATATTGGTATTCTGTAACTTTGTGATTGTTGGATGTGTTGCCAATAGTATGGGCTTACAGTCTGATCTTCCATGAAAGCATCCAACTTCAAAATGTAACGAGAAAGTTATGGGTTGGTTCTAAGTTCATGTTCATAGGATGTACTCTAAAATGCATATTTTTTTATTTTTTTTTTTTGCAGATTAGGATCTTGACGTGTTTGGACATGAAGTGTTAGTCTTAGCATTGATGTGTTCTTTGTTAGTTTTTGTGTAGCAATGCAGCATGGGTAATGACTAACAATAAGATGTCTAATTTTAATCTTTTTATGTTTCTTTAAGTTGTTCTTGACTCTGCTGCTTCAAGTTCTAAATTACTCTTTGTTTATGTAATATTTTTTTTAACACTACAGAAACAAAGGGTCGTTAACAAAGATTAATTTAGAACTTGAAGCAGCAGAGTCAAGAACAACTTAAAGAAACATAAAAATATTAAAATCAGACATCTTATAGGTAGTCACTACCCATGCTGCATTGTTGCACAAAAATTAACAAAGAACATATCAATGCTGAGACTAACACCTCATGTCCAAACACGTCAAGATCTTAAAAAAAAAAAAAAAAAATTATGCATTTTAGAGTAAATCCTATGAACATGAACTTAGAATCAACCCAAAATTTTCTCGTTACATTTTGAAGTTGGATGCTTTCATAGAAGATCGGACTGTAAGCCCATACTATTGGCAACACATCCAGCAATCACAAAGTTACATAATACCAATATTGCATTTATCACTACCACTTTGGTCAATTCTTTTTTTTTTAATTATTTTAATCGATGCAATCTACCAAATTTTGCATAGCTTAAGATGAATTTTAACAATAAGAAGTCATCTGGTTGTGTTGGACAGGAATTCAATAAACGATTTACGCTATCAAAAGTTCCACACTTTGAATGTTAATAAGGGAAGGGAACTCAACATCCAAAATGCAAAATGTTGATTGGTGTGATTTTTATGTTGTTGTAGAAAGTTGTAAGAAAGATGTCGTTCCTCTCAGACTTGTGAAGGATTTTTTTAGATTCAAATAAAACTAGAAAACTCAAAGAAGGTTGTTATCAAGATTTTAAAAAGCACTGAGACTCAGGTTTCCACTATTTTCCAACTTTTATGTGATTCAATATTAATAATTATCGTGCAATTCATACATTCAATTGATTCTTAAATATTGCCAATAGTAGATTTTCGAAGTATTGGTTGTTAATCTCAAGCATGGAACATCAAGAGCCCTAAGCTAAGCATGCACCATCAAGTGAAAACACAACGAGTTAGCAAAAATCATTATTTCAATTTCGATTCAATGCAAATAATCATAAAAAGAATTGCAGAAATTAATTAAATAAATATTACCACATATTTGTTGTAAAAATAGCTTCCTCCGTCGCCTCAGCAAAGGGGTTTATCTCCTCATATTAATCACTTGCTCAAAATACATGTTTATGGTTCAAAAGTTGAATAAAAGAGTGAAAAGTAATAACACAGACTGTTTGCAATGGTGTATCGGCGTTACAGAGCAGCTGTTACGATGAAACTGTTATAGAAACTGTTGTAAACGCAATTGCTTTGTCGCTGATTATAAGACCCCAAAAATGACTGTCCTGAGTAGCCTTTGTTCTTCGTGTTCTTCCTTCTACACCAGCATAACTCGATTTCCTGCAACTCCTCCTGTTGATCTCTGCCGTGTTCTAAACTTCCCCTAACTCCTTCTAAACTTCAATACCCTTTTCTGAGACTCGAGTAAACCTTTTATACACCTCCAAACCCTCCAAAACCCGATTAAATCTCTTTTCTTCCTTTCCGTGCAAGTCACGGCAATAATATCTCCGCCGACTTACTTACGCAATTCTAACCCGTCCAAACCATCCCAAACTCTCTATTAGGTAATTACTTATCTTAGGAAAGATTATCTGCGATTTAGTCTCCCTGAATCTTCCAAAATCATGCCAACAGAGACCCGTAACTTATTTCACCTTTGTTTCCTTTTTCCGGCTTATCCAGCCCATTCTGATCGATCCAAACAATCATACCATCCCTGTTTAAGCTAAAAAGGTCCAGCCCAATCGAGTTTAGTGATTGAATCTCTTAAAATCACGTCCAAAATTTAAACCCAAAATCAAAACCTGAGATTCGAATTTGGGAATAAGGTGCCCCTTATCCTGAGTGGGGGTGCGAATAGCAGCTGCCTTGGGGTGTCCTGAGGGTTACCCCTTATCGACTGGGTGCCCCTTATCCATTTGAGGGGTGCGAATAGTAATTTTCTCCCACGAACGCAAAAACCACTTTTCGCGCCAAATTTTCCATACATGTTTATTTCTCCAAAAATACATACAAAGACATAAAACGCCAAAATAAGTACAAAATGAGCACTAACAAAATAGATAAATGAGATCAAAATAGACACATAAATGCGTCTATCAAATACCCCCAAAATTATTATTTGCTCGTCCTCGAGAAAATCAAATCTAGAAAATAAAATCCTAACTCACTGTCGCAGGCATCGTCGATTGCATTTAGCATATGCAATAAGCCTTTAAACCCCTAGGTGGCCCTAGTGGCCGAGTTATAGTCTCGGGAGGGTTTACAAGAGATATACCCACAAAACCTTTACTCCAGATCCTAACTATTTATGCAGAACCTTGGAAAGCACTAAAGAATCTCCTTGGTTGGCATACTTATTGACTACAGGAGGAAGTACCCTGATGCGAAATTCCAATTGATGTACACGAGTTTGCACTCAAGCATACTAAAATTCATATATAAGTCACAGAGCTCTACTCAGATAGTTTCTAGACATCATAACCGGAGTCAACCAATCACATGGACAGATTAAGAAATGGATATAGAAAAACATAGATGGTTTTGATGTTGACTAAGGTGAACGGTGTTTCTCATATCTGTCTGAAGGCCACTGCCAAAACGAACCTATCCTAATGGACTGAGATACTGGTCTGGACTAATATCAACACACCGGCATATACAAGGGAACCAGTGGTCGATAATCCTAACTCTAGGTCAACACAACTGGCATATACAAGGGTTCCAGTGGTCGACTTTATTAAATTTATTCTGATTGGTCTAATGGTCTAGTCTCAATTTCTCTTTCTTTTCTCTTTTTTTTTTTTTTTTTTTTTTTTTTTTTTTGTATCTCAATCACTCCATTTCACCCTAGCAGTGGTAACAACTTGAATCGTGAGCCCCACCTAATCACTTAGACAAACATATTTTAAAGTAAACAAAATAAAAATAGAAGTGAAAAGGATTCAACGAGATATGGCGAAACTACCATGTTTTTTCTTTAATTCTAACACCTGAGCTATGTGCTTTTATAAATAGACTCTTTAGATGTTTCCATCTAATCAGATTGGTTCCTCAACTCCTACAACCAAAATGATTCCATCCACTTAGATAGGTTAGTGCCATCCTACATAAGCATAAATTTTTAGGCTCTGGAGTTTATCAATGCAACTAAAATGTTTCTCCCATACCCCCAAACTTAAATCTAACATTGTCCTCAATGTTCTAAAGATAAAATTAAAAGCATGAACAAGGAGAAACTGTTACCATTTGAAGTAAAAGAGTTAAGGAAAGATATTACCGTTTCGCATGAATATTGGGTTACCTCCCAAGAAGTGCTAAGTTTAACGTCTTCAGCCAGACATTACGTACCCATAAAATGGCTAATTACCCTTTCAAATCGTATATCAATAGTCGAAACAACTGTGGATCATCAAAATCAATTAAAACTGCCACAATTATGAGACAACTGCACCAAATCAGAAAAATGAACAGACAGAGCACATCCTCATCCAAGGTTTCCTGCAAGACAACTGGGTTTTTCTGTGGTGCCCACTTGGGCTTCATATGAGTGTCTTGATAAACGGATTTACCCAAATAACGAGTCTCAAATAGCTGGATTTCCTCCTGGATAGTATCAGGAGGATCGGGTTGTGGAGTCGGAAGAGACTCAGGTAATACCTCAGACACACTAGGCTCGAGTCCCAAGTTAGGGACTTCAAATAGGGATACTTGACGATTACTACCCCCAAACTTAGAATTTTCGGTGTCTCTAGATAAACTAGTCACAATATTCCTAATTTCTAGACCATTAGGTTCCTGAAAAAGGTCAATTTCTTTCTCTAATTTATAATCAGGTGGTTCATCCTCTAAATGCATCTGAGGCACATAAACTGTAGGACTTATATGTTTCATATCCTCAATGGGCAACCCTAAAGTTTCCTTATTGTCTTGAAGTACGGTCACTGGCCTACTCTCATGATTACTATCCAAATCGGAAGCTATAGGCAAAATCTCAGATGGGCCTAAAAATGCATAATTAGGGTCCAACTTAGGAGGATCTCTCGGCTCTTCGAAACAAGGACTTAAGGTAGATTCGGTAGCTAGTAATGGTTCGAACCTAGCTTTCCATTTATCGGTATCTAACATAGGAATAGAATCCAACAGAGCATTTACTTGTTCAATGTTGCTATCATCGTCAAAATCCATGCTAAAATGGGCTAGACAACTCTCTAATGGATCTTCCAATATGATGTTTGGTAATGACTCCTGAACTAAGGTTCCTATCATGTTCACCTCTTCAATGCACGTGTCATCTAGCTCAGAATGCAGCTTATTGACATTAAAAATATTCAACTCAATAGTCACATTACCAAAAGATAGATTCATAATACCATTTCGACAGTTTATGATCGCATTAGACGTAGCTAAAAATGGGCGACCTAAAATCACAGGTATCTGGTTCTCTGGGTCTGGGACAGGTTGGGTATCTAAGACCACGAAATCCACAGGATAAATAAACTTGTCGACCTCAATAAGAACATCCTCTATCACACACGAGGAATTTTAACAGACCTATCAGCCTAACTGCAGTGTTATCTTGGTAGGTTTCAATTCACCAAGTCCTAGCTGTAAGTACACATGGTACGGCAGTAAGTTCACACTAGCTCCTAAGTCAAGTAAATCTTTATCTACCCGATGTTTTCCTATTGTGCAAGCAATGGTAGGGGCACCTGGGTCTTTATATTTAGGAGTTGTGTTGTTCTTAATGATCGAACTTACATGACTAGCTAAAAAGGCTTTTTTAGGGACACTAAGCTTGCGCTTTCGCGTACACATATCCTTAAGGAATTTGGCATAAGCCGGAAGTTGCCTAATTGCTTCTAGTAACGGAAGGTTTATGGTAACTTTCTTAAAAACCTCCATTATGTCATTAAAGTTGGATTCATTCTTTGTTGGTACCAATAGCTGTGGAAATGGGGATCTAGGCATAAAATAGGGCCTCTCAGGAACCGAATTGGCATCATCAGAGATTTTATCAGTCCCCTCAGCTATGGATGGTCCTGAGGGGTGAACTACAGTATGCTCACTATCGGGCATGGTTACCTGATTGTCTACTACTCTACCACTCCTAAGGGTTCTAATTGACTTCAACTGATGTGATGGTTTTTCACCTACTTCATGAACTCCTCTAGGGTTGGGATTAGTTTGACTAGGTGTTTATGGGTGAAAACTACTCCTGCAAAATTTGGTAATTTGGGGTGTGGATGAGGAATGAATTTAAACCTTAAACAAATGCACTGCGCGGTGAGTGCTTGTAGATTCGAGAGATCAATCGTGCAAGTCCGGCCTAAACCAAGAAATGGCCGTTCCAGACTTGTTTCGGTCACAAAGTGAAGGAGATGGGGTTGATCTTAGGGAGGGAAGCGAAGAAGGTGTTGAGATTGTGAAGGTGTAGACTTGCTTATGACTTGTAACAGGAAAGTGAACAAGCTTACGATTGGTGTAAGTAGGCTCGGGTGTTTTCTTGTTGCTTTTCTTTGTTTTTTCTCCCTTGTCTGGAAATAGGGCGGAGAACCTATTTATACAAGTCATTGAGCCTTATTCACGTCTCTCGTGGGAAGTGGAGGAAGTGGAGTGATGGAGTAGTGGAGTTGTGTGTTGGTGATACACGACCGGTCTTGCCCACTTCTCCTGTCACCGCTAACCGTCCATAACTTCCTAACACGTTCTTGTGATGGCGCGTTGCACGCTGCACGCTGTAAACCGCCAGACCAATACCCCAGTATGTATCCCCCCAGTTTGTGACATGATTGATGTCTGGAATGTGTGGATCGTGGATCCACGATAGGTAGCATGTAATGCTGATTTGAATAATTGCGTTATTCAGGAAGTTGATACTTGTGAAGTATCGTGTGTATTTTATGCAGGTACTGCATCATGGTGTGGTAAAGTGATGGGTAATGACGCCCACCGACCAACTAACTCCCGACCGGGGTTGTATAACCAAGCTGGTGAAGTTGGACGGATGAGATGATCTTTGAGACACTCATCTGCGACCGTTAATGAAATTAGGGTTTTGAAGAGGTGCGCAGGCATCACTCTTCAGCTTGGTCGAAACCAAGCATGGGAAGGGCTTTGGAGAGGACCGACCGGGCATGTGTGTAGACAACATGCCGGTGTACACGTCCATATCTCACTATCCCATGAAGGTGCGATATAGGCCACTCAATTTGACCGGCAAAGAGGAGTGGTTGAGATCGATTTTGCAATAGGAATTTGATGCCGCAAAAAGCCGCGCACCATGCTTTTTTCCGACGCGTGTTCCAAGACGACCTAACTTGGTCGGTCTTGTCCGGTTGGTTTGACGTGAAGATGGTAGGCTGGTGTTCACGCCTACACCTGATTATACCATGAAAACGTGATCTGAACCACTCAAATCGTCCGGCGAAGTTGAGCGGTCGAGATTAGTTTGCGGTTTGGGAGGTGTGACCACGCAAGTTTGGATGTGCGTTTTGGGATGGTCAGGCATGATATGCCTTGGCCGATAAAGTGAGGGGATAGACGGGCCCACGGTGGTCATGCTGGTATGACCGGACCTGCTTAATCTAATGTGACCCTCCATTCGTGCTCTAGGAGAAGATGGACGCTCGTGATGGCTTGAAACCCTAATTTTGGCTTTCATAGCCGTGTGACCATGCTCCCTTTGGGCGTGCGAATTGGGACGACCAACCATGGTTGGTCCTGACCGATTGGTCAAGTACGTAGGCGGGCCCACGGTGATCGTGTCGACATGCTCGGGCACTTTGAGTCTACATCTACACCCTCCATCTATACCTGCGAAGATGGATGGTTGAGACTGCTTTGCGACACATGTAATATGCCGCAAACCCTAATTTAGGGTTTTCCGTCCATAATGCTTGGTATGAACGTTTTTTGGAAAGCTAGGCCAATGGCCGACCATGCGGGGTCGGCAGTGGGTATCCCATACCTGCTTGGGGGTAATGGAATTGATCTGGGTCATCCAATCATGCTTATGGAGTTGGATGACTGCGATCATATCCGGACTGATACGGTCAATCCGGATGCTCAATCGGGCTAGTATAACACACCGAGAGGGGCTCAATCGGGCTAGTATAACACACCGAGAGTCGGCACTGTACGGGTATTTCGTACATGGTTTCATTATAGTGCTTGGAGGTTCGTGTTACTCGTAAGAGTAACACTCGGTCGTCATGCCACACTGATAATGAGTACTGGAAATACAAGGCTGATATGAAATTCACAGGATGGGATTGTTGTCACATGCTCCAACCTGGAGGAATTTCATGTATTCACAGAATGGGATTGTTGCCACATGCTCCATTCTTGGTGAATTAAGTGAGGGAGTATCCAACACTTATAAATGGCTTTATCTTTTACAAGATGTCAGCGCATAATTTTTTTTTCGGTTTTTACAATTTTAACCTCAAATGAAAACCCACCATCAACATTAAGTCCCCTGCCTAGCACATAATGGTTACACTATTGTGGGGTAGGCATGAGATGGTGGCATATTTATATACTAAAATGACCAAGCTAAAGTGAATACATATTTACCGGATAGTTTCACATCGTCGGCGTTGCCACAGGAACGGTTGGTTCTGATTAAGGATGCGAAGGAAACAGGACTTGATCTGGTGAGTCGCTTTGGTTCCTCTTGCATATATCTGAGTTCGGTCCCTTCTTCATGTGTACTTCTTTTATCATACACGTCTTCCCTTAGGTATATCTGATAAGCCTCGTTGATTGTTATCCCGAATTAGCAGCCTTCATAGGTGGCAAGTAAAGACTTCTTTTCCTCCTGGGATTCTGTCGACTTGCGAGATTATAAAGAATCATCTCTCGCGGTCGTTTATTCTACATCTCAGGTATTGCTCCGATCTTCTGATTGACTGATCGATTGATTTTGTTTTTGATTTTTTTTTTTGCTCATAACCTCCTCTCCTTTGCAGTTTATCATGGAAGCGGCGGACGATCATTCTGTTGCTTCCCCAGAAAGAAGTTTCGAAGTTGACAAGCCCGAAAACCGTGCACACGAAGATGTAATGGCTAAGATCGATCTTCCGTTTCGCGAAGTTGGCCGTGCTATACAGGGGATGTCTATTTCACACCTTCGTATTGCCAAAGGACGTATCTGTGCACTTTCAGCTGCGATTGACATGGAAGAGCAGTGGAGGCACGAGGAAACGCTGCAGACACTAGTAAGCGCAAGGGCAGAGAGATTTGCAGCGGTTGAAGAGGCGGAGAGTTGAGCATAAACGACCTCCGAATGAAGGCAAGCGTGATTACCCGGTCCAGGACGGCGTGATAATTCTTGATTCCGATACAGACGAACCTGAACATTTGAAAGCAATCTGCGTGGCCCCTAATATTGATGTGCCTTTTGATACTCCCGCTGATGATGTTGGGATGGAGCGCGATCTTTTGCGGAGATGCCCGATCGAAGGCGAGGGAGACTGGAGGGGAGCATCAACGGGTGATGGAGAAGAACCCAACGGCGGTGCAGGCGAGGTCGACCCTCTTGGCGACTAAAACCTCTTTTCTTTTTCTTCTTTCCAAGTATATTTTTTACACTCGAACATCTTCCTTGTACTCGGTGGCGGCGGGTTCAAGGCTTTTCTTCCATTTGATTGTTTGAATAAATTTTTTTTTATAACCCTTTGCCAAGACTAACCGAATCTTCTCGGGCGCAAGGTGTGCCTTCACACGTAATTCTTTGTGATAAAAGAAGTAATGCCATAATGGAATACTTACGGACTGTGTTCCCGATGCAAGATCTCCCCGGCCTTCTTCAGGGCGAGATATCTCAAATCATTTTCCTTTTGTGCACATGTTCTATTTCCTTCTTCCCTTGAGATGTTTGCTTAGGGTTTCCTTTCTTGCTCCAGTGGATTGATTTAGGCTGACTCAGGACTTTGTGTGAGTAAAGAGGTTCTCAGATGGAAATAGTGTTTCAACTAAGTTGGAAATTGAAAATTGAAACCCTAACTATGAATGCAAGTATTGCAATCATTTTCTGGGGGAATTACAAATATGACATGAAATTGTAAAAGGAAACACGCTGGAAAAAATAGCACAGCGTTTTCAAAGGGTAGAGGATGCTGGAAAGTGGTAGCACAGCGTCTTAAGTTCGGTAGGGTTTGATCCATTTTGAGTGAATTGTTATGCCTTCTAGTTTATCAGCGTTGATGAGCTTGCAGTAGCCGCCTAGGATAACATATGCTACCAGGTACGGTTCATCTTCTCTTTCGGTGGGTGAGTCAGGTGGAGTGGTCATTTTCACCGTCATGCTCCCGACTTTGAATGTAGCCGTCTTCGTCACCAGATCTCCAATCCCAAACGGGTTGGAATGTGCAAATACTTGGACCTTCGTCTTATCGTCTTTGACCAAGACATCCTCTACACTCTTGATAAAACGTTTGAAAGGGCCGGCTTCCCGTTCACATCTCTTAGTCGGGGTTGGTTCGTTGGTTGGAGTCAGTCCCCAGGACTTGTCAGAACGAGGGGCGGTAGGTTGTAAAGAAGGTTGCGTGGCGAGACTTACTTGAGATCGGAACTTTTCAATGTATGCTGACAGGCTCTCTCCGGGAAGTTGTGTCACATTGGTAAGTTGCTGGTGCGGCAATATACAGCCATCAGGAGGTCCAGAAGGCGTGTTGGAGATTCTTTCAGGTATCGAAACCGGCAGAGGACAGACTCCTAGTATTGCTTTGTTGTCATGCATCCAAGAACGTCCTAGGATCATGTCGTAGTTGGGATGATCTTTGACTTTGTAGAACTTTGCTTGCGTCGAGGCATCACCCAATTTGAATTCAAGATCGATGTATCCATATGCATCTCTGGGCTATCCTGCTGAATCTTTAACCACAGTCGGGTGACGAGTAGCTTCCTGCTTCGAAATCTTTGCCGCTCTCAAGGTCTTGACGGTAATGATGTTAAATTCGGAAGCCGTATCAATCAACGCGTTATCGAACTCAACGCCTCTCAAACGAGTGACAGTTAGGAGTCCCCAGTTTCCATTGCTCACGTCCTTCAGGAAAGACTGGGGTTCCTGGACTGCTACTGGATACAAACGCCTACCTGACACAACGTGGTTGAGGGCCGCAAATATGTCTTGACGCTGTCCTTTGGAGAAGTACAAGATTTCACATATGTGCTCCATCATAGATTGTACGGTCTTGCGAACAGAATCCCCAGAAATCATGCAGTTCCTGATAGGTAGAGGGTCTCTATGAACACCTTCGTTTCCAATCTGGAGTTCCCCCGTCTCTACCTTTTCCCTGAATATTTGTTTCAACCTCGTTGCAATCTTTGGTTGGATGATGGACGAACCTGTGGTAGCAACAATATCTGGGATCTGCCATTTCTTCCTCGGTTGGAGGACGTCTGATAGGGGGCAGCTTTACGGCGTCGTCTTGGATCCACGCTTCTAAGACCTCTATCACTTCATTCATGGGAAAAGGAAAACCCGTGTCTTTAGTGTTTTTGCGCAGGAGTTTTTGTCTTTCCTTTTCGAGACGAAGTCTTGTGTGTCGGGGATGTCCGCTTGGTTTGTTGTTCCGTCACTGGAGCTTTCCTTTTCTCTCCTCCGCCCACTACACTCACAGAAGGACCAGTGTTGTATTGCTTGTTCGTGAGGCGCCTGCTCCCTCGACTTTCACGTGAATCTTCACTTCGAACGACGACTGGTTCTTTCTAGCAATGATGGTGCGATTGTTCTTTGAACGCTTGGCGGCTTCATGGAGTTCGTGAGAACGTTTGAAAGCCCAGATTCTCTAACAGAGCGCGGTATATGGGTATCATCCCGTTGATGCACAACTCCACTAATTGTCGTTCGGTGACGTTCGGGTCATGACAATCCAGCGCTTGAGTTCGAACCTTTTGACGAAGTCGTTAGGATGCTCGTTGTTCCGTCGAAGAATTCTTCCTAGATCCGAAAATGTGATTTGTTCAGACACGAAGAAATACTTTCAGAAAGCACCGACCATCTCGCTCCAGTTGGATATCTTTGTTAGGCGCGATGTTGTTGTACAGTGTACGCCCTCCCGTAAGTGATTTCGAGAATTCTTTCGGGCGCGAGAACATGATTGTATTCATGTTCCCCCAAGGATTCCAAGAATCGAGAGACATGTTCACGAGCATTACCATGCACCGTCGTAGAGGGAGAATCGGGAGAGATGTAACCTCTTGGAAGAGGGATTCGTTGCATATCTTGAGGGTATGGAGGTTGGTGTTGGTGTGCATCCGTCAGATTTCCTTTGCCTCGGCTTTGAAGGAGTCGTTCTAGATCCTCACGTGTGATGAAGTTGGGTGTTTGGTCCCTTTCTCTTGAACATTCAGGAGCAACACGAGCTTCTTCACTCATGTGGGTCCGAGTGGAAACGCCTGCTCCGGGTGAATTGAAGGCATTTCTTGTTGGCTCCAAAGATTGAAGTGAATCTTGCGGCAATCGTTCAGTCAAGGTCTTGAGGAAAGTGAGTACCTCCTTCTGAGTTGCGGCCATATCTGTTTGAGTCTTAGCAAGAACTTCTTGTTTATCCATCAAGTCTGCAATGGTAATAGACGGTGGTCCTCCTCTTGTGCCTCCGGCTACTCGCCCCGATGAGGGAGTGAAAGTTGTTTCTCTGGTGACCACTGGAGGCGTTACACTTGAGGAGATGCGGGATTTGCGCGCTCTCGGCTCGGTGATGGGAGGCGTTACACCTACGGGGGATGTCTCTGCTCCGCTAGTGTTGGTGATAGAGGTAACGACTCCTCGAGATGTGTTGGCTACGGTAGCTCCACTGACAGGTACTTCGACACCAGGATTGTTATCCACACTATCCCCATCAGAGTTGATTGCTGATCCAGACCTTAATTCCGCCATCTTGAAATGAATTGTTGATTGAATTGATTCTAAGATCTACCCATTTTGAAATTGATAAAATTGAATCGGATTTGGAAGAAATTGACTTTACAACCGAGAGATTAACCTCCCACTGTGGTCGACAATTGTTTATGGGTGAAAACTATTCCTGCAGAATTTGGTAATTTGGGGTGTGGATGAGGAATGAATTTAAACCTTAAACAAATGCACTGCGCGGTGAGTGCTTGTAGATTCGAGAGATCAATTTGTGCAAGTCCGGCCTAAACCAAGAAATGGTCGTTCCAGACTTGTTTCGGTCACAAAGTGAAGGATATGGGGTTGATCTTAGGGAGGGAAGCGAAGAAGGTGTTGAGATTGTGAAGGTGTAGACTTGCTTATGACTTGTAACAGGAAAGTGAACAAGCTTACGATTGGTGTAAGTAGGCTCTGGGTGTTTTCTTGTTGCTTTTCTCTGTTTTTCTCCCTTGTCTGGAAATAGGGCGGAGAACCTATTTATACAAGTCATTGAGCCTTATTCACGTCTCTCGTGGGAAGTGGAGGAAGTGGAGTGATGGAGTAGTGGAGTTGTGTGTTGGTGATACACGACCGGTCTTGCCCACTTCTCCTGTCACCGCTAACCGTCCATAACTTCCTAACACGTTCTTGTGATGGCGCGTTGCACGCTGCACGCTGTAAACCGCCAGACCAATACCCCAGTATGTATCCCCCCAGTTTGTGACATGATTGATGTCTGGAATGTGTGGATCGTGGATCCACGATAGGTAGCATGTAATGCTGATTTGAATAATTGCGTTATTCAGGAAGTTGATACTTGTGAAGTATCGTGTGTATTTTATGCAGGTACTGCATCATGGTGTGGTAAAGTGATGGGTAATGACGCCTCACTGACCAACTAACTCCTGACCAGGGTTGTATAACCAAGCTGGTGAAGTTGGACGGATGAGATGATCTTTGAGACACTCATCTGCGACCGTTAATGAAATTAGGGTTTTGAAGAGGTGTGCAGGCATCACTCTTCAGCTTGGTCGAAACTAAGCATGGGAAGGGCTTTGGAGAGGACCGACCGGGCATGTGTGTAGACAACATGCCGGTGTACACGTCCATATCTCACTATCCCATGAAGGTGCGATCTAGGCCACTCAATTTGACCGGCAAAGAGGAGTGGTTGAGATCGATTTTGCAAT
This sequence comes from Papaver armeniacum, assembly GCA_023531295.1. NCBI lineage: Eukaryota > Viridiplantae > Streptophyta > Magnoliopsida > Ranunculales > Papaveraceae > Papaver > Papaver armeniacum. The sequence continues at coordinate 98,261 of JAJJWW010012416.1, forward strand.
AGGAATTTGATGCCGCAAAAACCCGCGCACCATGCTTTTTTCTGACGCGTGTTCCAAGACGACCTAACTTGGTCGGTCTTGGCCGGTTGGTTTGACGTGAAGATGGTAGGTGGTGTTCACGCCTACACCGATTATCCCATGAAAACGTGATCTGAACCACTCAAATCGTCCGGCGAAGTTGAGCGGTCGAGATTAGTTTGCGGTTTGGGAGGTGTGACCATGCAAGTTTGGACGTGCGTTTTGGGATGGTCAGGCATGATATGCGGTGTGACCGTCCATAATGCTTGGTATGAACGTTTTTTGGAAAGCTAGGCCAATGGCCGACCATGCGGGGTCGGCAGTGGGTATCCCATACCTGCTTGGGGGTAATGGAATTGATCTGGGTCATCCAATCATGTTTATGGAGTTGGATGACTGCGATCATATCCGGACTGATACGGTCAATCCGGATGCTCAATCGGGCTAGTATAACACATCGAGAGGGGCTCAATCGGGCTAGTATAACACACCGAGAGTCAGCCAGTACGGGTATTTCGTACATGGTTTCATTATAGTGCTTGGAGGTTCGTGTTACTCTGTAAGAGTAACACTCAGTCGTCATGCCACACTGATAATGAGTACAGGAAATACAAGGCTGATATGAAATTCACAGGATGGGATTGTTGCCACATGCTCCAACCTCGAAGGAATTTCATGTATTCACGTAATGGGATTGTTGCCACATGCTCCATTCTTGGTGAATTAAGTGAGGAGTATCCAACACTTATAAATGGCTTTATCTTTTACAAGATGTCAGCGCATAATATTTTTTTTCGGATTTTACAATTTTAACCTCAAATGAAAACCCACCATCAACACTAGGGAACCTTCTGTTATCTCTTTCACTTAAAGTCTTAGCTATTTGACCTATTTGAAGTTCTAACTTAGCAAGAGTCTGAGCATTAGTTTGAAAGTTTTGCTTGGTTTCCTGTTCAAAACTAACTTGGCTTTTTATTAACATTTCCTGGCTCTGTGCTAACATATCCTGGCTCTTTCTTAATATACTAAGAGATTCCTCTAGGCTAGTCATTTTATTCTCTCAAGGGTTGAAACCGAGCTTGACACGGAGAGTTCTTATTATAACCAAAACCCGGGGAACATTCGAATTACTAAGCTGACCTTGACTCGGGCCTTAGACCACGAAAGGTTGGATGGTTTTTCCAACCAAGATTATAGGTTTCTGAATATGGGTCAAATTTCTGACGGTTGTCGAATCTAGTGTTATTATACAGAGCATTGGCTTGCTCTTCATTATTCTGGCCTTCCCAAAAAGGCTCCAATCTACCACTAGTGTGACCCACTTCTAAAACTTCTAACCTTTTCGCTATTGCAGCAATTTTAGCATCTGATTCAAAGCCTCCTTCTAGCCTATTAACGTTTCCTCTTCCTAGAAGAATTGTTTTCTTGGGTTCCCTGCTATTTTCCATTGTTGGGTCTTTTCGGCGATTTCATGCAAATATGTCATCGCCTCATCAACTGTTTGGTTTTCAAACCCACCTGTACACATAGATTCTACTGTGGTCGTAGTGGAATAATCTAAACCCTCATAAAGGATCTGAACTAACCTAACCTTTTATAAACCATGATGAGGACATTGGGCTAATAAATCATTGAACCTTTCCAAATACCTATACAAAGATTCTCCCTCCTGTTGAGAAAACGTGCAAATTTGCGTCCTAATAGACGATGTTTTGTGCCTAGGGAAAAACTTGTTCAAAAAGGCAGATGTAAGTTGTTCATATGTTTCAATTGAACCAGAAGCCAAACTATATAGCCACGATTTAGCTTTATCTTTCAGGTAAAAAGGGAATAACCTAAGTTTCAAAGCATCATCATTAAGGTTTCTAATCTTTAGGGTACTACAAATTTCCTCAAAGTCCCTAACATGGAAATAGGGGTTTTCATTTTCTTTCCCTAAGAAGATTGGGAGCAGCTGTAAGGTCCCACGTTTTAGTTCATAATTTGCTTCCGTTTCAGCTAACCTGATACACGAGGGACGAGTAGTCCTAGTCGGGTTCAACAAAGCTTTCAAAGTTGCCATTTCTGGCACTATCGGAATATCAGGGATTGTCTCCTTAGTAAAAGACGGACGTTCAAAATTGGACTCTTCAAAAATCGGACTTTCTAAATTGAGGTAATCGAGACGCTTAGAACTACTAGGTTTCTCTTTAACAAATCTACCTAGGGCGTCTCTTTTACGTTCCTAAGCATGCAAACGAATAAGGAAGGGGATTCTATGCAATCACAAAACAAGGCTGACTTAACCAAATCAAACCTATTGATTTCTAGCAAACAAAAAGCATGATGGATCCACTTAGATTGTTTCTAGACCAGCTTCTAATCATTCGAAAGGGAATTCGTTACAATTTAAGCAAACCCCTCTGGAATCAATCCGAGTCAAAGTAAGTTGAAAAGAGGCGAGGGAAGCTCGGTGGAGCTTTGATACCCAAGGCCTCACCGGAATTACAAGGCGGCGCAGTCACGCATTCAACTCACGAAACCTTCAGAACTTGAAGTGTGCTTAAAAGAGTAACCAATATTTTTCGAATGACTTTCCTATTAAGCTCGTTACCCTATCGGTCTTGTTCTAGTCAAAATTTTAAGGCTTAGGTTCGCGTAGGTTACGTGTTCCTAAGGCGGGCAAGAAGAGAACGGTGATGAAATCCGAACCCTTATCTTGTATGGCCAGGCTTTGCCCTTTACTAGAAAATTAAAACAGTAGTATTCAAGTCCTCAAAGATATATGCAAACGAAGGAGTCCAAGAACTCGCCGACATGGGATTCGCGAGTGTTCGAATCTTACCTCCCGTTCCAGACAGGGGATGAATCGGTTGTAGTCGACTCAGGGCCACCGACTCCTATGTCGAGTGTATGAACCCAAGGTGCGAGACAATATCGTAATTGTCCTCCTTCTCTCGCAAAACAGTTTATATTTAAGACCACCCTTCTTTAGGGTTTAAAAATAATGTCCAGAATGTCCAAATGTCCAAAAAGTACAAAAATAAAAAGAAAAATTACAAAAATAATTATAAACCCTAGTAAAGTTTTCGAAAAACCCTAAAAAAAAAAAAAAAAAAAAATTCTTTCTCTTTTCCTCGTTTCTTTTCGCTTTGTCTTTGACTCCAAGTCTTTAATTATTCACCAAATCTTTGGCTCAGCTTTCTTTTCGATCTGAGATCCAAAACCTGTAACCACAAGACAAATACCCAAGAAAACGTAAAATATAACAAAAGAATAAAAACCTAAAAAAAAAATAAAAAAAAAATCTAAAACCTAACCTAAACACAAGTCCGCGTCGGCGGCGCCAAAAATTGGTGTGATTTTTATGTTGTTGTAGAAAGTTGTAAGAAAGATGTCGTTCCTCTCAGACTTGTGAAGGATTTTTTTAGATTCAAATAAAACTAGAAAACTCAAAGAAGGTTGTTATCAAGATTTTAAAAAGCACTGAGACTCAGGTTTCCACTATTTTCCAACTTTTATGTGATTCAATATTAATAATTATCCTGCAATTCATACATTCAATTGATTCTTAAATATTTCCAATAGTAGATTTTCGAAGTACTGGTTGTTAATCTCAAGCATGGAACATCAAGAGCCCTAAGCTAAGCATGCACCATCAAGTGAAAACACAACGAGTTAGCAAAAATCATTATTTCAATTTCGATTGCAGAAATTAATTAAATAAATATTACCACATATTTGTTGGAAAAATAGCTTCCTCCGTCGCCTCAGCAAAGGGGTTTAGCTCCTCATATTAATCACTTGCTCAAAATACATGTTTATGGTTCAAAAGTTGATTAAAAGAGTGAAAAGTAATAACACAGACTGTTTGCAACGATGTATCGGCGTTACAGAGCAGCTGTTACGATGAAACTGTTATAGAAACTGTTGTAAACGCTATTGCTTTGTCGCTGATTATAAGACCCCAAAAATGACTGTCCTGAGTGGCCTTTGTTCTTCGTGTTCTTCCTTCTACACCAGCAGAACTCGATTTCCTGCAACTCCTCCTGTTGATCTCTGTCGTGTTCTAAAATTCCCTTAACTCCTTCTAAACTTCAATACCCTTTTCTGAGACTCGAGTAAACCTTTTATACACCTCCAAACCCTCCAAACCCCGATTAAATCTATTCTCTTCCTTTCCGTGCAAGTCACGGCAATAATATCTCTGCCGACTTACTTACGCAATTCTAACCCGTCCAAACCATCCCAAACTCTCTATTAGGTAATTACTTATCTTAGGAAAGATTATCTGCGATTTAGTCTCCCTGAATCTTCCAAAATCAGGCCAACAGAGACCCGTAACTTCTTTCACCTCTGTTTCCTTTTTTAAAGCTTATCCGGCCCATTCTCGATCGATCCAAACAATCATACCATCCCTGCTTAAGCTAAAAAGGTCCAGCCCAATCGAGTTTAGTGATTGAATCTCTTAAAATCACGTCCAAAATTTAAACCCAAAATTTGTTCATCTTTGTAACATTTTTCCCGCCAAAATTTGAGATTCGAATTTGGGAAGAAGGTGCCCCTTATCCTGAGTGGGGGTGCTAATAGCAGCTGCCTTGGGGTGTCCTGAGGGTTACCCCTTATCAACTGGGTGCCCCTTATCCATTTGAGGGGTGCGAATAGTAATTTTCTCCCACGAACGCAAAAACCACTTTTCGGGCCAATTTTTCCATACATGTTTATTTCTCCAAAAATACCTACAAAGACATAAAACACCAAAATAAGTACAAAATGAGCACTAACAAAATAGATAAATGAGATCAAAATAGACACATAAATGCGTCTATCATTGATAAGTGTATCAAAACTCGCATTTTGTTGATAAACAACTTGTTTGTTAAAGTCCAAATATGTCAAACTCCTAATAAAAATGTACATGTAAAACTTAATAGATCAAAGTACCGTTGGTAACTAATATGGTGAAGTTCTAAACATAAAAAAGTATGTCAAAATATATTCTTAAGCATATATACCTAACTTTTTTCTTAGAAATTTTATCAAACAACAAAAAGGCATACACTTAAAATCTAAGTCACAACCAAGAAGGTAACAAACCCAAATCAATCTTAAGTAACTAAAATGCATGTTAGAGCATTGCTCGGTTGAACTCGCAAGCGTTTTTATCTCAAGCTTATTTGTCAAAACTATAAGTCTTTATTTCTAGTCTACTTATAGCTATGTCTCGGATTAGGATAGAATGTGTAGTTGAGCTTTAAACTTTACGGCGTTCATCGATTGAAGACGAAGAACTACTACGGGGTGCTTGTGGAACTTCATCAACAAAAGGTATGTGGAGGCTTGAACTCATCTATCACTCAGAAGTCTATTTCTATTCTATCTCCTATTGAGACAAAAGTCGTATAGCTATATAGACTTTACTTTATACACATTTGATATTTCGAGAAATGAGTTTAACTCGCTTATATCTTTCTCGAAATATGTGTTGGAAAGATTTTTGCTTTAACCACGCTCATCATTATTCTTGACGAAAGTTAAAAGATGATCATGTGAAAATCACTTGGTAACATCTTACATGATTTGTGTGAGACAGGTCATTTGATGTAGGCTCGGAATGTTTCGTATTGATCATTCGATCTCTTGAAAATTGCTTTGAAGCTAATAGTTTGTGTGAGACAGTTATTCCCGTCTTTTAAGAATGTTTCAATGACTGAAATGTGAGTTATTAGCTAAAACCCATGTATGGATACATTACGGTTTGTGTACTTAGGGTATGAGTTGTTTTGTCGGGATTCAGGACCGAAAGTTTGAATACCCGCTGTCAAATGTTTAAGTCATGGTACTTAAGTTTGCATACCCGTTCGTAAAACGATTTAATTGTTGAAGTCCGGAAACCAAGTTTGCGTATCCGTTCGCAAACGGTTTTAACTGAGTTCGGTCCGGAGCTAAAGTTTGCGTACCCGTTTACAAAATTTCGGCTTGTTACCAATGTCCGGAACTTAAGTTCGCGTACCCGTTTGCAAACTTAAGTGGTTCAAGTTCTTAAATCGGTTAAGTATGATTTCATACTCATGAACAAATACATTTATAAATTAAGGAATGCAATCTTTGCAAACCGTGGCTAAAATGTTCATGGACTGATTCTTTTGAATCAAATCGATTTTGCTCCAATTATGTCTTGTATACTTCTACAAGAATATAAACAATTGAACAACTCATGAGTAACACAATTAGATTCATTTGATTATCAATTGATCTATAAGTGTTAAGATGAACAAGGTTAAGATAAAAGTGTTCATATGGTTAACTTCGGTTAACTGTTATTGAGCCAACTCAATATACACGTTTAGGTACGGTTGCCCATATCTGAATGAATGTATATTTCATTTGTGTGTAACAAGCTAAGATCAATCTAACGGTTGAAATATATTAGCTTGAATGTTAAATCAGGTTTCATCTAACGGTTTGCTTTGTTCCAAAATTATCAAACCCTGATTTGAAGACTATATAAGGGAAAACTCTAGCAACTGGGAAACCTAATCCCAACACCTCTTGTGTGATACTAGTTGCGACTAGAGTCGATTCTCCTTTAACCTAGGTTTTTCCTAAAACCATTATAGGTTAACGACTTAAAGACTTCATTGGGATTCTGAAGCCAGACCCAACTATTTTCTCTGTAGTTGTGTGTTCTGATCTTACTCTAATCTATCGTATTGAGTATTATCTTCTCTAAGATTTGCTCGAGATTTATCTCCGATAGGTAAGATATAAAAGGTAATCACAAAGATCTTCGTCTCATTCTTTGTGATTCCGCAATAACTTGTTCTACTACCATATAGTTAAGTTATTGTGAGGTGATTGATATTACTAGGTTGTTCTTCAGGAATATAAGACCGATATATCAATTGGTTCCTGTTCACCTTGATTTATCAAAAGACGGAACAAAAACTCGGAGGTAATTCTGTGGGAGACAGATTTATCTATTCAATAGACTTTTATATGTGAGACATATTTGTTTATCAAGTCTTCGACTTTAGGTCGTAACAACTCTTAGTTGTGGGTGAGATCAGCTAAGGGAATCAAGTACGTAGAGTCCTGATCGGATTCAGAGGCGTAAGGAATGCGACCGTACCTTAGTCAGTGTGATATTGGTTAGGGCTCAACTACATTCCAGTACGAAGTCAACTTGTAGTAGGCTAGAGTCTGTAGCGGCTTATTACAATGTGGTGTTCAAATCTGGACTTGGTCCCGTTGTTTTTCTGCATTTGCGGTTTCCTCGTTAACAAAACTTCTGGTTTATGTGTTATTTCTTTTCCGCATTATATTTTCTATATAATTGAAATTTCACAGGTTGTGTGTAGTTCAATCAATTGGATAATCCAACCTTTGGTTGTTGATATAAATTGATTGACACTTGAACATTGGTCTTTCGTACCGTTCAAGTTGTTTCTCATAATAATCAGGCTCGTGGATTTCTATCTGTTTGATTTGCTGATTACATTGAGAAACATAACTCTTGGATGTATTTTCCTTGATTGAGTCTGACTGTCTAGTTGATTCTCTTGGAAATATATTGGAGTTAGTCCATACAGATTGCCGACACGAAATATTGGGTGTGGTTGTTAGACCCCCGCTTTTTCAATGCATACATTTAAAATTTACATACAAACTTAACTTTATCGATTAACTTGCTAATCCATTTGCTGAGAGATGGAGAAGAAGTGAGAAGTTTGTATGAGAATGCTTGACACTAACAACCATCTAGGGTTCCCAAAAATTTGTAATGCAAAACTCGAAAATTAACACCGAAGTTCACAAATTATGGTGCTAAGGCATTTCTTGAAAAATGTCATTCTAATTACAGTGTCGTATTAAAATTAGTTAGATCCTTCATTTCATGATAATCCATTCAAAGATTAGAGGTTGAATTTTATGAAAATCCATTTGAAAATTCATTCCATGAAAACCCATTCAGACTAAAGTAACTAACCTGTACCTTTAATTCTGTTCTCCTGTCATTGATTTCAAAATAAAAAACTTAGGTCAAAAATGATTAAAATTGCCAAAATTAAAGAAGAATAAGATTAAGAATCGTCTGCGTTGAAATCCGATGTTAAGTCTCAGATTTGGCATAGCCGGTGTTCGTTTTTCATGGTGGAGGTGTTTCAGAAATCATGCGGAGGTGATGGAGGTGTTTCGACGAAGAGAGTTTGAGACGGAGAATGATTTTCTTCTGTGTAGTCAAGTTACAGTGGTACCCTTTAGTGCATAGTTTTGATGGAAAAATAAGTGAGGGTAGCTTAGTAATTTAAGGGTAGTAAGATAAGATGGGTTATCGGCAACGGCTTTATAAGTGAGGGTAGTCAAGTTACAGCGGTACCCTTTTGGACCGGAAGCTGTCTGTTTTTAGAATCAGGGGTTATCGGCAACGGCTGTATACAACTGGAATCTACTTATTTTTAGAAGCTGTAAGAACTTGGGAATCAAGTTTCTATATCTTATAAGTAGAGTAGTCATCTCATCTCAACTGGTTCGCTACTACTACTTGCTAATTAATCTTATAAACTCTTACTTTGTTCATTCATCTTCTTCTTCATCACTCTGTGAAATAGAATAGAAATTAGTTGAAGATTGATCTGAAGGAAAAGAAACAATGGGTAATCAGAAAAAGGTAGAATCATCATCTTCTCGCAACAATAATGGTAAGAAAAAGAAGATTTTCAAGAGCAGATCGAAGGGTATTGAGAAGAAATTGCATGAATTCAAAACTTTGTGTGGTGTTAGGGCTTTAATGTATCTTAAATCTGAGTTCAATAAAGATGGATTGGTTAGAATAATACCAGAAAACAGTAATGAATGTCAAGAGATTGTGAATGATTTCATTAATTATGATCCAAAAACAGCAGCAGGGAAAAGAAAAATGGATGTTAAAGAAGAGAATCAACAAGTTAATTTTGTAAATCAGAAGTTGAATAATTTATCTATTGAAGAGATTCAAAGGATTGAAAGCAATTTGAACCCTGTCTTTGGTATGATTTCAGAGAGGATAGATCAGTTGATGGAGAAGAACAAATCTGGGGCTCCATTAGCAAAGCACAACGAAGATGATATGAGTATGTTGAATGTATCCCCCTCTCTTCCACTCGAAACTAAATCTGATTATCAACCTTCATCTCCTTCTAATTACAGTTCTGCTCTGGAGAACGAATTTGATATTGATCAATGGCTTAATCTTCCTGGTCTAACTAATACTGCTACAGAGAAATTAGATCAGCATCAGTTGATGGAGGAGGATAAATCAATGGCAAGGGGTTGTAATGAAGATGATATGGTTGTGATGAATGAATCCCCCTCTCTTCCACTTGAACCCAAATTTGATTATCAATCTTCGTCATCCACTGAAGTTTTCAATTATAATTCTGGTTTTGAGAACGAATTTGATTATGGTATTAATCAAGAGGATTGGGTTAATCTACCTGTGCTACCTAATAAAACTACTGATGATGATATTGTGTTTGAGCCTTTTCCTGACTTGATCGACTTGGAGTTCCAGGCGCTGAATAATCATGCAGGCAATAGCTTTACTGATATGATGATCAACTGCTACTGAAGACAAGACTGGTGCTGCTGACTGCTGAGTACTAATTTTATTTTTGTTATCTATCTATGTAAGCATTGTAGGTGCACTGACTACTAGTTTCATAATGTTGAATTTGTAATGCAGTCTGTCTGTCTCCTGCATTGATAATTTCAGATGTGCAGTGTAATATGATCAAGTGCTGAAGACTACTACTAGTTAGTGCCGGTTGCTGGGTACTTTTTTATTTGATTTTTATCATCTATGTAATGTAATAGTACTAGTTTTGCAGATGCATCGAGTACTTGTTTCCAAATGTTGAATTCATAATGCAATCTCTCTTGCATTCATAATTTCAGATGTGCAGTATAATTTTTTTGATTCTAGCAGTTCTTAGTAGTTCATTCATATTTTTTTAGTCTGATGGAGTGCTTCTTGCTCCTGGGCTAACTACTACTGCTGATGGTGGTATTGTGTTTAAGCCTTTTCCTGACTTGATCGACTTGGAGTTCCGGGCGTTGAATAATTATGCAGGCAGTAGCTTTACTGATATGATGATCAACTGCTACTGAAGAAAAGACTGGTGCTGCTGACTGCTGAGTACATTTTTGTTATCTATCTTCTATGTAATTTATTCATATGCACTAGCTTGTTTCCTAATGTTGAATTTGTAATGCAAGTCTCTTGCAGTGTGCTGCGTAATTCTTTTGATTCTAGAATTCATGGTTCATCGAAATGATTGTATCAACTTTTTGAGTCTGACTGGAAGGCAAACTCTTGTGTTGCTGCCTGCTGGATAGAGTTGCATTGGTATTCATCATAATAGGATTGTTGGTTTGGTGATAAAGAAGATTTGTAGTTACTGTTCTTAGAAGTCACTAAGTTTTATGGCACAGGCATATAACTGATCGTTGGTAGCATTTAGCACGAAATAGTACTGTCAGGTGGATGATGGTCTAGCATAAAGAGCCTAAGAGGTACTGTTCTGGCAGATTCAGGGGGTTCATTAGGCATAGTCTCATTTTTGCTAGAAGTTACTGGATTTGTCATTCATAATAACTGCTCGTGTATCTTTTCAATTGCTTTCAACAGCTTCACATCATTTACCTGTTAAAATCCACACTCAGATTTCCCAACACAGAAGGCATAGATAAAAAACGTACAATGAACAGTAACATCCTCAGTATTGGGAAAAATATCACTCAGCATTTCAAAAAATAAAATCTCATTCAGCAACATGAACCCAGAAACTTCGTGCTTCTTGACAAGCACCGTGATCATCCAATTAATATTTGTCCATTTGGGAATTTCTGGTCTCATTTTAGCTATTTTCCTTCAAGTAATAGAATTTTTAGTTCTAGGATGTTTTGCCATAGAGAACCTACACAACCACACAGTTCCTGATTTTCTTTGCTTCGAAAAAAAAAAAAAAAAGTTTCTGATTTTCCTTTTGTTTGGTTTGTATCATTTATGAAGATAAAAATGCATTCTAGGGGAAGCTTGAAAGCTCAACCTTGATTGTCATTTTGTCTACCAAGCAGCTACACATCATTTATTTTTTTGTTCAAATCCACACTCACATTTCCGAACACAAAAGGCACAGATCCAAAATGTACAGTGGACAATAACATCCTCAGAATTCGGGGACACCAATATCACTCATGCTTCTTGACAGGCACCGTGACGATATTTCATGCTTCTTGACAGGCACCGTGACGATATGAGTAGTGACTTATGAAATCTCCTTCTCCTTTTCAGTAAGTTATAGATTATTGGACGGCATTTGAGTTGAATACTGACTGCAAGTGAAAACAGATATGGATTTCAATTTCGGACAGCAAACCATGATAAAGTAATCTATGAGCAAAGAATTTGAGAATACAAGAACTAAATTACAAACCTCATATTCAACCCGAGGAACATGGGATATCTTGGGTTTGTATGCCAAATCGTGTTTCCTGTCACACCACATAGCACACTAATTTGCAGCTGCTCCGCTTTTCTTCTTTTGTAATGGGCACAACTACTTCTGTCGACTTACTACCTATTCATGAATGGATACAATACTGGGTGGAAACATGTAAAAGGTATAGATATAGCTCTTAAACATGCCAGTATTTAAGCTTGATTATAAGAATGAGCATGCTGATCTAACTTACACAGCCATTGTGAATTTCTTTGTAACAAGAGATGATATGGCTTCATGCCTAGCCATGGCTAAGAGTGAAGCCATTTGCGAAATCCAGATTTCCATGAACAGAAAATCAAATAAATCTGAGAACCCTGCTCATGGAAATCAAGCAAATCGGAGGAATCTCTTTGCATTCCTAGAATTAATTTGGCGCACATCTTATACAAAAGTTGCCTGTGATATCAAAAGAATGACAAGTATATATGCATTTCCTACGTTTAAATAGCATCTTATACCACACAAAGAGTTGAATACTGACTGCAAGTATAAAACAGATATAGATTTTAATTTCGGAAACCAAACCATGGTCAAGTAATCTAAGAGCAAAGAAATTGATAATACAAGAACTAAATTACAAACCTCATATTCAACCAGAGGAACATGGGATATCTTAGGTTTGTATGCCAAATCGTGTTTCCTGCCACACCACATAGCACAATAATTGGCAGCTGCTCCGCTCTTCTTCTTTGGTCGTAGGCACACCTACTTCTGTCTACCACCTATTAGATATATCGATATAGCTCTTAAACTTGCCAGTATTTAAGCTTGATTAGAGCGAGCATGCTGATCTAACTTATTCAGCAGTTGCAAAAAAATTGTAACAAGAGATAATATGGCTTCAGGCCTAGCCATGGATAAGAATGAAGCCATTTCCGAAATCCAGATTTCCATGACCAGAAAAATCAGATAAATCAGAGAATCCTGTTCATGGAAATCAAGGAAATCTGAGGAAACTACTTGCATTCCTGGAATTAAATTGACGCACATCCTATACAGAAGTTGTGTGTGATATCAAAAGAATGAAAAGTACAAAAGCCATTCCTATGTTTCCGCAAGACAATAATAATATCAAGTAAATAGCGTTTCATACAAAAATTGAGATATAGGCTACAGAACAAAAGAAGATAGGCATATTTAATATTGACACTAAATGAAATTCGCATTTAAGAGCAATGGAAACGAAAAGAACCCGTAAGTTCTAACCTACCTGATGGACAAACTTGGTGAACCCATGACTCATGCAATGGGATTGAATGCATGGTAATACACACCTGCAAAAACAACACCAATGAGTATCTCTAGAGACTGAATTCAAATAAAACATAACTCCAGCCAAATGATGAAATGCAGATAATTCAACAACGAGAAAGAAGATAGTAACTCCAGCTAGTATCATGAAATGCAGATATTTTGATGTAGTGTTTCAAGGGGTGCACTACTAAGCTCAAATTGATAACCCGGGTCCAAAGATATACACTGGTTATCCTGCCCAATATAGTTAACAAAATTGATCAAATCTTGCCAGCAAAGGAGGATTTATAACATCTACATGGTATTAGCATTCACATTACTTGACCTAGTCTAACAAAGCTGCAAAAACTAAAGATCACAGATTAAAACCATTAAGAGGAATGGAAGTGGTTACTGAGAAAGCTAGGTATGTTGTTATTTTTGTTTCATGAAAACGACGCAGAATGGATAGGTTTACAATGAAAGTTAAACCAGGGTGTGTGACAGCCATGAAGATTTAAGTAAATGCAACTCGACCTGGGTGAAAACCAACCACATATGTTAAGCTGCAGCTGGTTTGTATGGTTCCTGGAAGCAGTGCAAAAAGGTAACTACAAAATTCACGCATATGCATTTAAAGACGAAAAGAGCTCATCCACTAATTAAAGGATGCCTTTGTATAAATTTGATGCTGAATTCAAAAATTATAGTATTTTCACCTGTTTGAGTCCAATAATGTATTCCCCTTCTATTAGTTTCTCCCTATTAAATCTATCCAATAGACCATTAAGCAAGTCTGGAATTTGCTCATATTTCACGGGGCATAGGCTTCCAAGCTCAAAGCCAAACTTTTCATGTTCCTATCCTGCCATAATAAAATAAGATTGCATAAAAATTTAACCTTTTTTAAGGTCTTGTCAGCATACTCAATGACGCACTTAAGGTCAGCTATTTGCTGCCTGCAACATGATTGCAAAAGCTTTATTAGTCAAAAGACTTTGATAACTTATACTTTCAAGAACGTAACTGCTGCACTTGAGGATAATCAGCTTGATTCATCTACGCAATGATGAATAACAGAAGAGTCTAGCAAGTTTACCAGATATAAACTCCTACATATTTAAATACAGCAACACAACTTACCAGTAGAGAAATGAGAAGCGAAGCTACCTCCAGCAACAGCCTTAGAAGCATCCCTGACAATCACCAACAAGAAACTACTAAGTACAAAGAGAACAACTAATAAACAAAAAACAACAAGATGAGGAAAACGTATAGCATAAAACAGATGCAGAAACATCCCCACAAGCAGCAAATTCGATTGAGCTAAACTAAGGTCTTAATTTAAGAAACAAACATGGGAAATAACCAAAATGTATATTACAAAACCTAAGCTCACCATCCAAACAAGCAATAAGGCAATTATTTGGAAAAAGCCACGATATATGTAAATAGGTCGATCCCGAAATCATATAAAGCAACGGCAATGTAACATTCTTCCCAATATTGTTGAACCCACAATTCGACTAAATATTAACAATCTAAATACTAATATTGAGTAGCCTAATATACGATCTAAATATTGACATTCTAAAGGGTTTGATAAAATTAAGCAGACCTACACAATTTTTACGACTTTTTGTTAATAGAAGATGACTAAGGAAAAAAATTGATACTAAGCAACCTCATAGCAATATAAGTTGGTTATGCACACATAAGAAGACTAGCCTGATTTTTTTTATTTACTTTCAAGAGCTGCTTCAGCAAATTTTAAACTTTCCACAGAACCTGACAAAAAAATTTAAACTTTTCACAGAACCTGACAAAAAAAAACTTTCACCAGACCAAAGTTTGGGTATATCCGGCATATATGCCAATACATGCCTTTCTATCAAAAGTGGGACATTGATGGCCGTCTACCTGATTAACAGAACCTTCCTGTAAGAAAGAAGAGTTTGAAATTGAATAATAGTTCTGTTGAATCTGTTCACATAGTTGAAATAGAATAACAAATCATAAGAACTGTCATGGTTACGTGTTCTACATAACATACACTAGTTAAACATTCACATACTTAAGTGACTTGGGAAGTTGGGCCTAAGAAGACCTCAATCAATGATTCAGAGAACTTAACCCTGCCACTGCCATTACTAAAACAGCCTTTGAAGACTCTATCTCGATTTAAGCAACACGGACGCTCTAGACATAAAGTTAGATGTGGGTATATAATCCATACGCTTCTTCTGGAGACAATTGGAGGCGCCTAAATTCTAAACAATGTACACCAAATGTAATGGTACCTAACCTGAATGCATTTCGAAGCTCTCTATTTTCAGGATCCAGTTTCAAACCATTGAAAAAGAAATATGCTGCATCATCAAGCGCCTCTGCCGCAATTGCAGCAAAAATTATCAAAAAGGATTATTTGCAAGGAAAGAAGAAAATTAACCGACAAGGAAAAAGTAACAAATATATGCATTCAGCAGTTGGAGTGCTATAATATGCCTTAGGCCAGTCTGGTCTTGCCAACACGCATAGGTTAGCATCTTCAAAAGCAAGATCTGCTTTACATACACAGAGCAACTCCTGTTTGATAGCACAGCTGCATCACCAGGTTTTCTAATGAGGGCCTGAAAAAGAAATATCTCAATCCATCAATGGGAGTAAAAAAAAAAAAAAAAAACAAGACAATTTCCACATTTGAGAATATGCGAAGACAATGAGGAAACTTCAGATATTTGTGGCTTCCCATTTAAACTCCATTATAGGATAAACATGTGCTTCTGCGTAATACATCAACAAAGATGTACATTTAAGTTGCTTATAGATTAAGTTTAGGTGACAGTAATTTGAGAGGAACAGAGAAGCTATCTTTCAAGTGGAAAAACTGTATACATCTGAAACTTGATCATAGATCTTGAAATAAGCATAAAAGGACTGCATAGAAATATATATTTACAAACTGACAAAAAGAAAAATGAAGGCTCGTATCCTATTTTATTCCAAGAGGCAGACGAACATTTCTAGTATAACTGAAGATGTTCCCTGCAATTACCAAATTGTGTCGCATATTGAATGCTTATGAATTCTTATTTCACCTTCAATTTAAAAGCTATCAATTAAATTACAATTCATTTAAACACTTTATCTTATAATATTTCCGGTTTAAAAAAAGGTACCTCCGAGTACCAATATACTCCTTCCTCAGAAATGCACTTGCTCCCCTTGATTTTATCTCAAGAAAATGCTCCTTTGCTTTACAAATCATCTGTCACTGTCAGTAATGAAGATGTAATACATTATATTTAAAATAAAACTTTCTAAAAACAACACATTTATGAGCTCAATGCCAACAAAAACAACAAGTATGGATTATAAAAATGTTACTGGTATGCCATACATATGACAAACCTAATATCGATCCAGAACTTCCGATAATAGTTGATTTACAGTATGCCAGAGAAAAGATAATGAAGTCATTTTGATCAAAGGGATGATTGTTTAGATTACTTTATCCTTGTGCTAGAAAGGTGCAACTTCCTAGATTCTCTGTTTAGTTTTTTTATCGTGCTTTCTTATTATGAGAAGAAGCGGTGGTACCGTATGGGATGATTCATTGTTATAACCTATGGTTTTCTGGGTCATGAAGTCAACTTTTTCTTTGTCACAGCTTGGGTTAAAGCCGGTAGAAGTCGCAGCAGTTAAAAATAAATGTCACGGTGTTGAGATTCTTTTTCCCGTGACTTCTTCTATTGCATCAAATTCTATTTCAGAATTTGCATGCTTCATTCTATGCAGCTTTATCATGTCATTTACAACAGATGATATCCGCAAAACAAACAGACACCAAACGTACAATTTGCTTACTATATCTGTAACATTTGGATCTGCACAAGCTTCAACCAGCAGCTTAATGATATGTATTGCAGGACATAAAGATGTCATATCCTTGTACTTTCATAAAGATGTCATCTGCACAAGTTCATTCGTTACATCCACATTGATTCCATGTGAAAATAACAAGCAATACGTAAAAAACATCAGGACCTCATTTAAGCTACTCTAAAATGTCTGAATAACACACTTGGGAAAGTTACCAGATCTGTTGGAGCGCAACCTACCTTTCAGAGCAGCATGATGCAAAAGACTACAAGTTGAATCATCTGGTATTTCAGGATTGACACCCATTTCAAGAAGATATTCCACAGCAGCCAAGCGCCCTTCTATAGCTGCCCAGGACAGGGGAATTTCACCTGCGAAACACATCACCTCAAAGTGTATGATTACACACACTCGTACTTAATGATTTCTGACAATATCAACTTTATAAACAGGGAGTGGTCATAAACTCACATCGCCAGCATCTTACAGCTGAAGTATATTAATCCACTGAGCCATGTGTTAACTGTAGACCTACAATTGAATCTAAAACACCCATCTCATTTTCGATGCAAAATTTCAAATATCGGTAGGAGCAATTTACTCAGTTTTAAGCTTATCAACTTTAAATTCATTTGTGCCAAAGTTTCAAAAGTCATTATCAACAAAACTGTAACACGCTCATGTGGACTATTCACACCAACAATGTACAATTACCCAATTGGCAATGTCTTCGTCAACATCTACGTACGTACTATCCAATTTCAAAACACCCTCAAGAAAAACGAATATTGTTCAAGGCCGCTCTAAGGTTGTAATAACCATTATAGAGAACCCCTAAACATGACCGATACATCAACTGATAAACTTAAAAAACTTCAATTCCAAGTAGTCCTAAACCCTGACACTAACACATTTTATACGCAAAAACAAATTTAAGCATACAGTTTAGAAGCAATTGAGGAAACGAAACTTTTGATGTCAAAGTGATTCAAAGTGCCACTAACACATTGAACCGTTGATAGTGTTCCTGCTTCGAAATTGTATGATTGAATTTACTTTTCCGTTCAATATGTTTATTTTAGAGTTTAGCAGTAATTGGAATTGATGTTTAGGGGTTTTCTATAATGGTTATTACAACCTTAGATGAGAGAGGAGGAGGAAGAGGAGGAGAAAAGTGTTTTAACAAAAGGACACGCCTAGATTTGAGAGTTAATACAGTGAAAAGGAACGGTTGGATGCGAGTCTACTGAATAGGTCTTTGGTCAGTCACGTCTTGCAGTAGATACTCTACACGTCTTACTATTAGGGTATGGGGATATGTAAAGTGTCCCTCATTAGTACTCTACTACACTTGTAGAGTATATAAAGGAAAACATGACTGACCAAAAATCTATTTATTTTAAGGAAATGTCTTTGGAATCTAAAGCCCCGTGGCCATGGCAAAACAAAAACATGAGTCCGGTGTGGCATGTAAAACCAGAATAATTACGTGCTTGCGATGAATCTTAAACAGGCAATGATGATGATGACACAGAACAACACCCCAGGAAACTACTGTCCTGATTTCTTTTAAATAGAAGTTAAACCCTAGGTAAGACATGTATGTAGATGAGTTTGCTAGTATTTTCTGATCAAAGCACAACTCCTGCTGCAATGCATTGTGCATAATAGTAATTAATATGTTGTAAAAACCCAAGTTTCTCTACAAACCCCATACTCCCACAACTCTAAAAATTGCAAGAAATACTTCTGAAAAGATATCTGAACCTCTACAGGATTTAGGATGCGTTTAATTTCACGGCATTACCACAAAAAAAAAAAAAAAAAAAAAAAAAAAAAAAACAAAACTCGAACTGATGTGCAAAATGATCCTGAAAGGATTTCGGAGATAAACTGAAAGCAACTTCACTATCTATAGTAATAGACTAGATGTGCAATGATTCTGAAAGGATTTAACACTTCTCTTCTCACCTAGGGATTGCCGCTTCTTTTGTTGTCCTGTGTTTTCCAAACCCTGAAATCAATTAGGAAGTTGTTTGTTTCATTGTTACACTGCTTTCCATCCTCTATTGATACTTGTCCTTCCTCAACGCCCTTGGAATGAGATTGATTCATTGATTTTTGGTTTCCAGTAACAGATGCTGCGGCTATCACCAAAAACAAACAAGAATATAAAAAAAGAAACCAACTAGTTTAATCACAACAGTAGAAGATCAATGGTATCAACTACTAAAGATGATGAAAGGGGCTTGTCGTGATTACCTAGAATCACCATTGTTGTTGAAAGAAACCTTCCTGATCCCAAAACAATCAAATGGATTTAGTCTAAATGAAGAGAAATAAGTGTGAAACAAAAGCCAAGGGTAATAGTACGGACTTGAACTTGAAGATGGATTAACAAACTAACTCCATGGCAAGAAAATAAAATAGAGAGGGTTTTGCTTCGGAAAGAACGAGGAGGAGGGAGTGAGACCGAGAGAGGAGAAGAAGAAGAAGAAGAAGAAAAACGCGCAAGGACCGAGGAGTTGACTGCTGAGACTCGAGAGTTAGAGCGGTTGGGAAGTTGATAGTTAATCAATAATATAGTTAATACAGTAAAAAGGGTATGGTACCCCACTGAAAATACTCCAACGCGTGTCGTGCAATGGGGTTGCCCATAATGGGCAAAAACAAACAAAACGAGTATGGCAGCAGGGTCGTCAAAATCAGTTTGGCTTATGCAGTTTCAAAAAAAAAAGTTTGGCTTATGCCATCCCTGATGGCATATCATAAACGCACAAGACTGGAGGAGAGGATGGCATATCAAACGGGCCCCTAGCTCAGCTGGTCATCCCGTTCCCCAAAGTTTAATGCGCTCCAGGAGGTCCAGGGTTCGAGTCCCCAATGGCGTAATATTGCGAGAGAATTAACATGGAAGGTAGTGTTAATTTGCCCCCTCGCGACACAATCTCGCCCCTCCTCCCGCCGTTTCGGCTCCCCTTGGCAAGGTTTCCCATGAGGCCGCTGGTAGACTAGCACATCAACCTGTTCAATTAATGTAGTAGTATGTCGTTGGAGCTTAGCTTGTTAGGCTTCCAACTAGTTTCATGTAATAATAATGATCTTTAATATAATAAATTTCCTATTAATTTTAGAAAAGAAAAAAAATAAAAAAAAACTTAAGTTGTGCAAACGGTCATTTAATTGTCAATCGTGTATTGTAAATTTCTTGGGCATGGAATTGCAATTTCTTTCGACATTTGTTGTAGACAATTTTGGGTTCAGCTAATTTTCCTTGGGAAACAATTTATTTCGAGGGGTGGATTTCATAGGCACATCTCTTTGTAAATTGATACGAGACAAAACTCGCCCACTACAAAAATAAGATAAATTTATAATTGTTTCGTGTAGCTTTATTTTGTTGAGCAATCGTCAAAGAAATCCAAGGATTTCTATTTTGGCTCACAGACGGACGAGGTTTGGTTTTTCCCAACTAGACGGACAGAGTTAGATCGATCGAGCTGGTTGGAACAAAATCGGTAGGAAATGACGTTATAGTCCCTTAACTTGTTAACTTCACCAAACTGGTTGTGGTGTGGGTGAAGTTAGTAAGTCATACCCATAAACTAAACCGAAGAGAAAACGAAGATAACTAGGAGCAAATTTTAGTGTTGAGGGTATTGCTTATCGTTCATGGTTCTTTTTCTTCTTATTGCGTTTATCTTCTTCTCTCGGTAAATGGAAGAACGGAGAGAAGTAAAATACAGAAGATGTTTTGTGAGAGATTAAAGGGTGTAAGTTAATTCTCTTGCATGTGTAAATCGAAGTTTGAAAATGGTTGATTTCAGCTTTTAAAAAATTTCAAGGTCTTGTATAACAACTCATAGTGGGGTTTTTATACAAAGGGATTTGTTCGACTGTATTTTTGCAAAAATCTTATCATTTAACCTAGCTTGTTGGAATATGAAGTAGAATTGTAATTGTTTACAATTGGGCTTCTAGTCCCGTTTATTCTAATGAAGGATCTTAGATTTACAAATAATTTTAAGAAAAATGAAGTGAATATGCAAGTTCTCTTTTAGAAACTTAATTTTTTACAAATTGTGAATATCAATTACTTTGCTAGAATGATTGTGTTAATGGATTAACGTGAATTGTTGAGTGTTTTCGATGCTTTGAGAGTTTTGGTCAGAATTTGTGGGAACTCATAGTGGGGTTTTTATACAAAGGTATTTGTTCGACTGTATTTTTGCACAAATCTTATCATTTAACCTAGCTTGTTGGAATATGAAGTAGAATTGTAATTGTTTACAATTGGGCTTTTAGTCCCGTTTATTCTAATGAAGGATCTTAGATTTACAAATAATTTTAAGAAAAATGAAGTGAATATGCAAGTTCTCTTTTAGAAACTTAATTTTTTTATAAATTGTGAATATCAATTACTTTGCTAGAATGATTGTGTTAATGGATTAACGTGAATTGTTGAGTGTTTTCGATGCTTTGAGAGTTTTGGTGTGGCCAGGAAGTATGGGTCAGAATTTGTGGGAAAGAAGAAAAACAAGGTATAACATAGCTAAGACTATAACACAATGGCTATCTCATAATCACCAGCTCCGTGCTTGCAAGTTGTTCGGTAAAAAGCCTTAAAGAAGAGAAAATGGGTAAATATATTTTACTCTTGTCTTAGCAAAAATTGCTTCTTTTATTATGTTGTTTATAGTTGTGTCCTTGTTACCAAGAGCGTAAGAAAATGATTTTCCTTTCATCTCTAAGTTAATCTAAGGTTAAGTTTGTACA
Source organism: Papaver armeniacum (assembly GCA_023531295.1). NCBI lineage: Eukaryota > Viridiplantae > Streptophyta > Magnoliopsida > Ranunculales > Papaveraceae > Papaver > Papaver armeniacum. The sequence goes on from JAJJWW010012416.1 coordinate 119,695, forward strand.
AGAAAATGATTGCTAGCAAACCCTGCATAAATGAATTATGTCTTGTAAATGAGAAAGTCGTAAATTTGTACATATGAACTGTTTATTAAAATGCCTATATAGCCGTCAGTCAACCAGACTTGCTAGGAATATGATTGGGTTGATGAATGTGAATCTGAAACAGTAGTTGCAAATATGCATAACATGAAGTTAGTAAGTCATACCCATAAATTAAACCCGTACCCAGCTTCCCTGGCCCCACTTTATACCTTTTTTCTTCTTCATTCTCCTTTGGGCTCTATCTTATACGACGACGGAAGGGAAATCGAATTCAGGTGACTTAGAAATCATTAATGTTCTTATTCTGTGATGTGATTATGCTGATATGAAGTGTGTTTTCTTTGAGCTTCAATTTGTTATTTTTGTGGTCAATTTGAATGCTTAGGGTAAGACTTTGTGTGATGTGATTCAGTGGGATGTTTCTTTTGCTTAAGTTTTGTAGACGACTTTTTTTTCCTTCTTGTTTATACATTGACAAATTGAAAATTCAAAGTCATGTATTGTGTGATGGAGAACAAAAACCAAACATCTAAATTCGTGGATGGCTAAGTAATTGTTGATGACTAAGTAATTGATTTTTTCTTTAATTTCTTTATCTTTTTTTCCCGATGTGAAATTGAAAAGTTAAACTCCTGTATCATGTAATGGAGAACAAAAACCAAACAACTCAATCTGCTAGGATACATGAGAACAAATTACTACATAAAACTACAAGATATTACTATTATTATTTGAATGTATTCTTTTATGGTTTAGTGGTTAAGTATTGGTTCTGCACTCAACCAGACAATTACTTGGTGGCAAGAATTCAACTTGTCTAGACCAATGTATTTGAACTCATATGCATTAAAATGTTAATTTGCAAGTGTGTTCCGGGCTTTGCAGAAAAAAATAATCGCAATCCTTTTAAGTTGATTTTGTGGTTGCTTTTGCTTCAAACTTTTTCATATGCTCGCCCATGTGTCATTACTGATTTATCTTTTTAATCTTAGTATAGACATGAAACTGGAAGTAGTCATCCTTTACTGATTAGACTAAGTTATGCTAGATGGTTTGGTAATCATGTTAATTAGTTGTAGAAAAGTTGAAGATAGGCCTAGGGATCCTACTTGCTGGAATGAGATTACTGATGTTTTTGCGGCATTGCCTATTCCAGTTATAGTGAATGGTGATGTTTTAGAGTATGAGGATTTTCAATGCATTAAAGCGGCAACAGGCAGCATTTGCATTCTTGAATCATCTAAAGAACTGCTTTTTCTCATTCAATTAGAGTTTTTTTCAAGTGAATTAGCTCTCTAGTATCTTTATTTGTACCAAATAATACTCATAATCATTTTTTCTTCATAGGTGCCTCTTCTGTGATGGTTGGTAGAGGAGCTCTGTGGAATGCCTCAAAAAAAATTTCCCCTGAAGGAAAATTTCCCTAGGAGGAGGTAAAGAGGGAACATGTGAGTTGGCTCATGCCAATTCAAGGATATTCTGGTTTTTGCAGTTTACACAAGTCGTTTTGGATATAGTGCATCAGTTTAAAGAACTTCAACAACCTTTACATATCGTTTGTGGAATTCATCTGGTACTGCTTTTACGAACATATCAGATGTGTGTAATTGATATCCAGGTAATTGATATCAGATGTGTGTAATTGATATCCAGGTACCCATTTTAATATATACTACCGTAGGGACCAATTACTCATTTTAATTTATACGGCCCACGGGCTAGAAGACCCAACTTTTTTTATACGACCATCTAATACTCTACCGAATTTATTTTATAGGACTGATTGGAACCTTTTCTCTTTGAAATTTATACTGCCATGGTAAAGAAAAATTAAGAGCAAGTTCTAATATTTCATATGCATCTGTTTTATGCATGATCGCATGGTTTCATAACTTTTGATTGGTTTTGAAGTTAAATAAGTTTTCAGAGGTAAAGTACAATAAGATCAAGAAGAAACCGAAACTGAAGTAATGGAGTGAGCGACGAAGAAAACAGAGGAGAATGAGCGCAAAATGTAACAAGGCCAATTTAGAGAGAATTATAAATAGTACCCATATTAGATTCGAGTTATAAAAACTGCCCATAATACAAACCAGATTTAAAGAGTAACTGTAGTTAGCTCTTATTTACTATAGTTAAGGGGTAAATTCGGAACAAAAAATCAAAACTAAAAAACATGGAAGGACAACCGATTTTGTCCCTCTACTTACCAAAACACAAACTTTATCTGTCTATCGGGCAAAGTTGAAATGTTTGGATTTCTACGAAGATAGCTTTATTTTGTTTTATCTTTTTCGTGTAGCTTTATTTTTTTCCATTTAACAAAAAGTAGTTGCTTTGTCATAAATATTTCAAAAATATCTGACTTTAAAACAGTGACTTCCAAACATTTTAAGATGTTATGTGCAAGTGTGTTGTCACTTCATTGTATGGCACCTAATAGTAATAACAATAATTCATCAATCCTTATAAATAGGATCCTTATTTTCACAATAACATACATCCAACTTTAACAATGTCCTCTTCAACTTAGAAATTAAACTCATCTCTTTTCCTAAATTTTTTTTGTTTAACTTTTATTTTCCAAACTATAGTGAATTTTACAGAGCAAGAAGACTTAGCTATCACAAGTTCTTGGGTGAATGTTATACTACAAGAAGATGTTTGTGGGTTTTTAGTGAATGGAAACGACTTTTGGGCTCGAGTCATGGTTGGATTTGAAAAATCAATTCCAAACCACCAACGAAATAATATTTTCGTTCAACATACAATATGGATGATAAAAACAAGGGTTATTTAACGTTTGGTACCCAGCAAATGTCCAACACCTAGCTTTGGTACCCAATACTTGAAATATTATCGGTTGGTACCTTGACTTGTTAAGGACTGTTAAGTCAAACTGTTGACTTAGTAAAAAATAATTATCTTTAATAATTTGTTAATTATTTTTAATAATAATTTTTTTTATTTTTAAAACCCAAAAATGACCTTTAATCCAACGGTTCCAAAAGAGATTATTAGTGGAATTGAAAAATCTCGGGTGTCTTTCCGATCATAACCACCAGCACGTTTCCTCAAATCATTAACAACTTCATATTTATCACTACTAGTGATCTCCTCGGCTTAACCCTTCTGTGTAGTATCTCTGGTCTTATCCTTCATCGTAACTACTACATCATTTTCCTTGTTTTTCCATTCCATTGCTTTCTCTTTTGTATTGTGACTACTGTCCATATCGTCTTTTATTTTTTCCTGCGCATCGCCAGATGATTTCCCGGCCTTCTGAGTACTAGCTGCAATTTTTCCTGAAGCTTCATCAGCTAGTGAATCTTTATTGTGTTTTTCATCTACGGTTATATATCCCGCTTTCTCTCTCATTGACATAAGGGATGTGCTTGATCATGATTGATCATGGCCGATATAACGAATACAGATTTGAAGTGATTTTCGAATTCGAACAGTCCAACGGGTTATTGAATCAGTTAGAAGGAATCTGTCAGAATAAAACTGAGTGCTCAATACATGAAGTCAGTAGAGTGGGGTGATGGTTATGGCATTTTTGCGAACACCATATGTGCCTTATATTTGTGATTCAAACATGGAATAGATGCTAACTTCTAATGCCATTCAATCTCCTCCCCTGCAAATCCATTCAATTCTAATAATAACCCACAATTATCAAACCATTCGATCATACATAAACCATACATAATCCCATGTATCACCGTTTAGAACAACATCAAGTTCTTTTCTCAACAGTAAAACAAGACCAAGCCAAATTATCCTTGTTGAGTACCCAATCTTCGTGTTCTTCTTGAGCTTATAAAAATTTCTCAAAACCCATCTAAAAAATTCACAAACCAGTCTCTGGAACAATAATTTCAGCTGAAGTTTCAAGCCAATAAATAACCCAAATGAGCTTTGGTCGTTGTTTCCATTGAGTACAATCATATTTTCTTTTACCAATTCATTTATGTGTGACTGATTTAAATTGTCTTTGGATGAACCCCACATCAGTTCCTACGCTTTCTGGGTGATCAAATTTTAACTGGAACACAACAAAAGAGCGAGGAAGAAGACGATTAGGGATAAACTCGTCAAACAAATTTTATTTTCTAAAGAAAATTAGAAAAAAGAAAAATAATTTGGTCAACCAGAGTATTTAACAGTCAATCATTGGTCAAGGTACCAACCGATAATATTTCAAATATTGGGTACCAAAGCTAGGTGTTGGACATTTGCTGGGTACCAAACGTTAAATAACCCTAAAAACAAATGTAAGAGTAAATGTGGCAATTCAAAAAAAATATCTATCGAAAAGAATCTCCATGACTCACTTTTGAAAGAACGCGCAATTGGGGGATATCAAAACTAATTGGGGGATATAGGTACATGACAAAATAGGGATCCAAATAGCAAAGCTGGGTCACCCCTTATGTAATTATTTTTTTAATTCCTAATATAGCCCTCACTAATCATGTTTAGTGGTTAAGAATAATTAGTAAAAATCTTAAGTATTTGGGGGATAGATTAGTGTGTGTTTTTATTTTAATTTGTGTGAGTGAGGAGTAGAAGGAGAGAAAAAAAAAATTGAGTGGAATTTTTTTTTTTGAAAATGGAAGATGATTGTGATGAGAGAATTGCATCGACTGAATCTTTAGTTCAACTACAACAACAATCATATCTTCAATCTTCGGTGTATGATAACAACTCACAATTGGAGTTATATGATGAACCAACCCCTTTGGATCATGATTTTCGTGACCATGAAGTGTTTTATGAAGAACCAACCCAAGAAAGTAAACATGTTCAACATACAAGCAACCCCAACACATAGGTAATCTTTGCTAAGGGTTCGAAAAATTGATTTTTTTCTTTTGAAACCGCCATTTTTCTCTACGAAAATGACTTAGTACCTAGGCATGATCGTTATATGAATACCACGCCCGGAACTAATGCTACCGGCGTGGTATTCATACTCTTTTCCATGCCGGTATAAGATATCCCCATTTTAAAAACTTTTCCGGCATGGTCTTTAAACCAACCAAGCATGTCGGTATTCAGTTATGCTTTTTACCTACCAACGAATATTCCATGGAATATTCAAATCGGCATGGTTCAATCCTAACTTACCATGCCGGTACTACCAGAAAAGCATCCAGGAATTTAAGATTTTGAACTCCAATACCGGCGTGGTATATAAAACATCGGGAAAGCCGTAGTTGATCCCGGCATGCTTTTATAATTACCGCAAGCCGGTAGTTGGTACCGGCTAGAAAACTCACATATCGAGAATGCCGGCTCTGTTACGGTTTTGTACCTTGTTTATCGAGAATGCCGGGATTGCCTCTTAGGTCAATTGTGTTCAAGAACATACAATGCCGTCTGTATATAATTGTCTCCTCCTTTCAAGTGTATTTCTAAAATGCCGGAACATACATTATAAATTGTACCCGGCATGGTTTTTTTTTTTGTTGAACTAATTCAATTTTCTTTTCATTTATTCCTTAGATTGTGACATACATTGATCCAACAAATTCCAAACCGCTTGGTACGGATACGTCCGAATACTATAAGATGCCTTCGGTATGTTACCAAACAATACTTTGCACCAAGTTTTTAGAACGTTATGTGGTGATTGCTTGTAATGAACCTTATAATCTTCCATTCTTGTCCTATTGTAGGGAATTAAATCTCCAGCGGAAGCAATTGCTTGGGCAAAAGAGACGGCTCTTAAAAACAAGTGTGTGTTGGTGAGGAATACCCAAGGTTCAAATAGGCGTTTTGAGATGGTTTGCGAGAGAAGTGGTGAATACAAGACGAAGAATAGCCATAAGAGAAAGGGTTATGTATATGAAAAGAAGACTAATAGGGTATACAAAACTCATACTAGGAAGGATAATTGCCCCTTTAAGCTTGTATTCTATTTAAGAGACAAAGTAGATGAATGGGATTGTACGGTGTGGTTTGGCCAACCCGGATCCGAAAGATTTTAACGGTCACTCCATAGTTGCGAAGCTAAAACCTCGTGAATTCGAGGATGTAAAGATAATGACCAAAGCATGTATCAAACCAAGAGTGATTCTCAGAACCTTCAAGGAAAAGGATGATCAGAACGTTTCTTCTCTAAGTACAATTTATAGTGCCCAAGCAACCATTAGAAGGGTGGAATGGGAAGGGAGGAGCGTTATGCAAGAATTTGAGAAGATAGTTTGGGATCACAACTACACGCGTATCATTAAAAGAGGACAGGACGAAAATCCCCTTCAAATATTCATTGTGCATCCTTTGCTTTCACAATTGGCTCATACATGTTGTGGTGTTCTTATGATGGATTGCACTTACAAGACAAACAAATACAACATGCCGTTGTTCAACATCGTGGGGCAAACATCGGACAAGGTAACATTCACATTGGCTTGGTGTTTAATGGAAAACGAGAGGGATTACAATTATCATTGGGCATTACGACAATTGAAATTATTGTTCCCGGAAAATCAATTTCCGAGGGTCATCGTAACCGATCAAGATGACGCACTAATGGGTGCTATATCTGATATATTTTCGGATGCACAAAATTTCCTATGTACGTATCATATAGGTCAAAGTGTGACAAAACATTGTCATGCTTTGTTTGAACCCTCTAAGGCGGATATTAAGAAGAGAATGATTGCTCAACTAGAGGAAGATGTTCTCAAGAAGAAATTATCACCCGAAGAAGAAGAAGATGAAAGAGGAAAGATTAAAGAGCGAGTGGACAAAGAACACGATGAAAATCATAAAAAGTGGTTGGAATTTCTAAAGGATTGGGATAAAGTTTATTGGTCTCTTACCGAGGATATATATGAAAAGGGATTGAACATGTTTAGTGCTAAATATAATGAAGTGTATCCAAGCGCCGTCTCATATTGTCGGGATAAATTGTTGGATAAGTAAAAGGAAAAATTTGTGCGTGCATGGACAAACCGGTATAGGCACTTCAAAACTGAAGCAACTAGTGCAGCGGAATCCGCTCATGGTAGATTTAAAGATCTCATCCAGTCCGGGCAAGGCAACGTGGTTACGGTCACCGAGGCAATGGAGCAATACTTTAAGGCTGATATCGATAGGATCAAGAAGGCTTTTCAGAAAATCTCAATGGAAAGGATGACTCAGTTTCTTCAAAATACTAAGTTGCTCCAAGGAATAGAGTTCAACGTCTCTCATTGGGCAATAAAACATATGATGAGAGAAATGGCATATGAGAAAAATTATGGAAAACCAGGTGATGTGTGTATTTGTCCGGACATGTCTTCATTGGGTCTTCCGTGTCGTCATATGCTTGTGAAGTACAAAGAAGTTATACCTATTGAGGTTATTGATCCGTTTTGGAGGCAACTATCTTTTGACCCTCCCCCTACGGGAGCTCTCGGACAATCACCATGGGATACAAATGAAGCAAAGGAATTCTACGAAGCTTACTCACGTGCCATAGCCGGCAAGTATTGTTGATCCAACTAAGGCTAATTACTCGCCCATGGATCAAACCAAGTGAAGAGCCAGGAAAGGGAGATCCGATAGGTAGACCACAAATTAAAGTTTCAAGGAGAAAACAAAGGAAATAATTCAAAGAAATGACTCGACGTGAAGAAGAACTCGCGGCAACCAAGAAACGAGATCTATCCGCAAGTGAGATTTCGGAACTCCGATTCGCGGAAGCGCCGGTTCCAATTAAAAGGGGTAGACCGAGGAAGGAACCGTTAACAAGTCAACAACAAGCGACGATTTCCGTATCCACACCAAAAACCGATGGATCGGAGGTTCCAAAGAAAAGGGGTAGGCCACCGAAGGTACCAACGTCAAGTTTGCAAGAACAACAATTTGAGCATTCCGAAGCCACACCCATAGTCGATGTATCGGAGGTTCCAAAGAAAAGGGGTAGGCCGCCAAAGGTACTAACATTGAGCTACCAAGAACAACAATTTGAGCATTCCGAAGCCACACCCATAGTCGATGTATCGGAGGTTCCAAAGAAAAGGGGTAGGCCGCCAAAGGTACCAACATTGAGCTACCAAGAACAACAAGGTGAGCATTCCGAAGCCACACTAATAATCGATGTATCGGAGGTTCCAAAGAAAAGGGGTAGGCCGCCAAAGGTACCAACATTGAGCTACCAAGAACAACTAGGTGAGCATTCCGAAGCCACACCAATAGTCGATGTATCAGAGGTTCCAAAGAAAAGGGGTAGGCCTCCAAAGGTACCAACCTTGAGCTACCAAGAACAACAAGGTCAACATTCCGAAGCCACACCCATAGTCGATGTATCGGAGGTTCCAAAGAAAAGGGTTAGGGGTAGGCCAAGGAAGTATAATCTCCCGTCACATACCGAAGACATTTGGAGTGTAGAGATTGCAGAGGATGGTTTGGATATAATTAAGCTAAAAGTTGGTAATATGACGATGTATAAGGATTCGCAAACGGGTAGGACTCATAGACACTACCATACGAAGATAGAGTCTTACGTAGACCAACTTACTGAGGCTATTCGTGAGTTTATTGTGTATACGGATGATGTCGATGGAGATGGAAATTGTGTCTATCATGTTGTGACCGAACAATTAGGAATCTTTGACACTGCGCTTAGTAGAGGTATGACACCATGCAAATATGCTAGAACGAGGATGGCCGAACAACTTGTGAACAAGAGGAGCTTTTATGAGCAATTGCTTGGTGAAGGCGAGATGTTTGATGATATGTATGCTCGAGTATTAGGGCCCGAGCAAGAGATGAAGTTTCTTCCTTCTGAATATTGGATGAGCATGTCGCTTTGTGGGCATCTAGTGGCGGATACATTTAGATGTGTTGTTCATTATTTTACGCCCACCTTAGAAGTAACATTTACACCAAAGTGGAAAAAATGCGAGGGATCCCTTAAGAAGAGAAGAGTTGTTTTGGCGTTCGTGAACGACAATCATTTCGTTATTCCAAAACTGAAGGACAATTGTCCATTGCCACCTGTTTGTGGAATGGTTAAAAACAAGGACCTAGATCCAAATATCTGGAAAGGATGGATGTCATTGTATGAGGAGAATCACCAATTTTGGGATGCGTTGGCCTTATCAAAGAAACCTCTTCAAGAGGAGGACAGGAAATTTCATACGTGTGGAAGCGACGAGGAGTAATTTGGATATATGTAATTCACTAATACGCCACCTTTTGTTTTTTTGGAAGTTTGCATTGTAATCATTAAACCATAAGCTATGTACATGCCGGCATGATTTAATTCAAACTTTGCAATGTCGGAACTTATCCGGCATAGAAATACTTTTCTCTTTTATGCCGGCAACTAACCATAAGTACACAGAGATATTAGATTAAGTTTCGGCATTACAAATAACTTCAAGATAATTCCGGAACTGTAACAACATCAATTATTCGTAAGGGAAAGATAGAGTACCGGCACTACATTCAAAATCGTATCAATGCCGGAATTGTAACTTTCTTAATTCTTGAAAGAAAGCAGATTTCTGGCATGGATGTTACAATTTCGACCATGCCGGTTTTGAAAAATAGAAACACAATGTTTCATATAGATTCATCAATATATTATGTTCTAAGCCAAAAACAGATGAAATCAACATCTCAAAAATTTAGCAAAGACTAGATTGTTTAACGAACCACATGTAAAGTTAAGATGTTCCAAACCGAAAACAAATGAAACAAAGATTTCAAAGTTTAGCAAGACACACATAAACATAAACCGACATTAGATTGTTCAAATACATATCTAATACTATAAAAGAAACATTAACAAACATCTTAGATCACTCGGTCCTTGGCTTCTTGTGAGCCCTCTTTTTCTTTGGAGTCCACAAGTCCTTTGCATTTGGATCTTCAATTTTGTTTATCTTCTCATCAACTGTCTTCATTTCTTCTGGGGTCAGCACCTCTCCTTTCTTGATATTGCATTTAAACCAGTTTCCCAATTTTCCTAGCCGTGAACGCTGTTGTTATATATTTCCTTTAGTACGTTATAAGTTTATAAGTTTATAGGTATACATTCAAACGATAGGAAGTGAACTAGAATTACGTACCAACAAAAGGAGAGTCTTTTCAAGTACGAGCACAGTAGGTTCCGCACGAGTTTCTGCTTGTGGCTGCACTGTTTCGTTGGCCGGGCGTACAATATAAGGATGTGAGTACCTCTGAGGAAGCCTGGTTCCGGCTCATAACCGTTTTCCGAAAATTCCCAACCATCCATGTCCAGTTGTTGTTCTTCCCTTTCATTCCAATGTGCAACCACAGGAGTTGGTTTGTAAACTACCAGCGTATGATGTTCACCTGATACACATTGAGGTAAGACATGAGAGAATTTGGCATCAGATTCACCCTTAAGTGTTTTCTGTTTGTACCCAAGTTGGTGCATCACACGGAGAGGATTATGCATAACAAATCCTTTTGAATGAAACAATGGTCCGTTGTAAAACGCTACATTGTCATGCCTTTGAAAGTGAACTCCTCTTTCGTTCTTATATGGGTCAAACACAACATCTTGGACAGCGATAGAGTCCAAAGCCTCCCTCATGGTGAGTAACCGAGTTTTGTTATTGGGCTTCGGTTTATTATCGAAAACGTATTTCTTGGCTATAGGAGTTTGTGGATCTAAACCATGCGTTGACGACTCCAAATATTTGTACTCATTGAACAATGTTGGGATGTGTTCATAAGCCCACACCTACGCAAATGAAAGATCATTCCAATGAAATGTTGATAGGGTGTAGAATACATCCTATTTACTATCTATTGTTTATGCTTTCTTTGCTATTTTTCTTGTAAATTATGTATTTTACGCTTATTTTGAGTTTTATAGCTACTATGGAGTTGCACGAACGAAAGGAAGAAGAAATCATCTAATTTGAGCAAAAAGGGCAAAATTATCATTTCATGGGCGAACACTATCTGGAGCCCAGTCAAGGTTAAGGGGCAACTCTTTTGGAGAAGCATTAAAGACAGCTCATCTAAGGATAAGGGGAAACCCATTCAAGTGTTAAAAGCACCGGCTTAGGCGCTTGTGGCACCTATTAGCTAACTGGGGATGTCATTGTGAGGCCCATAATATTACCCGGATCCAGACCCAACTTTTACTTCCTAACCCTAAAGAAATCAATTCTCAATCATTTGTTCCTAAAACTGAGAAGAGAAACTACACAGCGACTGCTGCTGTTGGTCCGAGAGCTAATATAAAGATCGAGATGAGAAAGAAAATGTGAAACTGCTACTGATAGTGGTATTGTTCGAATTGCAGAGAAGAAAAGCAGTGTAGCCGCTGTTATTAAACCGAAAGAGGAAACATATCGAGAAATTGATAAAGATTAATGGCAGAGATGGTAATGAACACAAGAATGGGTTGGTTCGAATCATAAACATTCGGTAGATCGAATTGAAGAATTTATGGTGTTTTTTGAATCGAAAGAAGAACAACAGCTGCTTGAGAGGAAATTAGATCTAATGGAAGAATGGGTTCGTTGATAGTGAGATTGAAGTCTGAGATGGATGCAATCAGGGGTTCGGTGGTGCTCAGCTTATGGTGATGGAAGATGTGGGTGATGTTGATGGTCACTGCTAAGAGATCTGGGAGATGAGTTAAAGGGTTTGATGAATTTCTGATGAACTAAGAATGGATTAGAGAATGGGTTTGAGAAATTGATATTGCTATTGGAAGCAAACTCAGTGGATAGTAGAAGTTTGAGGTCGAATTGACATATGGGTTCGAGTGAAGAAGAAAGATCGCCTTCTATCTCGAGAGATGAGAGTATTTTTGTTGTTCGAATAAGGGAAGAAGGTGGATTAATTGATGGCTGCTGTGGAATCAAAGAAGAGTTCTGGGTGGTTGAAATTATGAGTTGAGCTTCTGCTGTTTTGGGTTTGTGTATTTGAAAATCTTGTGGTGATGGTTGGTCTGAGTTCAATAGAGAAGATGAGAGTGATGCTGTTAATGAAATGGGTATGAGGTTGTACATAAGAATGAGAAGCTGATGCTATGAAGATGTGGACTGCAAACTGCTCAGTTAGATATATGTTAGGATATGAAATTGTGCAGGAATTGAAGACAGATCGGCCTGAATTTGGCCTGAGCAAGTCCTATAAACAGAGGAAACTCGGCCGATTTTATATACCGGCGAGTCGACTCGGAGCCGGCGGTGATCGATCCAAGACTTGACTCATCCGAGTAAGACCCCAAGAAGACCACTAGGCAAATGACTGACTCCTTGCTGACTCAGTGGCTGACTCTCTCCTTCCTTGACCCGTTGACTAACTGAGGACCGTCAGTTTGACCATTATCTTTAACAGAATCATGACGGAATATTCCGTCAGCAGAGAAATATCTCAGGTCACCGGCAGCACTATTCCGTTACCGTTTCAGGCCGAATTCCGGTGATACCAGGATTTTTCAGGCGACCCTAAAATTACATAATTTTGTGTGGATTCTTCTCATGGGTGTGAAGACTTAGATTTGGAAATTGGATGAAAATTTGTGAAGAATTCTCTAGAATCATCTAAACTCATGGGTTTGTGGAATTGGGTTCAAATTTGGAAAGAGAAGATGGAAGATTTGAGAAAGGCTTGGACTTGGAAATTGAATTGCTAAAGGAAAGGGGTTCTATTCCTTGGAAGATTTGGAGAATATTGAAGCCTATAAATAGAGAAGTTCTCTACACACTTTTACACACACAACAATTCTTTCTTCTTTATTCTTTGTGTGAACTCCTTAACATGAGTAGCTAATTTTCTTATTGATTGAGGATGAATTCCTAGTTCTTAATATATGATTTGAGTTTTTGTTTTCAATTCTATCTTGAAATTTTTCACATGATTATCGTTTGTTTTTACTAATAGGAATGTTTATACATTCATGGTTGATTGATAGGTTATTTAGAGTGCACGCTAAATTGATTTGTTAAATTGATCTAAAGCTAGTGAAAGTTAGGGGATAAGTAATCGTTTCTTGACTCTTTACATAAGTAGCAAACACGAGACCTTGCGGAGGGATTCCGTGGAGCAATTGTGTGTGAAAACAACGTTAGCAAGTAGACCTTGATCTAAGAGTCTAACTACTAATATTAACCTAATAAGTTCATAAATCTTAATGCGTTTATTTAAATTACATCTAGAGTGATCTACTACTAGGTGGTTTGGTAAATAGAATCTGGTAGTCGAGAACTTCGTATCCGTGATACAAGGGATTTAGGGGTTTAGCACTGATCTAGCTGCTTTACCTACGGTTGGTGATAATCTGTGACTAATAACATGTGTATGAAAAACATAATTTGAATCATTGTTTTGCAACGAAGAAGGATTCCTTGATCTTGCCTCTCTTATTGATTTCAACTTTATCTTTGAATTGCTTTGTTTATTTTCTTTGCTTTATAACCCCCCTTTTGTGACAATTTTTACAACTAAGAATCTCTTGCTCCTCGTGGGAACGAACTTGACTACACTATATTGCTTGTTAATTAGGTGGAAAAATATTAATTAATTTGTTGTGGTTACGACACGCATCAAATTTTGGCGCCGGCTAACGCCGGGAGCAATGGACGATTTTAGTTGTTTTTATTTTTCTTTTTGCTTTATTCTTGCTTTGTTAGATTCTATATTGTATCTAACTTAGTTTTCGAGAGTCTTGTTTCAGGTGCTATACCTTTGGTGAATGCTTAAAGAGGGAAGACCAAGTCCAATGCGTCTTCGATTCGGCACTCAACTAAAGGATTTTATTCGAGCGGTTAACACTCCACTTCCTCCTTCTTCATCAAGTGAGTTCGCAGATTCGGACAAAGAGGAAGAAGCAATGGATGATCATACACTCAAGGACCTAGCTTCTCACAAGCTCGATACACAACAATGGTGTATCCAAACTAACTCAACCTTCAAGATCAAGCCGAGGTTGATTAGAGAGTTACCAAAGTTTCATGGCATGGTGAATGAAGATCCAAACAAACATCTTATGGACTTCTATACCATAGTTATGGCTATGCTTCCACCGGAGACTAATGCGAATGGAGCAATGTTGAAAGCTTTCCCGTTTTCTTTAGCGGGCAATGCTAAGGAATGGTTATATTATTTGCCTTCCGGAAGTATCACATCATGGAATGGGATGAAGAAACTTTTCCTCGAGAGATATTTTCCCGCATCCAAAGCTACTCAAATTCTCAAGGAGATTTGTGGGTTGAAGCAACATGTGGGAGAGTCATTGTATGAATGTTGGGAGCGATACAAGAGGTTGGTGGCAAGCTGTCCACACCATCAATTTAGTGACGTTATGATACTCCAATACTTCTATGAAGCACTCCACCCAAGTGATAGGTCTCTTCTTGACGCCGCGGGTGGTGGTGCACTAATGAACAAGACGGTGACCCAAGCTACCGAGTTGATTGAAAGTATGGCTGCAAACTCGAAACAATTCTACACAAGAGATGAACCAATGGTTAGGCGAGTGCATGAAGTTAGTGATTCATCATCACACCTTGATCAAAGGATGGGTAACATGGAGAAAATAATTCAAAGGATGGCCGCGGTTATTATTCCGGATGATGAGACCGAACAAGTAAATGATTTATATCCAAATCAAAGGCCGAGGTATGATCCATACTCGAATACTTACAATCCCGGTTGGAAGGATCATCCTAACTTTAGTTATGCAAACAAGCAAGCGGAGGCTCCTAATCCATATGCGAAACAAGGTGGTTTCCAACAATCACGCTTCCAACCTCAACAACAATTCCAACCACAACAAGTCAAGGAGCGAGATTCTTCAATTGATGACAAGCTCAATGCATTGATGCAAGGTATCACCACTTTGGTTCAACAACAACAACAAAAGACCGATTCGGCAATCAAGGCTTTGGAAATCCAAGTGGAGCAATTAGCGACCGATGTGAACCTATTGAAAGCTCAAGCGTCCACAAATCTTCCTTCACAACCATTTGTTAATCCAAGAGAGAGCGTTAATGCGATTACTTTGAGGAGCGGGAAACAAGTGGAGCAACCAAATCAACAAGATAAGGTGTATGAGGAGAAAGAGGAAATTGAAACCGCACCAAAGGAGAATACATCCCCAACCAACCTACCTAAGGAGACGGTTCCTACTTTCACAACTCCACCCCCATTTCCTAGCCGATTTTCTAAGTCGAAGAAATACTTGGAATACAAGGATATTTGGGACATCCTTAAGAAAGTACAAGTCAATATTCCACTCATTGAAGCTATTCGTCAAATTCCTCGTTGTGCAAAGTTCTTAAAGGAGTTGTGCATGAAGAAGAAAAGTTTAAAAGGGAATGAAGTCATGAGTGTGGGGGAGAATGCTTCGGCGTTCATTCTCAAGAAACTCCCACCAAAATTAAAGGACCCCGGTAGTTTCACTATACCTTGCACAATTGGTAAAACAAGGTTTACTCGAGCTTTACTAGATTTGGGAGCATCGGTTAATGTTATTCCTTCCTCGATTTATGATTCTTTGAATCTTGGTCCTCTTAAAGAGACCGGGGTAGTTCTTGAACTTGCTAACCGATCTAATGTTTACCCGAAAGGGATTGTTGAGAATGTTTTGGTGCAGGTTAATGAGCTTGTATTTCCGGCCGATTTCTATGTCTTAGACATGAATGATGAGAATTCTTCCAAGTCTACACCTTTGCTATTGGGTAGACCATTCTTAAGCAATCGCCGGAACAAAGATTGATGTCCAAAATGGCACCTTGACTATGGAGTTTGATGGTACACTCATCCACTTCAATATCTTTGAGACAAAGAGATACCCTAGTGATGTGAAGTCCTGTTTTCCCGTGAAAGAGATTTATGTGGGCTAATGAATCTTGCAAGAGCTAAGTCGGGCCGTCGACTTTAAAACAAGCGCTTAATGGGAGGCAACCCATAGGTTTTGTATTTATTATCCTTTTTACTTTTTGTTATTTCTTTTTCTTGTTCCATATCATGTTAAAATTTCCCACCTTGATTTTACTAGGACGATTCAATTACATTGAGGACAATGTAAGGTTTAAGTGTGGGGGAGTGGTTAAGCATGTATTTTAAAAAAAAAAAAATTTAAAAAAAAAAAAGTTTTACATAAAACCTTCAACTTTTAGAGATTTTAGAGTCACTAGCATACTTCTAGGTATGTTTACATAGAGAATTCTGACCGACATAATTGAACTTGGAAGTGTTAGGGAACTACATTCGGATTTCTTACTTGTTAGAGTGTTAAATAATGGATTTAATCATGCCGGTGATGCAAATTTGGTGCAGGGAGAAATGCATTATTAGAGTTGTTGATCAATCATTAGTGGAGACTACCCGTATTTATATCATGTGAGGCACCGACCAAATATTCTTTGTAGCTGACTAAAGAGCTTTCTTTTGAGCGTGTGTCACCGTACGTTAATTCCGGGTAGAATGGTGAGCTACCCAACCTCCCACCAATAGAAGCACTACTCTTTGATCTCTTGAGTGCTAATTTGTCAATCATAAGGGTGACGTCTATAGATGAAAGCCTCCTTCTTGTAGTTCGATTTGCAGTTAGCACCATTCTCTCTCGCGACAACAACGGGTCCATAGAAACACCATCATCATCAACAAGGAGCGACATCAAAATCTACAAGGAAAGTTGAACACGTTCAAGGTTTACAAGCAATGTAACGAGAAAAAGGGCAAATTTCAAATTCAAGTAAAGCAACATACAAAGTGCAGATTTTTACATATATGTTGAGGACTTACAATACAATGAGGTAATTATATATCCAAGTATGAAGACTTATTTATAAGAGCAAAGAAAAGCAAAATGTGAGAATTATTGAGGTTTATGATTTCGAGACGATACAAGTTGCGAAGAATCAAAAAAGAAAAGTACTTTTCCCACGGCAATGGTTTGTTTTATTTCTCTTAATTTCAAAAAAAAAAAAAAAAAAAAAAAAAAGAAATATTTGTTTTGTTTTTATTCATTTAATAAGCCGTGGGGAAGGAAAATCTATAAGGAAGTTTCAAGCGACAAGGATTTTTAAGGTAAAAGAGTTACAAAATGTCAAGGAATTACGAAGTTCGAGAGTTTATCACCAATAGTTGAAGCCGAAGACAAAGACCAAGAAGATAAAGACGAGGAGCGGAAGACGTTTCTATTGGATGCCGTGAGAGTGGTGTTATCATAATTGGCGATCGGATGTGAAGGTGAGTAAGTAATCTCATCCTCAATAATAGTGGTTGATTTCCTTTCTTAGAGATCGTCAGAAAAATGGTTTTTCAAAATGTTAAAAGATATGGGTTTTTAAAAATATTTCGGAAGTTGTCATTCCCACCATTCAACGTGTTGCAGGAATTCTCTCTTCATTCCTAACTGCACACATGTGCGACCCATAAAAAAGCCGTCTTTTTGAGTGCAATTATCATAAAATCCTTTTTGGTGAGGCAGAAGTCGAGGCGAAATGCTTATTGATCGTTTCTCAAACACGCGTTCTCTCATTATGGTGTGGTTATTTCTCACTCAACATTTAAGAATGAGAATATGTTCTTTAGTATTTCTAACTTCTTATTACTAGCATGCAGAAACTCTATGTCCTCATAACTCTTTGGATGCTTGGGACGTTGGAACGCTTTGAAGTTGTAAGTTTTAGTTTGATTTGCTCGAGGACTAGCAAAGTCTAAGTGTGGGGGAATATGATAGGGTGTAGAATACATCCTATTTACTATCTATTGTTTATGCTTTCTTTGCTATTTTTCTTGTAAATTATGTATTTTACGCTTATTTTGAGTTTTATAGCTACTATGGAGTCGCACGAACGAAAGGAAGAAGAAATCACCTAATTTGAGCAAAAAGGGCAAAATTGTCATTTCATGGGCGAACACTATTTGGAGCCCAGTCAAGTTTAAGGGGCAACTCTTTTGGAGAAGCATTAAAGACATCTCATCTAAGGATAAGGGGAAACCCATTCAAGTGTTAAAAGCACCGGCTTAGGCGCTTGTGGCACCTATTAGCTAACTGGGGATGTCATTGTGAGGCCCATAATATTACCGGATCCAGACCCGACTTTTACTTCCTAACCCTAAAGAAATCAATTCTCAATCATTTGTTCCTAAAACTGAGAAGAGAAACTACACAGTGACTGCTGCTGTTGGTCCGAGAGCTAATATAAAGATCGAGATGAGAAAGAAAATGTGAAACTGCTACTGATAGTGGTATTGTTCGAATTGCAGAGAAGAAAAGCAGTGTAGCCGCTGTTATTAAACCGAAAGAGGAAACAGATCGAGAAATTGATAGAGATTAATGGCAGAGATGGTAATGAACACAAGAATGGGTTGGTTCGAGTCATGAACATTCGGTAGACGAATTGAAGAATTTATGGTGTTTTTTGAATCGAAAGAAGAACAGCAGCCGCTTGAGAGGAAATTAGATCGAAATGGAAGAATGGGTTCGTTGATAGTGAGATTGAAGTCTGAGATGGATGCAATCAAGGGTTCGGTGGTGCTCAGCTTATGGTGATGGAAGATGTGGGTGTTGTTGATGGTCACTGCTAAGAGATCTGGGAGATGAGTTAAAGGGTTTGATGAATTTCTGATGAACTAAGAATGGATTAGAGAATGGGTTTGAGAAATTGATGTTGCTATTGGAAGTAAACTCAATGGATAGTAGAAGTTTGAGGTCGAATTGACATATGGGTTCGAGTGAAGAAGAAGATGTTGCCTTCTATCTCAGAGATGAGAGTATTTTTGTTGTTCGAATAAGGGAAGAAGGTGGATTAATTGATAGCTGTTGTGGAATCAAAGAAGAGTTCTGGGTGGTTGAAATTATGAGTTGAGCTGCTGTTGTTTTGGGTTTGTGTATTTGAAAATCTTGTGGTGATGGTTGGTCTGAGTTCAATAGAGAAGATGAGAGTGATGCTGTTAATGAAATGGGTATGAGGTTGTACATAAGAATGACAAGCTGATGCTATGAAGATGTGGACTGCAAACTGCTCAGTTAGATGTATGTTAGGATATGAAATTGTGCAGGAATTGAAGACAGATCGGCCTGAATTTGGCCTGAGCAAGTCCTATAAACAGAGGAAACTCGGCCGATTTTATATACCGGCGAGTCGACTCGGAGCCGGCGGTGATCGATCCAGTACTTGACTCATCTGAGTAAGACCCAGTAATACCACTAGGCAGCTGACTCGTTGCTGACTCAGTGGCTGACTCTCTCCTTCCTTGACCCGTTGACTAACTGAGGACCGTCAGTTTGACCATTATCTTTAACAGAATCATGACGGAATATTCCGTCAGCAGAGAAATATCTCAGGTCACCGGCAGCACTATTCCGTTACCGTTTCAGGCCGGATTCCGGTGATACCAGGATTTTTCAGGCGACCCTAAAATTACATAATTTTGTGTGGATTCTTCTCATGGGTGTGAAGACTTAGATTTGGAAATTGGATGAAAATTTGTGAAGAATTCTCTAGAATCATCTAAACTCATGGGTTTGTGGAATTGGGTTCAAATTTGGAAAGAGAAGCTGGAAGATTTGAGAAAGGCTTGGACTTGGAAATTGAATTGCTAAAGGAAAGGGGTTCTATTCCTTGGAATATTTGGAGAATATTGAAGCCTATAAATAGAGAAGTTCTCTAAACACTTTTACACACCTTTTTACACACACAACAATTCTTTCTTCTTTATTCTTTGTGTGAACTCCTTAACATGAGTAGCTAATTTTCTTATTGATTGAGGATGAATTCCTAGTTCTTAATATATGATTTGAGTTTTTGTTTTCAATTCTATCTTGAAATTTTTCACATGATTATCGTTTGTTTTTACTAATAGGAATGTTTATACATTCATGGTTGATTGATAGGTTGTTTAGAGTGCACGCTAAATTGATTTGTTAAATTGATCTAAAGCTAGTGAAAGTTAGGGGATAAGTAATCGTTTCTTGACTCTTTACATAAGTAGCAAACACGAGACCTTGCGGAGGGATTCCGTGGAGCAATTGTGTGTGAAAACAACGTTAGCAAGTAGACCTTGATCTAAGAGTCTAACTACTAATATTAACCTAATAAGTTCATAAATCTTAATGCGTTTATTTAAATTACATCTAGAGTGATCTACTACTAGGTGGTTTGGTAAATAGAATCCGGTAGTCGAGAACTTCCGTATCCGGTGATACAAGGGATTTAGGGTTTTAGCACTGATCTAGCTGCTTTACCTACGGTTGGTGATAATCTGTGACTAATAACATGTGGATGAAAAACATAATTTGAATCATTGTTTTGCAACGAAGAAGGATTCCTTGATCTTGTCTCTTGATAGGTGTAGAATACACCGTATTTACTATATAGAGTTTATGCTTTCTTTGCTATTTTTCGTGTGAATTATGTATTTTATGTTTGCTTTTGAGTTATCAGGTACTCTGGAGTCCTTGGGAGCAAAAGAAGAAGAAATTAGTTATTTGGAGCGGGCTATAGTGCACAAGAAGGAAGTGAAGAAGAAGCAAATAATTGTCGGTTCCCTGAAACCGACAAGCTAACTCTAAAGGGTGGCCCGTAGGCATTATCTGGGTGCCTAAATATGGCCGTACAGGCAGCCTTATCAGCTTGGTTTTGTGAAGGAACTCGTTTTCTTCCCCAAATTTCATTTTGCATCTGAGAAAGAAAATAGCAGTGGCTGCTGCTACTGATTTCGAGAAGAAGTGAAGGTCTTATTGTTCTTCAATAGATCAGAGAAATCAAGAGCATCGGCTGGCAGAGGAAATGGAGATAGAGAGCTATTGGTACTGAAATTGAAGCTGGTTGATGAATTAAAGTTAGGGTTCTGTGAAACTTAGACTGAGAGTCAGGGAAGAAATCAGTGAAGATATGGGTTCTGTTGGTTTGAGTTAGAGGCATAATTTGGTTCAGAATGATGAGCAGTTGATGGAATTTTACGACTCGTTAATCCAGGGAAGAAGAAGGAGCAACTGTCATTGAGACAAAAATGGTGGAGGAAGTGATGAACAAAGTTGAATCAGAGAAGAAGCAAGTCCTGCAATCACTGCTTTGTTTCAAGAACGAGACCAGAGAAGGAAACGTGGGTTTGTGATAATTTAGGGTTCAACCCTCATTCATGAGATAGATGTTGAATGGAAGAAATCAAAGATGTTAGAGCTTGAATGAGTTGTTTTTGCTCTCTAAGATGAACAAGAGAAATTGTTGTTAAGGGGTAATAGTAGAAAGTGAAGTAAGGATTTTGCTGGGAAGTTGGTTTTGTGTTGCTGCTGTCAAATTGAAACAAGGAAGAATGAGGGTTGTTGAAACTGGGAATTGAGACTTGGGTTTGCTTGGTTTTTAAAATCAATTTGAGTTTGGGAGTATGCTGGCTCAGGTTGAAAATTCAGTGGGTTTAGGTGGCTGTTTTTGTTCCTGTTATGAATTGGAAGAATGGTTCAAAGCTGTGAGGTTGAGCTGATAGTCGTTGTCGGATGCGAAGAGTTCAAAATCCCAGGAAATGGATACGAAGGAAGTGCATGTGTGAGTCGATAGTTGGGTTTTATGGTATGAGTTGTGTATGAGTAACAAGGATTACAATTTGTGAATGGCGGCGAATTGCAGGGAAGCATGAGTTACAAAATAGCCATAAGGTTGCTGCTATGGGGTTGAATTATTGGCTCTGATTGGAGCAGTAGTGCTTGCAAGTGCAGGGTGGTGTTAGCTCAAGGTGCAGGGACTGATGTTGTTGGTTGTGTATGTAATAGGGAGGTTGGCCTGTGGTGTTGAACTCAGGGGATAAATGGGCTTTGAGTCAGGCATGAGGGAAGAATGGAATTGCAACTGGCAGGAGTAATGAGCAATGCAGGTGCAATTGGCTCAAGGTGGTGTTTAGCCAGAGAAAACTTTGGCTCGTGATGCAGTGAGCTGCAGACTGGTGGCATTGAGGCTGGTTAGGGAGATTGCAGGTGTCCGATTTTCAGAGAGTGCAGTGGTGCCGGGTGTTAGTGCTGGTGATTGCCATGGCTTTGGTGGTTTCATGAGTAGACTAGGGTTGATGTTGGAGCCGTACAAAGCGGGGTGGTGCGATCTGTGGATAAAGAATTGGAGGTTGTTGATGCTTGCTTGCTGATGGAGTGGAGATGTTATATGAGCGCAATGTTGGTCTTTGGTGGAATGATGGCCTGAGATGGATTCAGGGTTTATTTACAATTGCAGGCCTGGTGGAAGCTGGAGAATGGAAGGATCTGTGCAAGCTGGTTGTGTGCAGTGAGCCAGGGAGAGAAGTGGCATTGCCAGTGGAATTGGAGATTTCAAGTCCAGTTTAGTTCAGATGTTGGTGCTAGAGTGGGATGAATGCAGGGGCAATGGTTATGTTACTGTGTCAATGCAGTGAAGGTTGCTTACAAAGGGCTTGTGATGCTGAGTTGCAGGTTATATGCTGATGGCAATGCAGGGAAGGAAGATTGGTCTGTAAAAAGGGAACAGCCATTTTGGCTGGGTGGTGAAGCACAATCATTGCACTACACACAACTTTGGCATTGAATGGTCTGAGCATGTGCAGTTCAGCTCAGTTAGACCAGTTAGGCTCTGACTCACACTTTAACTCAGACCTGACTCGTCTGACAAATCATCTGACTCGTTGACTCGGTACTGACCGAGTTGACCCGCCGATTTGACCGAGTTGACTCACTGAACCAGTGGCCGGGCGGACTTTGCCGGTCACCGGAGCTGTTTTCCGGCCGATTTCCGGCCACAATACCAGACTTCCGGCGACCACTTTCGGGGCGTATTTTCTACACGGGTTTCTCCCTCTTGTGGGCTTGGTGGATTCTCACCTAATGGACTTTAAAGACTAGACCTAATTTTAGAAGTTGGAGAAAGCTATAAAAGGGAAGGTCTTCTACAACATATGATATATCTTTTCTTGGAATTTGGAGAGCCACTTTTGTTTACGCTTCTAGGGTTTGGTTTTGTTCTTCTTCTTCTTTGTTTTATTATTGAATATTGATGATGATGAACTCCATAGCTATGAGTAGCTAAATTCTCTATTATTGGTTAAGGATGTAGTCCGATTTCTAAAACTTGTGTGTGCTTTATGTATTAGTTTTCTCTCTTGTTTATCGTTCAATTCTCTGCGGTTTTTATGATCACATGATTGAAGTATTGTGATAGGATTATGGTGTTTGATTAGTTAAGTGGCCAATTAATTGAACTTGCATCTTAGTCCATAGCTATTTTAGGGTTTTTCATCAAGCGATAACCTTGAATACAAGTAGCATGATATGTTTACGGTTTGTAGTGATACACTCTCGTAATCATATGTAGAGTTTGACCATTGTCCGAATTGTTTTGCGCAACGCATGACAATTGCATTGATTAGCCTATTTTGAAACTTAATGCTCCTAGGAATTGAACTTGATTAGCGCAAGGCGTTAGGTTATTCTTTAGGTAGGATTCACATACGCAGCCCTAATGTGTGTGTTAATGAACTTGAGAAATTAATAGATTATCTTGCTTTCTTGATTCTCTAGGCTTTTGATAACACAAGAGATTAAATCGTAATTCTAATCATATATGCAAGCACATGTCTAAGATTGAAGATGAATTCCTTGACCAATATCTCTCTCCATTGATTACTTTCTACAATTTACTTTGCTTTTAATTTGTTTTTATTGTTTAAATAGAAATAAGAAATCCCCCCAATTGGTTACTTTAAGAAATTGATTACGAAATAACTACAATCGCCTCTCTGTGGATACGAACTCTTTCTTATCATATACTTTAGGAAAGTGAAATTATTTTTGACGACATACGACAAATGATCAAATTTTGGCGCCATTGCCAGGGAGGCACACGGCTAGTTATTAAGTTTTTAGTTTCTTTTTACAATTTCTGCTTTCATCTTTGCTTTTTGTTTCTTGTCTTGTTTCTCACTTGTTTGCGAGAATTGTTTGCAGGTACCTAATCTCTGGCTTCTAAGGATTGGAATTATCCAAGGTGCGGGATAGCTACTCGACGCGGCACAATACTCCAACCAAGTCAAGACACAACGGACGAGCACGAGGAGGAAGTAGGAGAAGAGATTTTCCAACAACAAGAAGAAGGAAAAGAGGTTCCAATCGTAGAGGAAACACACGTGGAAGAACAAGGAGCAATGGGTGATGCAAATCGTTCACTCAAGGACTTATCTTCTCGTAGGCTTGATATACAACATGGGTGTATTCAAACGGACTCTACTTTTGAAATTAAACCGGGGTTGCTAAGAGAATTACCAAAGTTCCATGGCATGGTGAATGAAGATCCAAACAAACATCTTATGGACTTCCACACCATTGTCACGGCCATGCAAATGGATGTTGCGGATGTTGCAGCGGATGGTGCAATGTTGAAAGTTTTCCGTTTCTCTTTAATGGATAGTGCTAAGGATTGGTTATTCTATTTACCTCCCGGAAGTGTCACAACATGGAATGGGTTGAAGAAACTCTTTTTAGAGAGATATTTCCTGCATCAAATGCTACTCAAATTCGCAAGGAGATTTGTGGGATGAAGCAAAATGTGGGGGAATCCTTATATGAATGTTGGGAACGATATAAGAGATTGGTGGCAAGCTGCCCTCACCACCAATTTAGTGATGCTATGATCATTCAATATTTCTATGAAGGACTCCAATCAAGTGATAGGAATCTCCTCGATGCTGCGGGTGGTGGTGCACTAGTTAACAAGACGGTGGCACAAGCTAGAGAGTTGATTGAAAACATGGCAGCGAACTCACAACAATTCTTGAGTCGTGGTTCGGATGTGCTTCTAAGAAGGGTGAGTGAGGTGAGCGAGGTTGAAGAGCTTCGTCAACAAATGGGTAACATGAACGCAATGCTTCAACAAGTTGCAGCCGCGGTGATACCAAGTTCCTCTCAATCTTATGAAGACGAGCAAGCTAATGCGATCTTTCCGAATCAACAAAGACGGTATGATCCCTACTCCAACACTTACAATCCGGGATGGAGAGATCACCCCAATTTTAGCTATGCCAATAAGCAAGGAGCGATTCAACAATCTAGTTTCAACAACCCGAGTGGATTTCAACCTCAACAACAATAATTCCAACCGAGACAACAATTTCAACAACAACAACAACCTCAAAATATGGGGTCCAATATGGAGGAGTTGCTGAAATATTTTATGCAACGAACGGAGAGTTCGGTTAAGGAGTTGCAAACTCAAGTTGGTTCTATGGCTATGGAGTTGAATCAATTGAAGGCACAAAATGGTGGGAAACTCCCTTCTCAACCTATCAACCCAAAAAGGGTGTCAATGCAATTACATTGAGAAGTGGTACACAACTTGTGCAACCCGAAGTTCTTTGGTTCGGGCGTGGTGGAAACACCAAAGGAACCTGTTTTGGAGGAGAAAACCGAGGATTCTCCCCAAACTTCGAGGTACCTATTCCTAACTCTAAAACTCCGGTTTCTACTTATGTTCCTCCTCTACCTTTCCCTCGCAGATTTGCAAGTTCTAAGAAGGCGGAACTAGAAAAGGAGATTTTAGACGTTCTAAAAAGATCCATGTGAACATACCACTCATAGATGCAATCAAGCAAGTTCCAAAGTATGCAAAGGTGTTGAAGGACTTGTGTACCAATAAGCAAAGGCTCAAAGGTAATGAAGTGCTTAGTGTGGGGAGAATGCTTCGGCAATCTTACAACACAAACTCCCACTTAAGTGCAAGGACCCGGGTAGCTTTGACATTCCCGTCACAATTGGTAACACCAAATTTAACAAAGCAATGTTGGACTTAGGTGCTTCCGTTAATGTCATGCCTGCGTCTATGTATAATTCACTTGATCTTGGTCCTCTTAAAAAGGCTGGAATTGTGTTGCAATTAGCCGATCGTTCTAATGTCTACCCAATGGGTATTGTTGAGGATGTTCTTGTGCAAAGTTAATCAACTTGTATTTCCAGCGGACTTTTGCGTGTTAGAGATGGATGAAGGTTCACCGGACTCGTCTCTTCCATTGCTACTTGGGCGTCCCTTCATGAAAAACGGCGAAAACCATTATTGATGTTGACAAGGGAACGCTAACTATGGAGTTTGATGGAGAAATAATACGTTTCAACATTTTCGAGACGATGAGATATCCTAGTGATGTCCACTCTTGTTTCTCCATTGATATGATGGACACATTGGCGCAACAAATGTTTGAGTTGAATGGTGTTGATACTTTGGAAACCGTGCTCACTACACCTATTGACAATGGTTATGCATATAGTGATGAGATGAAAGAAACCATTGGTTCTCTTGACTCATTACCGGAAAAATCAGCAACTAAGAATATTTCATATGCTTCTTTACCTTGCAATAATGAGAAACTTGTGCCATCTATTGTTAAATCTCCAAGTTTAGAATTGAAACCTCTTCCAAGTCACTTGAAGTACTTGTACTTGGGTGACAATGAAGATTTACCCGTGATTGTTTCTAACGAGCTTAATGAATTACAGGAGCAAAAACTTCTAAGGGTGCTAAGGAAGTACAAGACGGCCATAGGATGGACAATCGCCGATATCAAGGGTATAAGCCCTGCCATTTGTATGCATAAGATCCGTGTGGAGGATGATTCAAAGCCTACAAGGGAAGCGCAACGTCGTTTGAATCCTCCCATGATGGAAGTGGTGAAAAAGGAGATACTCAAGCTTTTGGACGTGGGAGTTATCTACCCCATATCCGATAGCAAGTGGGTAAGCCCGGTACAAGTGGTACCAAAG
The DNA here is from genome assembly GCA_023531295.1 of Papaver armeniacum. Classification (NCBI taxonomy): domain Eukaryota; kingdom Viridiplantae; phylum Streptophyta; class Magnoliopsida; order Ranunculales; family Papaveraceae; genus Papaver; species Papaver armeniacum. The sequence continues at coordinate 146,447 of JAJJWW010012416.1, forward strand.
AAATCGGGAGTAACGGTGGTGGAGAATGATAAGAATGAACTTGTTCCAACTCGTGTGCAAACCGGTTGGAGGGTTTGTATTGATTATAGAAAATTGAATGTCACCACTAGAAAAGATCACTTTCCTTTACCTTTTATTGATCAAATGCTTGAACGTTTAGCTGGACACTCTTACTATTGCTTTCTTGATGGCTATTCAGTTATAATCGGGATTGTGATAGCACCGGAGGACCAAGAGAAAACCACTTTCACTTGTCCTTTTGGTACTTTTGCTTATAGAAGGATGCCTTTTGGCTTATGCAATGCTCCGGCTACCTTTCAAAGGTGTATGGTAAGTATCTTTTCGGAATATGTTGAAAACATAATCGAAGTGTTCATGGATGACTTTAGTGTCTTTGGTGATTCATTTGACCTTTGCTTGAACAACTTGGCTCTAATCCTTGAACGATGTGTTGAAACAAATCTTGTGCTAAATTGGGAGAAGTGCCATTTCATGGTAACTCATGGCATAGTTTTAGGCCATATAATATCTTCTAAAGGCTTGGAAGTCGATAAATCTAAGATAGACCTTATTCGTGCTCTAACCCCTCCCACTACGGTGAGGGAGATACGTTCTTTTCTTGGTCATGCAGGTTTTTATCGTAGGTTCATCAAGGACTTTTCCAAGATAGCATCACCACTTTGTAACTTATTGCAAAAAGATGTGGTTTTTAACTTTGATGAGAAATGTATGGCGGCATTCAATCGTTTGAAAGAACTTTTGATTTCAGCCCCTATCATTAAACCATCGGATTGGAGTAAGCCGTTTGAACTCATGTGTGATGCAAGTGACTATGCGGTTGGTGCGGTGCTTGGGCAGCGTGTGGGGAAGATACCTCATGCTATTTATTATGCTTCTAGAACGTTAAATGAGGCCCAACAAAACTACACAACCACTGAAAAAGAGTTATTAGCCATTGCTTTTGCTTTAGAAAAGTTTCGCTCTTATCTAATTGGTACAAAAGTTGTTGTCTTTTCTGATCATGCAGAACTTAGATACTTGCTTACAAAGAAAGAGGCGAAACCGAGGCTCATACGATGGATTTTACTATTGCAAGAGTTTGATCTTGAAATCAAAGACAAGAAAGGAATTGAGAACACCGTTGCGGATCATTTGAGCCGACTTGCTGTGGACAAGGAGACTATTCCGTTGCGTGAAAGTTCCCGGACGAGCAACTATTCTCCATTGCCTTTGGAGAACCATGGTACGCTGATATTGTTAATTACTTAGTGTCTAAACAAATCCCAAAGAACTTGTCTCGTGCTGAGAGGGACAAACTTAAGAAGTTAGGAAACCAATACATATGGGATGATCTATACTTATGGAAACATTGTAGTGACCAAGTAATACGTAGGTGTGTTCCCGAAATTGAATTTAATTCTATCTTGTCTTTTTGCCACTCATATGCTTGTGGAGGACATTTTGGGAGTAAGAGAACCGCTCTCAAGGTATTAGAATGTGGTTTCTTTTGGCCAACTTTGTTTAAGGATGCACATGCATTTTGTATCACATGTGATAGATGTCAAAGAACCGGCAATATAGGTGCTCGAAATCAAATGCCGCAAACTATTATTCAATTTGTGGAGGTTTTTGATGTATGGGGAATTGATTTTATGGGCCCTTTTGTCAATTCTAATGGGAATTATTATATTTTGCTTGCTGTGGATTATGTCTCGAAATGGGTGGAAGCTAAGGCCACCCCAACTAATGATTCTAAAGTTGTTTCAGATTTCGTGCAAGCTAATATTTTTGCAAGGTTTGGAATTCCAAGGGCTATAATTAGCGATGGAGGTTCACACTTCAAAAACAGGTTCTTGCAAAGCTTGTTAAGAAAGTACAATGTGTCGCATAGGATTGCAACACCCTACCATCCGCAAACAAATGGACAAGCCGAAGTTTCCAACCGAGAGGTGAAATCCATTCTTGAAAAGACGGTGAATCCAACAAGGAAGGATTGGAGCATGCGACTCAACGATGCTTTGTGGGCGTATAGAACCGCATATAAAACACCTATTGGGATGTCTCCTTTTAGGCTTGTTTATGGTAAACCTTGTCACTTACCCGTGGAAATTGAGCATAAGGCGTTTTGGGCTATTAAGCAATGCAACATGGAGTTGGATGGGGCTGGAAAGCAAAGAAAGTTACAACTTCAAGAGCTAGAGGAGATTCGCAATGATGCATTTGAAAGCTCACGGATTTACAAGGAAAAAACGAAAGCTTTTCATGATAATATGATTTCTAAGAAACAATTTTGCATTGGGCAGAAAGTGCTTTTGTTTAATTCTCGTTTGCAATTATTTCCGGGTAAATTAAGGTCACGTTGGATTGGACCTTTTATCGTGACTAATGTGTTTTCTCATGGTGCGGTGGAAATTCGTAGTTTAGCTACGGGTAATGAACTTAAAGTGAATGGGCACCGGTTGAAACCATATTATGAGAACTTTCTTCGGATGTCGTGGAAGGAGTTAATCTTGTGGAAGTACTCCTCCCGGAGGAGTCATAGAAAGCAAGGAGATAGTCGGGTCGACGACTTTAAACCAAGCGCTAATTGGGAGGCAACCCAAAGGATGAGTATTTCTTGTCTTGTATTTATTTCTTTCCTTGTTTTTAGTTTTTTTTTTCTTGTTTTGTTTTCTTTGTTTTTGCTGATTTCTTATTAGGATTTCCCACCTTTACTTACTTTGGACGATTCAATTTACATTGAGGACAATGTAAAGTTTAAGTGTGGGGGAGAGGTTTATGTTGTACATTTTTGCAATTTTTCAACTTTTTGTGAACTAGTGAATAAGAAAACTCCAACTTGTAGTTATTTAGAGTCACATAGTATACATGTCGCTAAGATTACATCGAGAATCTCACAATAGTGACCGAACTTAGAGATGACGAGAGAACATGATCGGGTTTCTTAATTGTATGAGAGTTAAAGTTGGATTTAACCATGCCATGTGGAAAATAAGGTGCAGGCCGAATTCGGTATTAGAACAAGTGATCCCCTATAGTGGAGACTACCCATGTTACATAATGTGAGGCACCAACCTTCAATTCTTTGTACCGTCTAAATTGTGCTTTTAGAGTGTGTGTCACCGCACGTAAATTCCGGGCAGAATGGTGAGTGTCCAATTTCCCACCATAGAAGCACTATTTTGATCTCTTGAGTGCTATTTTTATCAACCATGTTGGTGACATCGAATTGCTAACTTACATACCACTTGTGATTTTGTTCGCAGTTAGCACCATCCACCTTATCTCTCTCTACACCAACAGTCCATAGAAACACCATCATCATCAACAAGAGGAGCATCACGAATTCAAGGAAAGTTGAAAACGTTTGAGGTTTACAAGCAATGGTATAAAATGAGCAGATTTCAGAATTGAGTAAAGCAACAAAACAGGAGCAAAAATTTTATAAGTTGAAGACTATTATACAAGAGTGGAAATTATTAAGGATGAGAACGAGAAGTTTATGATATCAAGACATATAAGTTGTGAAGATTGTAAAAAACTTATACCATGGCATTGTACTTACATTTTTATTTTTGTATTTTACTTTCTCTTGTCTCAATGAAAAAAAAAAAAAAAAAAAAAAAAAAAAAAAAAGAGAAATTTGGGATTGTATAGTTTGTTTTTATTTTATTTTTATATATTCTTTCAATAAAGCCTATGGAAAGAAGGAATATCTATAATGAAGTTTCAAGCGACAAGGAATTTGAGGGAATGAATCATATTGTCGAGATTCTACGAAGTTCGAGAGTTATCATCAAGAGTTGAAGACCGAAGACGAAGATGAAGACACCGATAGAAGACCGAAGACGTTTCTATGGATGCTGTGAGAGTGGTGCTAGCTGCACGCCGAACGGATTCACTGTAAGTAGCATATTCCCACCTTCGTTAAATGGTTTGATTTCCTTTCGAAGAGATCGTCAGAAAAATGGGTTTTCAAAAATATATAAAAGATGTGGGTTTTCAAAATATTTCGGAGGGTTTTTACTTTCCTACCATTCAACGTGTCTCGGGATTCTCTCTTCATTCCAACCTGGACACATGTGTGACCCATGAAGAGCTGTTTATTATTGAGAGCAATTTTATAAAACCCTTTCTTGTGAGGCAGAGTCGAGACTTTTGATCACTTCGAACCCGAATTTTAGTCGAGAAGGGATGGTTACTTCTCTCTCAACTTTTAAGAATGAGATTGTGTTCAATTATGTGTCTAACTTCTTATGACTAGTGTGCAGAATCTCTATGTCTTCTTAGCGCGTTGGATACTATCATTACGGAGAACTAGTAAGTTGGAAATATAGGTTTTGTGGGTATATCTCTAGTAAACCCTCACGAGACTATAACTCGTCCACTAGGACACCTAGGGGTTTAAAGGCTTGTTATTTATGCTAAAAGTGACCGTAGCCTCGACGACACGGAGTTGTTGTATTTTATTGTTTTTTTTGATTTGCTCGAGGACTAGCAAAGTCTAAGTGTGGGGGAATCGATAGGTGTAGAATACACCGTATTTACTATATAGAGTTTATGCTTTCTTTGCTATTTTTCGTGTGAATTATGTATTTTATGTTTGCTTTTGAGTTATCGTGTACTGGAGTCCTTGGGAGCAAAAGAAGAAGAAATTAGTTATTTGGAGCGGGCTATAGTGCACAAGAAGGAAGTGAAGAAGAAGCAAATAATTGTCTGTTCCCTGAAACCGACAAGCTAACTCTAAACCGGGTGGCCCATAGGCATTATCTGGGTGCCTAAATATGGCCGTACAGGCAGCCTTATCAGCTTGGTTTTGTGAAGGAACTCGTTTTCTTCCCAAATTTCATTTTGCATCCGAGAAAGAAAATAGCAGTTGGTGTCGCTCATCGATTTCGAGAAGAAGTGAAGGTCTTATTGTTCTTCAATAGATCAGAGAAATCAAGAGCATCGGCTGGCAGAGGAAATGGAGATAGAGCGCTATTGGTACTGAAATTGAAGCTGGTTGATGAATTAAAGTTAGGGTTCTGTGAAACTTAGACTGAGAGTCAGGGAAGAAATCAGTGAAGATATGGGTTCTGTTGGTTTGAGTTAGAGGCATAATTTGGTTCAGAATGATGAGCAGTTGATGGAATTTTACGACTCGTTAATCCAGGGAAGAAGAAGGAGCAACTGTCATTGAGACAAAAATGGTGGAGGAAGTGATGAACAAAGTTGAATCAGAGAAGAAGCAAGTCCTGCAATCACTGCTGTTTCAAGAACTGAGACTAGAGAAGGAAACTGTGGGTTTGTGATAATTTAGGGTTCAACCCTGTTACAGATAGATGTTGAATGGAAGAAATCAAAGATGTTAGAGCTTGAATGAGTTGTTGTTGCTCTCTAAGATGAACAAGAGAAATTGTTGTTAAGGGGTAATAACAGAAAGTGAAGTTAGGATTTTCTTTGGGAAGTTGGTTTTGTGTTGCTGCTGTCAAATTGAAACAAGGAAGAATGAGGGTTGTTGAAACTGGGAATTGAGACTTGGGTTTGCTTGGTTTTCAAAATCAATTTGAGTTTGGGAGTATCTTCGCTCGGGTTGAAAATTCAAAGTGGGTTTAGGTGGCTGTTTTTGTTCCTGTTATGAACTGGAAGAATGGTTCAAAGCTGTGAGGTTGAGCTGATAGTCGTTGTCGGATGCGAAGAGTTCAAAATCCCAGGAAATGGATACGAAGGAAGTGCAGGTGTGAGTCGATAGTTGGGTTTTATGGTATGAGTTGTGTATGAGTAACAAGGATTACAGCTGTGAATGGCGGCGAATTGCAGGGAAGCATGAGTTACAAAATAGCCATAAGGTTGCTGCTATGGGGTTGAATTATTGGCTCTGATTGGAGCAGTAGTGCTTGCAAGTGCAGGGTGGTGTTAGCTCAAGGTGCAGGGACTGATGTTGTTGGTTGTGTATGTAACAGGGAGGTTGGCCTGTGGTGTTGAACTCAGGGGATAAATGGGCTTTGAGTCAGGCATGAGGGAAGAATGGAATTGCAACTGGCAGGAGTAATGAGCAATGCAGGTGCAATTGGCTCAAGGTGGTGTTTAGCCAGAGAAAACTTTGGCTCGTGATGCAGTGAGCTGCAGACTGGTGGCATTGAGGCTGGTTAGGGAGATTGCAGGTCTGATTTTCCAGAGTGCAGGTGGTGCTGGGTGTTAGTGCTGGTGATTGCCATGGCTTTGGTGGTTTCATGAGTAGACTAGGGTTGATGTTGGAGCTGTACAAAGCAGGTGGTGCAGTCTGTGGATAAAGAATTGGAGGTTGTTGATGCTTGCTTGCTGATGGAGTGGAGATGTTATATGAGCTGCAATGTTGGTGTTGGTGGAATGATGGCCTGAGATGGATTCAGGGTTTATTTACAATTGCAGGCCTGGTGGAAGCTGGAGAATGGAAGGATCTATGCAAGTTGGTTGTGTGCAGTGAGCCAGGGAGAGAAGTGGCATTGCCAGTGGAATTGGAGATTTCAAGTCCAGTTTAGTTCAGATGTTGGTGCTAGAGTGGGATGAATGCAGGGGCAATGGTTATGTTACTGTGTCAATGCAGTGAAGGTTGCTTACAAAGGGCTTGTGATGCTGAGTTGCAGGTTATATGCTGATGGCAATGCAGGGAAGGAAGATTGGTCTGTAAAAAGGGAACAGCCATTTTGGCTGGTTGGTGAAGCACAATCATTGCACTACACACAACTTTGGCATTGAATGGTCTGAGCATGTGCAGTTCAGCTCAGTTAGACCAGTTAGGCTCTGACTCACACTTTAACTCAGACCTGACTCGTCTGACAAATCATCTGACTCGTTGACTCGGTACTGACCGAGTTGACCCGCCGATTTGACCGAGTTGACTAACTGAACCAGTGGCCGGGCGGACTTTGCCGGTCACCGGAGCTGTTTTCCGGCAACTTTCCGGCCGATTTCCGGCCACAATACCAGACTTCCGGCGACCACTTTCGGGGCGTAATTTCTACACGGGTTTCTCCCTCTTGTGGGCTTGGTGGATTCTCACCTAATGGACTTTGAAGACTAGACCTAATTTTAGAAGTTGGAGAAAGCTATAAAAGGGAAGGTCTTCTACAACATATGATTTTTTTTTCTTGGAATTTGGAAAGCCACTTTTGTTTACGCTTCTAGGGTTTGGTTTTGTTCTTCTTCTTCTTTGTTTTATTATTGAATATTGATGATGATGAACTCAATAGCTATGAGTAGCTAAATTCTCTATTATTGGTTAAGTATGTAGTCCGATTTCTAAAACTTGTGTGTGCTTTATGTATTAGTTTTCTCTCTTGTTTATCGTTCAATTCTCTCTGGGTTTTTATGATCACATGATTGAAGTATTGTGATAGGATTATGGTGTTTGATTAGTTAAGTGGCCAATTAATTGAACTTGCATCTTAGTCCATAGCTATTTTAGGGTTTTTCATCAAGCGATAAACTTGAATACAAGTAGCATGATATGTTTACGGTTTGTAGTGATACACTCTCGTAATCATATGTAGAGTTTGACCATTGTCCGAATTGTTTTGCGCAACGCATGACAATTGCATTGATTAGCCTATTTCTGAAACTTAATGCTCCTAGGAATTGAACTTGATTAGCGCAAGGCGTTAGGTTATTCTTTAGGTAGGATTCACATACGCAGCCCTAATGTGTGTGTTAATGAACTTGAGAAATTAATAGATTATCTTGCTTTCTTGATTCTCTAGGCTTTTGATAACACAAGAGATTAAATCGTAATTCTAATCATATATGCAAGCACATGTCTAAGATTGAAGATGAATTCCTTGACCAATATCTCTCTCCATTGATTACTTTCTACAATTTACTTTGCTTTTAATTTGTTTTTATTGCTTAAATAGAAATAAGAAATCCCCCAATTGGTTACTTTAAGAAATTGATTACGAAATAACTACAATCGCCTCTCTGTGGATACGAACTCTTTCTTATCATATACTTTAGGAAAGTGAAATTATTTTTGAAGCATACGACAGCGATCACATGGAAACAGGGCCAATGTTTCCACGCCACATGTGGGTCCGACTCCACGGCGCCAAAACCAAGCCTTGGCCACGCCAAGCCCTAATTCTTCCACAGCGAATTCTTCCACGGCACCTTGGCCACGCCAAGCCCTAATTCTTTCACGGCTAATTCTTACACGACGAATTCTTCCACGGCGCCAAACCCTAACTTTGGCCACAGAGCCAATTTTTAGCTTTGGCCATACCGCAACATCACCGGCATACCGTTATGCCACGGCTACGCCATTGGCATGTCGCTATGCCATGGCTACGCTACTGGCATGCCATTAGCATGTGGCTGACGCCACTTCGCTATACAACAAGATATGGCCATAATCAATGGCCATACTTCTTCATGAGATGCAATCTCTGCCATCCAAGTTCGCTACCGAACTGATGGACTTGTGGCAACTCTTAGGCGACCAACCGCCTAAACCCAACGACCATGGCTACGTCAGGCGCCAATTACACCATCGTGCCACTGGCATGCACAAGTCATGCCTCAATGCCACTGCGTCATTGTCTGGCGCCAACACAAGGTAGCCACAATCAACGTCTACCCTTATTCATAAGATAAGATGCGATCTCGGTCATCGAAGTTCGCCACCAAACCGGTAAGCTCACGACAAGTTTTAGGCGACTAGCCAAAACGAGCCTAGCATCACATGTTATTTACGTGCGGCAAGCCTCTCGATTTTAACTTGCCACACGTAGCAAAGTGCTACATGTTTTCCACGAAAACACTCGAGACATCAAAATATGTCATTAAACTGGGGGATGCTCATCAGGGTATTGGTCTGGCGGTTTACAGCGTGCGGCGTGCAATGCACCCGTTACAAGAAAGTGTCATGAAGTGGGATAATTAGTGGTGGTGAAAAGTAACAGTATAAACAATTCATTTCCTTCATCATGGAAGCGTAATGACTGGCGGTTACACGAATTCACTTCCCTCATCATGGAAGCATAACGTCTAACAGTTACATGTTACTCTTTTCTTCCACCACTCAATCGTTTCCACTTCCTACGAGACCAGGGTACGTTTCACTATGACTTGTATAAATATGTCTCACCTATTTCCACCAAACAACAAGTTTTGGTCAGGAGACCAATACAACATCCAGAAATCATCTGTTAGCTTTTTCATCCAGCTAGCCAGTTCAACTTTCTGATACAAGTCACAAAACGCCCACACTTCCAAAATCAACTATTCTGGTCTCAACACTTTCTTCGCTTCCCTCCCTAAGACTAACCCTTCTCCTTCACTTTGTGACCGAAGCAAGCCTGGAACGTCCATTTCTTTGTTTAGGCCAGGATTGTATAGATTGATCTCTCGAATCAAAAGTACTCTCGTACAGTACATTTTTTAGGGTTTAGATTCGTTTCTCACCCACACATACCCAAAATTACAAAATCAGCAGAAACGGTTTTCACCCACAAACAATCGTCTATGGATACGAGATCAAGACAATACAACAACGCAGTATGTTTACTTGATAAGAGGTTCGGACTTAACCAAACACAATAGGATTACTATCAAGTAAATAGGAATTAACGTTTGTGTATTTTACTTCTAATTATAATAAAAAACAATTATAATTGCGGAAATAGAAAAGTATAAGACACAGCAAGATTTTGTTAACGAGGAAACCGAAAATGCAGAAAAACCACGGGACCTTGTCCAGAATTGAATACTCTCAGGATTGAGCCGCTATACAAAGTCAAACCAACTTCGTATGGTTGAGACCAAGCAACTAAACCTATAGTTCACCTAGTTCTGTCTGTATTCCCACGCCTCCAACTTGTAATAAGTCACGTACTTGGAACAATTCCTTTGGTTCGTATTCCAAACAGTAAAGGAACAACAAATCTGTTTGGTAACAACTCTTTTCAACCAAGTGATGTGAGTTCGACAAAAGGCTCTTCCGTTTATCCCAATAAACTCCTTTATCAGGTCCTTAGATCTATCTACTAACAATTACCGAAGTAATTGTCTAGATTTTGCAATCAATACTTTGAATCACAAAGAAACGTATTGATTCCGATCTACTCAACTAATTAATCCAATCTACCACAAGGATAAACTGATCATAGTTGGATCCTCTTTAACCGAAACAAGTGTTGTGCACACCAAAGATTATGAACCCAAATCAGAAATCTTCAAAGTCTTCTTTGTCTTCAAATCTTCTTAGATCTTCAATAAACACCTGCACGCAATCAACTTGAATCTCTTGTGATCAATCACACACAGAACGGAGTCCGTTAACAATGGATTATCACAAGACATCTTTAGATCTACAAACAGTCTAAAGATCCCCGTCGAAACTTCAATCTAGTTTGACTGAATCTTATATCAGAAGAAAAGATTCTCAAGCATAAACAAACTAGGTGCAATCAAAGTTCAACAACTGTTAGTCAATTAAATCAATCGAAAACTAATAATAAACCGTAATTATCTAGTTTCCCACCAACGGTACTAATAGAGCTTCTCAATCCCAAAGAAGTCTTTAAACCGAGCGGCCGTAAGAGATTTCTCCTAATTATGTTACTTTCCTCTCCGAATAGGCGGATCCACCAGTAACAACACAACTAGGTAGTTTAGCTGGCTCTGAGGATTAGTTTGCAATAAATACAAACTTTGGTATTTATAGACCAATGAAGTTTGGACACCAAGGAATTTCCAAAACCGAAAATATTCTTAAGATATTCAATATATTCCAGATTCGGTTTCCATAATTCCTGGAAATGCTTTGTCCAAATAATGACCGAAAATCTCTTAGAAAATCTCCAATTAGTAAATGCACATTACCAATTTTCATTTTCCAAAAATAAAATTAAAAACCTTAATTAAAAGATTCTCAACTTATTTTGAGATCCGCGATTTTTCCTTTAGCTATTAAGGAATATCTTTGAACAATAAAAGATAAGCGTTATTGCACATGTTCAAAGTATGTCGACATCTTTACTTTGTAAGTCCTCTTTCATACTTACAATCTTGAAACCGATTTTCCACACTTCCAAACGAGTTTAGAATTGGTTCATCTGACTTTCAAGAACTATGTGATTGATTAAGAATACTCAATCACAAATCATGGGTTTCATGATTCTACCAAAACAAGTTTCGGTTCTGCCTCCATGTGAGTATTGTGCATATTCACACTAGCTTTCCAAAAATTCGGTTGACTAGGTACTAGGATTGGTTCCCCACATACTTATGGTAACTACTTGTATTTGATGCACATGTTTATAGGATCGGTTCCCCCATCTACTAAAAACGTGTTGCACCTCTTACAAGGATCGATTCCCCTTTTGTGATCGGTTGCACCTCTTCATAGGATCAGTTCCCCTTTGCCTAGTGTTGGTCATACCAAAAACACTAAATCGATCATACCATCTCAGGTGATTACTTAAGGTCGGTTTCACTAATAAAAGTCATACCAATACAAAAGTCAGGCCTTGTGAATAGTTTTACCAAGAACATAAACAAGTCATGAGCGGTTATACTAATCATACATATTGGTAGTTCAAAAGATATGCAATGAATAACAATACCAATAGGCCTAGCGATTTCCCTTTCGATTCACGAAACAAGTTCATGAATTTACTTCCTTTAAACGAATGTAAAACATTATTTCCTAAGACGAAATCTTCACCTGATACCCATACATAATCACAATAGCATTCAAACGATTATATCGATGTCTTATATACGAAGTTCAAAAGATAAGTGTTATACTTCGTATTGTATTCCTTAATACTACGTCTAACTAGAGTGTAATCTTTCATGCTTCGCAGTTATGTTTTCAATATGCACGAAATGAAAGATACGTTATGGAATGAAACAGTTCAAGTCAAATATCACTAACCTCAAGTTGAAGGATGGTGTTGTCGTTGTAGCTCCTTACTTCTTCACTTCTTCAAGTCTTCGCAATACTTGTAATGTCTCATATCCTAACACTTTCAAGCTAACCTATAAGAAGTTGACTCTAGTACATAATCAAGCGACTCTTTAAATAAGTTTTGGTTCACTAAAATATGACAACCAAACTTGACATACCAAAGCTTGGTGGGTTCAACCGAGCTATGATCTAAAAGGTTCCCCAATCTACCCCAAGCAGAAATCATATTTGCGAACTTAAGGACCTTTGCCATCTTTGCTTGAATCATATTTCGATACTTTTTAACAAGACATGCTTGACTAAAAACTTCTTCTTTATAAATCTATTAAAAGTCATACGACATAGTCTTAACAAACATAATGGTAAGATAGTGAATAAAATAGAATGATTCAGTCTTCACATACCTGTTACAGAAGTTCTCCAAATGTCTTCGTCGATCTTCAGTCTTCGAGTGTGATGTATATGATACTCAGCTACCAAATTCTAACCTAGTCCGAGAATTGACTTAGTAGACCAGAAATCAAGATATGGTTTTGATCAACTAACACTAACAACAAGCTTGAGATATCAAAACTTGTGGGTTCAACTGAGCATTTACCTAACAAAAAAGATGATGTGGACTTAAAGGCCATATCATATTTTTTATGACCTCGGCCCTTTCATTGAAGATGAAAATTTGGTGGAAAAAAGTCTTAAATCCTGTGTGTCATGTAATTTTAATACCTTTAACTCTAGCATTGGAGATGCTCTAAAGGAGACAAAAGTGAAGGAAAATTAGGCATGCATCTTATTTATTGTGTTTCCTCTTTAAATACACAAAGAAATAAGAGAAGCTACTTATTGCAATTACATGTATTGTTACTTGTTACTAGAATAATAAGAAAAATAAGTGTCAAGCATGGTGGAGGATGTTTCAAGCATGCGGAAGATATGTACATGCACTATGACACCTTTAGATAATAGTCAAACACATATTACTACAACACCTTTATATTACTTGAGAAAATCCACTAGAATTATAAATTCTTTTTAGCGTATAACAAATACAAACATACCAAAACCAAACTCTATATATACCTCATTGGATTATGTTTAGTATTCACACACATGCTCATCTCTATTATCTTCTCTCGAATTATTCTCACTTATTCTTTGATTACCTATTTTTCCTTTTATCATCATGGGTTACAAAACCAACTTCTTGTTTTCTTTGGTAATTGTGCTTGTTGTTCCAATTATGGTGAATTCTTTTGTCTGGAATGTTGGTGACATTGTTGGTTGGTCTGATCAGGCTCAATATAATTACACTTATTAGGCGATGGGACCATCCTTTCTAGTTGATGACGACAGTCTCCATTTCGTCTATAATCGTAACACTATTGATGTTTTAGAAGTAGCTTTTTCTGATTACAAATTATCTAACACAACAACTTCACTCGATGCCTATAACACCAGAGATGACACAATTCTACTAGCAAAAGAAGTTCACCAGTATTTCATCAATGGTAGCCCCCTTGACTAAAACAATGACCCGAAGGTCGATATTTTGGATTCAAATTCATCGTATGTTAGGTTTTGGCGGTCCGTCCCAACCTATGGACCCCATGGAAATGTCGACATACCCAAACCTTGATTTACATCTACAAGAGGAGCAATGACGACTCGAACTATGTCTTCTTATTCCACATAATTCATATATATTTTTAATTGCTTAATTTAAGTTTCTTTAAGAGATTTTTAATGATATACTGTCTTTATGTGTTTGAAATTCAATTCAATGTTTTCTTCTATTCATTTCTAATAATCAATAAAGAAAACACATCAAGATTTTATTTGTGGATAATGGTTCCTGTTAAAACTATAATTAGTGTTTGCTTTTAATAAACTCTTGGACTTGCAAGATAAAAAAAATTACATGACAAATGATAAAAATGAGAAGAAGTTGGTCATATGTTAAGAGACTCACAAGTTATTGGATATGATTTAGAATTTGAGACAACTTTTAGGAAATAGGAGTTAGCTTATACATGCTAATCATAATACTTCTTCCGGAAGAAGATCTCTTCACCTTTCTGCCAGATATCTTAATGATTAGATGTACTGGACAATAAATGCTAATAAAAAAGGTTCGTTTACATGGAATAGTTTGATGCAGGTGAGACCGATTTTGGAGAATAAAATTTTCTGGCAAATATCAAATGGTAATAGTATGAATATATGGATGAGCCATGGATCCCAAATCAATTGCAAAATTTTATACCCCCTCTGAGTATTATGCTTGAGAATATTCACAAAGTCACTGACCTTTTTTAACAAGGTAATTAATCATGGAATGTTACTCTCCTTGAAGAATTATTCATTCAAAATCTAACACGAGTAATTATGGATATTAGTATCCATGGAGAAATTGAAAATAATTTTCTTGGTTTGCAGCAGATATACCGTTTTCTTCAAGCCATTATGAATTCCCATGGAGAAAACTTAAATTTTGGTCATTTTCTTTAATCACTTCTAAAATTATGTTCTTTACTTGAAATTGCAATATAGTGGTATTTCGGTTAAAAAGAACATTAAATATTCAAACTATGCTCTTCACTTGGAAACTGCTTTATAGTGGTAGTTAGATTAAATATAACATTAAATGTTGAATATTGATATACTTTGTGTAAGAAATACGAAGAAATAATTGAGCACCCGTTCTTTAATTTCCCTTGGGAAAAAACAGTTTTCGGCAATGAAGCTTTTTCTGCAGATGGAGGTAGCTGATTTGAGATCTATCATTATGGATTGGATGGATGATCAAGAAACACACAGATTTCATTTGGGTTGTGCATCTTATGGAATATGTGGAAGATGAGAAACTATATAGTTTTCTCTAATGTTTATTTTTCTGTACGGTTTGTGCTTAAAAAAGTAACTAGTTTGGATTTTAATATCCGTTGTCCAGATATGAAAAGGGATATAAGTGACAATCGATATCCGGTTAATTAACAATATTAGAAACCTCATGAAATTAGATATTTCAAGATTATCGCTAATCAAGGTTCAGCAGGAGCTATTGTTCATAATCACGGGATTCTGTTTCAAGGTTGTCGTATATAACTTTTGAAGCAAAATCAACAAGCATAAAAAAAATATTAACAATATTTAATCTTAATATCATTTTCTTTTCCTTTAAAAGAAAATAAATACTCATGGTGATGGTGTTAAAGATCAACAATATAGTTCTTTTTTTTTTTTAAAGTTTATCTTCGAATTTAACATTATCACCATCGGGAACAACAACACCATTTATAATAACACCAGCAGCAACTCCTCCGACAACTAATTCAACATCCACTCCAAAAACGTCGATTCAGAAATCGTTTCAGACCTTTTAACAAAATAGGTTGTGACTCGCTGCAATTTGGTAATCCATTGCACGAGTCTTGCATCTTTTTCTTATAAAAAAAAAAAGAAAGAAAGAAAAAGTTTCACACACCCATCGCTAATCCCGCATGAATCAGTTGGATGTCATTTTCGTCCCATTAAAAATAAGAAAAAAGAACCCACTCAAAACCCTTATAAGCTTAGCTCTAGAAATTTCTCTTCAGCAAACAAAAGAGAAAGAAGAAACGAAAATTAGAGAGAGAGAGGAAGAGATGTTGAATCTCACAAAGAAATTGAGTTTTAAAGAACCTGAACTTATACATATAAAGACTTGGCTTTTCATATCTCAATTAACTCACTTAAATGAAGTGATTTGCTCATTTCGCGAACTGGTCGATTTCAAGATAGTATTAGACACTACTTATTTCATCGTACACGGACTGATTTCCTCAGTTTTCAAACTAGTTGATTTTTGATGTTTCATGTAGACTTCTTATTTTCAAGTATACAAATTGTTTCCCACAGTTCGTGAACTTATTCGTGAACTTATTAAATATAAAACTCAAAATTTATGAGACAACTTTTCAGTACAACTATTTTGATAGTTAGCAAATTATTCAATCATGTAATAAATTAAGCTTGTGGGTTCACTAAGTTTACTCAAATAGATTAACCATTTTCTATTTTTTAAGGTTTTACAATAAACATAATGAAATAGAAAATACAAAAAGATAAACTTACACAATATTTCATGAACAAGAAAAGAAATAAAAGAATAATCACGTCACTAAGTTTACTCAAATAGATTTTACAATCTCAGCTTTTTTTGAACAATTAACCGTATTCTTATCATAGTAAATCAACTAACTATCTTTCACTTTTATAAGATATATTTATATTTATTATAAATATTATGGAATTAAAAAAAAAAAAGATGATTGTTATAGGGAAAACTTAAAAGATATCTGGGAATAAAGTTAATTATGGTCACACGATGATGAGTTTTAGTCAATATATGAGAAAATAGAACTTTATATGAACACGATCATCCGCGTTGCTGGAATCAAAAATTTTTGTTGTTCTTACTTTCAAGATTTTAGATTGGGATCTTAATTGACTAAAGTTGCTAGAGTTTTTCATAAACATCAATAGGATTGTACCGTGAAAGTGGAAAAGAGAGACATCGATTAGCTAGTGATAAATAAATTTCAGTATCATTGACCTCAATATTGGATAAACTTTGGAACTAACCAAACATCTTGATTTTCCATTAATAAAATTCCCGTAGAGGAATAAATCCATTGGTAAATAATTATGTTCTTGGCAAAAATTTGAGTATTCCTTCCAAATTATTATCATAAAAAAGAGTTGATCGTGAAAAAATGATATCAAAAGAGTATCCTTTTGGTACAATATAATTCAGAAATGATGAAAACCAGGGTGATCTTGTTATATAGCGATGAACCTAGTGGTAAGTAATGGTGGTGGTAAAAGAGAGAGAAAAAAATGCACACCAAAGATTAGACCGGTTTCTATTTCACCCCTTTCCAACTCTAGATCTAGTACTTGACAAAAAGTCAGCTTTTCCCCAAGTTATTTTAGCATTCCCTATGAAAAAAATAAAGGTATACCACAAGTTATAAGTTTCACTAATATTACTCAAACAGATTGTGTGAATCCGTCTTTTCCCCCTCTTTGTTTGGCCATTTTGAGATCCCGATAGTTGCTTCCTTATATGATCCGAAAGTTTGAGTAGACAATATTTCTACAAAAATATTAAAATAGATCAATTCACTAAGTTAATCGTAATTACGGATGGTAACCACAATAAGAATAACAACATAAATTAATACATACAATTGATATTATTGAATTATTATTGATTCATAGTGATGTCTGTTTTTTTTTTCTTTTTGTTACTCAAAAAGTGGTCAATACGTCAAAACATGCAGCCTTTCACCAATAAGGTATGAAGGATACAAGAAAAAAGCAACAAATCGTTGCTCAATTATAATAGAGATATCTTACACAAACTACTCATTACATATCCCCATAATAGCTTTCCAATTTGCAATGTACGTAAACACCAATTTAAAATCAGTACTTTAACATTATCAGTGACATTGTCTTGATATTTATACTTCCCCCACTAAAATATTTGCCATTTCTCTTAATCCAAATTTCCCACTAAATTGTGAAATAACTTTCCGGTCACAAAACTGATCGGAGCCTGTTGTAGTCCAACAGTACGTAGAAAAGGATGAGAAGCATCAACAACATGTGAGGCAATGAAACTATCTCAAAAAAAAGATATTACAAATTTTCGGCTGGAACGAGATTGTCTAAACGTTGTCGATGCACTGAATGACAAAGAAGGGTGTATTAAGTGGATAACTAATTATGTTATCAAAGATTGTCATGCAACTCTTAAAAATTTTAATAAGTGAGTTTTTTCTCTTGTTCCTATAGTAACAAACAGTGTACCTCATCATCTAGCAAAAAAATCTAATAGGATTTTCTTTTACACATTATTGGGAGTTTGTTTCTCTCTCATTAGAGAAAATCTTTTTATTAATGATGTTTAACCATAATATTCAATCTGTTTTAGATACTCTTGCTTCTCACATGTTAGATGGAATACAAAGGAATTTCTGGTGGAATAAGAAACAAAGAGAGATGTGATTGTACCTCACGAGATGGGTCTTTGCCACCAAACCTAAGGCTCAAGGAGTATGAATATTAGAAAAATGTAGTGCTGAATGAAGTACTCTTTTCTAAATAGCATGTATAATACTTAATGAGTCTCACTCACTTTGGGCTAAGGTTCTGAAGCATAAGTACTATCTTGACTATAACCCTCTTCATTTTACTAAAATTAATGGTTATTGGGTATGGAAAAGGGTGTGCATGAGTCTAGATTTGATAAGAAAGAACTGGTGTTGGGAGGTTGGTGATGGTAGACATATCTGAAAAGACGAGGGTGCCCAAATACACCATAATCTTTTTATTTCCACCTATAATCCCTCTACCGAATGTGATCGTCTATGGGAAAAGTCGAGACAATATGATAATTTTTTTCACATTTCGTGTGATCGTCTATGGATATGAGATCGAGACAATACAACAACAAGATAACTTGTGTGATTGATTATGGATACAAGATCATAACAATACTACAACAAAGTGTGTACTTGATAATAGGTTTGGAAATAAACAAACTCTATAGGATCACTATCAAGTATTATAGAGTTAACGTACAAGTGTAATTTACTTTTAATTATAATAAAAATAATTATTTATAGAGCACTGCTCGGTCGAACTTGCAAGCGTTGCTATCTCAAGCTTGTTTGTCAAGTTTAGTTTCTAAAACTATAAGTTTTGATTTCTAGTACTTATAGCTAAGCCTCGGATTAGGATAGAAAGTGTAGTTGAGAATTAGACTTCACGACGTTCATCGATTGAAGACGAAGAACTACTAAGGGAAGCTTGTGGACTTCATCAACCAAACGTATGTGGAGACTTGAACTCATCTATTACTCAAAAGTCTATCTACTTTATCTCCTATTTGAGACAAAAGTCGTATAGCTATATAGACTTCAATTATACACATTTGATATTTCGAGCTGAGTTTAACTCACTTAAATATTGCTCTAAATATGTGTTGGTAAGCTTTTCCTTTAACCAAGTTCATCATATATTCTTGACGAAAGTCAAAAGATGATCATGTGAAAATCGCCTGGTAACATCTTACATGATTTGTGTGAGACAATCATTTGATGTAGACTCGAAATGTTTCATATTGATCATTCGATCACTTGAAAATTTCTTTGAAGCTAATAGTTTGTGTAAGACAACTATTGTTGTCTAACAATGTTTCAATGGTTGAAATGAGAGTTTAGAACAATTGGATATAAGCACAGTATGCGTACTTGCATATGTGTAATCCAAGTCCGAGAACCATGGTATGCATACCCGTATGCATAGTGATTGGTTTAGTTAAGGTATGGAAACTAAGTATGCCTATCGGTACGCGTACTGGCGTGAAGTTCAAGTTTCGGGGTTTTACTGAGTTTGGTGGTATGCGTACAAGTTCGCATACTGGCGAACCCAAACTTATTCCGGCCACTTAGGTATGCGTACACGTTTACATACTTGAGTAGGTTATGTTCTAAAATCGGTTTGTTCATGAACTAATACATTTATATAATAAGGAATGCAATATTTTGAAAATCGTGGCTATAATGTTCATGAATTGATTCGAGTGAATCAAAATCAATTTTGCTTCAATTGTGTCTTGTATACTTCTATGAGAATATAAACAATTGAACAACTCTGGAATTAGTTTCATTTGAGTCATTTGAACTAGTTATGGTTAAGATGAACATGGTTCATATGAAATTTTTCATATGGCTTACTTCGGTTAACTATTGTTGATCCAACAAAGGTGCACACGTTTAGGTACGGTTACTCATATCTAGATCAGGTTGAAAGATATTAGCTTGAATCTAATCAGGTTTTCATCTAGCGGTGAATATTGAATGCTTTGTTACCAAGGTAACATTGATTGCAAACCCTGATTTGAAGACTATATAAGGGAGAACTCTAGCAATTGGGAAACCTAATCCCCACACCTCATGTGTGATACTAGTTGCGACTAGAGTCAATTCTCCTTTAACCTTAGGTTTTTCCAAAACCCTGTAGGTTAACAACTTGAAGACTTAATTGGGATTGTGAAGCAAAACCCAACTATTTTCTCTGTAGTTGCATGTTCTGATCTTGTTGTTTTCTATCGTGATTGAGTATTATCTTCTCTAAGATTGGCTCGAGATTTAATCTCCGATAGGCAAGATAAAAAGTAGTCATAAACATCTTCGTCTCATCGTTTGTGATTCCACAATATCTTGTTTGGCTACCATTAGATTAATATTATTTTGAGGTGATTGATATTTCTAGGCTGTTCTTTGGGAATATAAGTCTAGTATATCAATTAGTTTTTGTTCACCTTGATTTATCAAAAGACGAAACAAAACTCATAGGTTTATCTGTGGGTGACAGATTTATCTATTCAATAGACTTCTCTGTGTGAAACAGATTGGTTTATCAAGTCTTCGACTTTGGGTCGTAGCAACTCTTAGTTGTGGGTGAGATCAGCTAAGGGAATTAAGTGCTCAGAATCCGGCGTGGTTCTAGAGGCGTAAGGAACGTGATTGTACCTTGATCAGTGGGAGATTGGTTAGGGCTCAACTACATTCCAATCTGAAGTTAACTTGGAGTAGGCTAGTGTCTGTAGCGGCTTAATACAGTGTGGTGTTCAAATCTGGACTAGGTCCCGGGGTTTTTCTGTATTTTCGGTTTCCTCGTTAACAAATTTGTTGGTGTCTGTGTTATTTCTTTTCCGCATTATATTTGTTTGTATTATTGAAATTCCGCATTACCCCAGATCTTTAGCATCATGTGACTACGTGCACTCGGTCTAAAGATGCGTGGGATATCTTAGAAACTATATTTCAAGGGGATACCTGTGAAAAGGAAGCTAGGCTTCAAAACCTAAATTCGTATTGGAAAAACCTTCGTATGGATGATAAAGATTCATTTGATGAGTTTAATCACAAAGTGTCTAAACTTGTTAATGCATCTTTTGCATTGGTTAAGACTATTCCTGAAAAGGACATGATGAAAATTCTCAGATCGTTGCCAGCCAGATACGATTTTAAGAAACATGTCATCGTTGAAGGAAATAACCTTAATACTCTATCCAGAAACTTTCTGGGTAAAAAAACTAAAGTTTTTTTATCTTGAACTTAGTAAAAGAGAAAAACTTCGAATTAGTTGCACATAAGGTTTTTATCCCCTTCAAAGAGAAATAACCTTAATACTCTATAAATAAGGGTTCGTGAGTGCTACACGTTTTTATCCCCTTTGGAAAATTGGTGTAAGCTCATAAGGTTGTTTTCCATGTCTTCTGTTCTTCGTGAACAAGAGTGAGATAAAAGTCTTTGTATTGGGGATCACAAAGCCGAGTTGGATTAATCTTCGTGGTTGATTATACAACTTGTAATCTAGTTTTTTCACCTGTTGTCTATTCTAAGGTTTTATCTTCTGATATAAAACCATTCAAGAGTTGTTGATCATAAACCCTAGGTTTTGATAGATTCCAGTTTCCGATCGTATACCAACTTTTGTTAGTCGAAATCGGAGGCTAGAAAGAAAACTTCGATTAAGGCATCTCGTAAAAATCCTTAAGAAGTTTTAAACAAGATATCTCTAGATTTATTCTAGTTGTTCTTGTGGTAGAATAATTAGGTTTCTCTTCCTTTATTGAAGAGTATAATAATCCCTAGTCTACACATTTGTTTTGATATTACTTTTACCTAGTAATTGTTTTTATCAAAATAAACACAATATTTCCAAAACCTTGATTCACATCTAAAGGGAAATCTAACCGGTGTTTTGTGCAAACAAAATATCGAATCGTATCAATCGTGTTGTTTTATATTCTAAAGAGAGCCTTGGGTTCTGCTAGAAGATTAACGAGAAGAATTCCTAAAGACAATTTTGTGCTAGGAGTTCTATTTGTGCTGAAGAAGTTATAACATCTAGTCCGAATAGGTAGTAGGAAATTGGTGTAACAGCTTATAATCAGTGTGTGTTTATTCTGGATTAGGTCCCGGGGTTTTTCTGCATTTGCGGTTTCCTCGTTAACAAAATTTCTCGTGTCTGTGTTATTTCTTTTCCGCATTATATTTTATTTAAATAATTGAAATAATACAGGTTTTACGTTAATCAATCTTAGTTGTTAAATCCGACCTTGTTTGTTGGATAAGACTTGATTGATCTTGAACAATTGATTTTGTTATTTTCACATTGTTAGACCAGTCTGGACTAACCCTGTTTCAAGTAGACACTGTGTTGAAATATTCCTTTAGTGATTGTTTCTTAAAGAGGTTTATACATGGTCGATACTGAATAGGTTGTGATTAACACAAAAGATTTTGATTCAAGAGTTTCACCCTAAAATCAGGTTTACAGACTTGTTTCTGTTTAACTCTGATTGTGTTGAAATAGAGATATTACTCCTTGATATACTTTTCTATAAGATTGAGTCAGACTGTATAGTTGATTCTCTTGAAAGTATATTATAGTAAGTCCTCTCAGATTGCCAAACTAAATATTGGGTGTGGTTGTTAGACCCCCGCTTTTTCAATTATGCATTGATGGAAGATAGGATGAACTTTTGTTTACAAATATTAAGTCAATTATATATCTTTATGCAAATATTAATGAAAAATAAAATGAATTTTTGAATATTCCGCAGTATTGGTCTTTCCCTGATCCACATCTTTGTGTAAGTACTGTGAGGCTCCGTAAGTTCTCTTATGTTGAGCATTTCCTATTAAATTAATAAGGGGTTCTCTTGTGGTTAATTTAATTGAGTTCTCCGGATACAAATTCATGTTTCATGTGATTTGTTAATGTCCAAAGGAATCCTTCTTTTCTTGCAAAAGTAAGGTCGCTCTTGTTGTTCTTTCGGGAATGACATTTTATGTGGGAGAGTTCTTAATTGAACTTGTTCTTAATTGCCAAATCTTTGTGGGGAGTGCGGCTATGGAATATTGTAGGAGTTTTCTTGTATCTCTATTAACTCCTTGATAAATGCACTTAGTTTCGGCTATATGATTGCATATAAACAAAGTTGATATATTTTCTTTTGGTCATGAAGTATCTCATTGACAAAAAGGGGGAGAATTAATGTGTAGTTCACACTATAAATACATATGGTTTACGGATCATTATGTAAGGGGGAGTGGTTTTCATGTGAGATGAAGTATTGATTAAGGGGGAGTGATACATATTTCCATAGTATTGTTGTCAAAGTTGTGATACAATTGGAATTTGATGTTGTGTAATAATACTATGACAGTACCCTATAACAATGATTGAGAGCAACTATTTTCTCATTGTTATAGCTTCGAATCTTCAACAACAATGATGTTGAGTTGAACACGTTCAGAATCACTGGAGTACTTGGAAGTGACGAAGATTTTGAGTAATTTTGAAGAACCAAGGAGATCAAGCATTTGGAAGAGGATCTACAAAGTTTATTTATTTTATAATCGATATGTATTGATAGTTTTGTCACTAAAATTAACAAAGGGGGGGATTGTTAGAGCACTGCTCAGTCGAACTCGCAAACGTTGTTATCTCAAGCTTGTTTTTCAAGTTTAGTTGCCAAAATTGTAAGTCTGATAGGTGTGTAATCACCGTGATATTTATCTATTGTTTATGCTTTCTTTGCGAGTTTTCTTGTAAATTATGTATTTTATGATTACTTTTGAGTTAATCAGGTACTTTGAAGTCATTTGGAGCAAAAGAAGATGAAATCATTCATTTGGAGCGGAAAAGACAAAACGAGAATTCACATGTGATATTTGGAGCAGGATAGGATGCGCAAGAAGGGGATGAAGAATGAACTGTCAGTTTCCCATAACTAATAATTAAGTTGAGAAAGAATTAGGTTGTCGGTTCTCTAAAACCGACAAACCATATATAAGCTGGGTGGCCTTGTCCTATTTGCCGGGTGCCTCTATCAATTGTGGTTACTACCTGGCCCTAAACCTAAGGTTTCTCAATCATTTTCTCAAATTCAGAGAAGAGAGAAAATAAGCTATGGCGGCTGCTGTAAGAGAGGACATGGGAGATCAAAACTGAGATGCAGAAATTAGAAAATTGATGAAGAAGATGATGGGGGTTTTGAATCTGTTGCAGTCAAGAACAAGATGAAGAGGATTTAAAGCTTCTGATGTTGCTATTTTTGTTAATGAAGTTAGGGTTCGATTCAGGCAAGGGTTTGATGGAAATGGTGATTCAAAGATGAGAATAATATGGGTTTCTGAGTTCAAGTTTTTGTTGATTGATAGATCTAAGAAATTAAAACAGAGAGAAACAGAAAAGCTAGGGTTTTGAGTGCAGGGTGATTGAGAATTGAGATTCAGATGATGAGTGAACTGTAAATCAGAAGAAGGGTTTTGGGATTTTGCTATCAAGAACTCGAATTTGAAGTCAAGAGATGAAAGTGAAACTAGGGGTTCGTTTTTGCAGGGGATGTTTGAGCTTATGCCATGGAATTGCAGAGAAGAACAGGGAGAAAGAAGGGTTTCAGTGTGAATTGAATCTTAGACAGAAAAGTGGGTATCGCTGTTGAACCGAGAAGAAACTCTGGTGGTGATTTGAACCTGAGAAGAAAAAAGGTGATGTTGTTGGTGAAACTCTTATCAGTGGTAGTTCTCAAGGGTCTAATGGGTTTTTTTCAAGGGTTATGAACTGAGTTGATGTTGGTGCTGTCAAAGATGGCCTGAAGAGATGGTACTGAAAGTGATAATGGTGTTGTGTCGCAATGGCTGTGATAGAGATGGAATTGATGGTGGAATGACTTTGCTGTAGTGAATGAGTGGAGCTAGGGAAATGGATGTTGCATCTCAACTGATGTTGTGAGGCTTGAATGAGATTGCAGGTGATGTTGCAGTCAATGGGAATGAAGTTAGCTGAGTCTCTGATGTTGAAATAAAGCGGATGATGTATAGACGTATGCTAGGACAGGTACCCATTACATGTGCAGTTCTGGTAGAATGATATTGTGTTGGTGGTGCAGACTAAGATGAATCTAGTGATGGAATTGCGATACAATTGAAGATGGGTTAAGGAGATGGATTTGATTGTTGCCATGGTTCTGGTGGATTGCAGGAGGTGATGTCTTATGGCAGTCAGTTAAGGTGGTATGTATGCAGATGAGATATAAAATGTACACTGGTAGTATGACTGAGATTGAAATGGGTTAGCAAGAGTTACTGGTGGTGCAGAACTGAAGCTGCAGAATAGTTGACGTTATTGCAGGAAATGGAGCCATGGAGAGGGGAACTGACCACCGGTTACTACACACACAAGAGGAATGGTTGTACTGAGATTGCAGGCTAAGTAGCTGGTGCAGCTGGAGTTGGAGAATGTCATTGCAAATGGAAGAAATGAAGATGTTTCAAGATTTACAGTATGAGCAGCCATCATGGCTGGATGGGTGTTGGTGAAGCGCAATGATTGCGCAACATAACTCAGGCCAGTGCAAATGGCTTATCCTATGGCAACTCAACCAAGTAAGCCCAGTTAGCTCACCTGAATAGCTGACTCGGTTCTGACTCATGATTTTACTGAGTTAGTCAATTGACTCGGTTGACCTGACCGATTTGACCCGTTTGACCGGTGACAAGTTTGACTTTGTCGTCACCTAAGCTGCTTTCCGGTCAACTTCCCTCTAGTGATACCAGTTTTCCGGCGACTATTTTTTTCAGAGATTTTTACTGGGTTGTTTCCACATGTGGGTTGTATGGGCTTGGTAGAATTCTATCTTATGGACTTTGGAGACTTGACCTAGTTTTGGAAGGGAGAAAAGCTATAAAAGAAAAAGTCTTCTACAACTTTTGAGATCACGTATTATTCTTGGAGCTAAGGAGAGAGCCGCTTTTGTTTACGCTACTAGGGTTTGATTTGCTTTCATCTTCCTTAATTCAATTATTATTATGTTGATGAACTCCATAGCTATCAGTAGCTAATTCTTATATTATTGGTTAAGGATGTAGTCCTATATCTATAACTTGTGCTTGATTAATGTATAAGTTTTCTCTCTTGATTATCGTTCAAATCTCTACTGTTTTTAATAATCACATGATTGATGTATTGTGATAGGACTTAGATGTTTGGTTAGTTAAGTAGCCAATTAATTGAACTTGCATCCTTGTCCATAGCTATTTTAGGGTTTTTCATCAAACGATAACCCTAAATACAAGTAGCATGATATGATTACGGTTTCTAGTGATGCACTCTCATGATCATATGTAGAGTTTGACCGTTGTCCGAATTGTCATGCGCGTCTGAAAATTGCATTGATTAACCTATTTCTAAAACTTAATGCTCATAGGAATTGAACTTAATTAGCGCAAGGCGTTAGGTTATTCTTTAGGTAGAATTCACATACGCATCTCTAATGTGTGTGTTGATGAACTTAGGAAATTAGTGGAATATCTTTCTCTCTTGATACTCAAGGCTTTTGATGATAAAGAGATTAAATTGTAATTCTAATCATGTATGCAAGCACATGTTTAAGATTGAAGATGAATTCCTTGACCAATATCTTTCTCTCATTGATTACTTTCTCCAATTTACTTTGCTTTTGATTTACTATTATTGCTTACATAAAAATCAGAAATCCCCCCAATTGGTTACTTTAGGAAATTGAATACATAATAACTACAATTGCCTCTATGTGGAAACGCACTCTTTCTTATCATATACTTTAGGAAAGTGAAATTATTTTTGACGCATACGACAGCGATCAAATTTTGGCGCCGCTCCCGGGGAGGCAAACGGCTGGTTATTAAGTTTTTAGTTTCTTATTTTTTGTTTTTGCTTATATCTTTGCTTTTTGTTCCTTGTCTCTTGTTCTCACTTGTTTTTTGAGAATTTTTTTTCGGGTACTAATCCCTGGCTCCCAAGAATTGGAACTATCCAAGGTGCGGGATAACTACTCGTGAAGGAACAATACTTCAAGCAAGAATTGACGAGACGGAAGAACAAGAGTTGGAACTAGAAGAAGAGACTTTCCAGAAAGAAGAAGAAGTTCTAGAACAAGAGGTTTCGATTGAACAAGAACCACATTTTGAACAAGAAGAAGAAGCAATGGGTGATCGTACACTCAAAGACTTGGCTTCTCACAAGTTGGATACACGACAATGGTGTATTCAAACAAACTCAACCTTCGAGATCAATCCGAGGTTGATTAGAGAGTTACCAAAGTTTCATGGCATGGTGAATGAAGACCCAAACAAGCATCTTATGGACTTCCATACCATAGTCACGGCCATGCTTCCGCCGGAGACTAATGCGGATGGTGCAATGTTGAAAGCTTTCCCGTTCTCTTTGGTGATAGACACATTTTTTGTGTCTGAATTGTCCTCAGTGTTGGTATTGTTGGAACTCGATTTTTGTACTAATATTGTGTTTTTATGTATTTTTAGGTATTTTTGAAAATAAATATTTTTTGGAAAAATCGGCTCGAAAAGTTGTGCGGAGCACCCCCGGAGGACACATGTTATTCGGACTCCAGCAACGGATAAGGGGCGACCAATGGATAAGGGGTGACTTTCTTCTCAAATTCAAATTTCAAAATTGGCGGGAAAATGATGTTTATCACTGTCAAAATTTCAATCAAGAATTCGGAGGTGTTATAGGGAGACTAAATGGCTGAAAATTTATGGGATTGTTCCTAGGACATATATAAAGCTATTACAAGTGTTTTGGTCGATCAAATTTGGCTGAAAAATCCGTGAGAAGAAAACATGGCAGTCCGTGCATGGGAGAATTATTTCACGGGATTGCAAGTGTTTTGGAAAGATTTGTTGTGTCTGAAGCGTGTTGGACAACGTGTAATATCATGCTTGGAATGTTTATGCATCATTTCAGCGCGTGAAGAATTAAATCAGGGAAGAAAATATTCCCGAGAATATTTTTCTTCAATGCCGATTAATGAAGAAATATATGGAGTTATGGAGGAGATTTCTCGTGCATGAGAGGTTATAAAAGGTGCTGGGAGGTCATAGAAGTGATACGGAGAGATTGGGAGAGTGGCAGAGCTTCAGAAGGTCGAGAAAATCAAGTGGTAGGAAACCACCATTTCTGCTGCTGCTGAAGAACACGAAGAACATCAACGCACAAGGAACAGTCGTTTATGCTACAGCGACTGAGGGTCGTAGTTTAGGAGACAGACTTAAAGATACAGTGACAACGACACATCTGAGGGTCATAGTTTAGCAGACAGACTTAAAAATCAGACATCTGAGGGTCGTAGTACAAAGAACAAAGAACACTTTACATGTATCGTTCTCGTAATGCATCGTTTGTAACAATTAAAACTGTTACAAATCAGGCTTTTCATCTTTTCTCCCTTGTTCATCATTTGTAAACCATTCTTGAGCATTAATAATGATTTTTGAGCGTGTTTCCAACATGATGAGCTAGAACCCATCACTGGGACGACGGAGGAAGCTTTTTTGCACCCATGTGGTAATTTTATTTAATTCCTTTATGACTATTTGCACTATTATAATTGATTTATGATTTTTCTTGATTATTTGTGAATTCGTTAGATGTCGCATGCTTAGTCTTAGGTACTTTAGATGCGTCATGCTTGTGAATTACATATAATTATTTATAAAATCTACCTTGGCAAAGAATTAGAGTCGATGTTTGTTATTTTATGAGCTTTAATTGTCCGGAATTAATAGATGAACCGCATGAATGTGAGAATTAGTGGAATCCCGAGTCCCAGTAACTCTCTTCATCTTGTGACATAAATTGTATATATTCTTTATTTTTATTATTTTTCTTTATTAAACCCTAGAATCGATTTCAACAAGTCCGAGTGAACGACAACTCTACTTACCACTATTCTAAATTCGATCAATTTATGGCGCCGCCGACGCGGACTTGTGTATAGATTTGTTTTTAGGTTTTATTTTTCTTTTTATTATTTTTGTTCTTTTTTTACGCGTTTTGGTATTTCTATTTGCTTTCAGATTTGGAGTGGAGCGAAAGAAAAAGAGAAAGTGCTGAAAAGAAAAGCAAAGCCAAAATAGGAAAGAAAAGAGAGATCCGAACGGAGTGAAGAAGAAAATTTTGTACATAGTTTAATTATTATTTTTATTTTTTTAGAAACTGTAATTAGGTAATTAATTTTGTAATTTTTATTTTTGGACTTTTTAATTTTTGGACTTTATTTTTGGACTATTGGACATTATTAATTTTAAACCCTAAGGAAGGGTTAATTTAAATATAAACTGCACGAGGGGAAGGATTACAACAATCTTGTCTCGGCCTCGGGTTCGTACACGACATAGGAGTTGTGGCCCGAATCGACTTCAACGGTTCATCCCCGTCCGGAACGGGAGGTAAGAATTCTAAACACCCGCGAATCCCCGCCAGCGGGTTTCTCGGATGATTTTGTATGCATATATGTTGAGGTCTTGAATACTATTTGTTTTAATTTCCTAGTAAAGGGCAAGGACTGGCCATACAAGATAAGGGTTCGGATTTCATCATCGTTCTCTTCTTGCCCGCCTTAGGAAAACGAAACCAAACACGAACCTAAGCCTAAAATTTTGAATAGAACGAGACGGATAGGGTAACGAGCTTAATAGGAAAATCGTTCGAAAAATATTGGTTATTCTTTTGAGCATACTTCGAAGTTCATGATGGTTTCTGCAAGTTGAATGCGTGACTGCGCCGCCTTGTAATGCGGTGAGGCCTTGGGTATCAAAGCTCCACGTAGCTTCCCTCGCCTCTATTCAGCTTACTTAAACTCGGATTGATTCCAGAGGGGTTTGCTCAGATTGTAACGAATTCCCTTTCGAAGGATTAGAAGCTGGTCTAGAAAACAATCTAAGAAGAGCAATCATGCTTTTTGTTTGCTAGAAATCAGTAGGTTTGTTGTGGTCGAGTCATCCTTGTTTGTGCTTGTGTAGAATTCCCTTGCAGTTAGGATGTCAAACTCGTATTATAATAGCCATCACAATGAATATGAATATCCAACTGAACAATATGGACATCACTCTTTTTATGACCAGAGTGTGAATAGTAGTTGGGAACGCCAACCTTTTGAAGATCGTGGCTCATACCACGGTGAGCCCAATTACTATTCACATGAATAGCAAAATTCATATAATTCCTCATCTCATACGTAGGTGTTGATGGTGGTTTTTAAATAAGCAAAATTGACCTAGTGTTACCCGCAACACATTAACTAAGAGCATTTAACTCAGAGGTGTAAATAATTAATAGGGTATTTTTTCAAATACCAGATTAGGGGATACGTAACCTAATTCCAAAACCAAGAGTCAATGGCAACAATGCCAAACCAAGCCGTGCGCACCATGGCAACAAGATCAACCACAATGCCAAACCAAGTGAGCCCAATTACTATTCACATGAGCCATGCCAACGCGAGCAAAATTCCTATAATTCCTCATCTCTAGATGAAGCACGTCCCTAGGCTTGCAAAACGTGATCAACACTTGAGCACATGCCAACGTACCACAAGCCATATTTGTTGGCGGATGCCAAATATAGCGCCCTAGGCTTCAAAACGTGCAACTAGGTCAACATAAGTTTGGCACATGAGACAACACGCCAAATATAGGCCCTAGGCTTACAAACCATTAGAGTTGGCATGCCAACAGACTCGGTAGCTTTTCCTACCAAGAAGAAAGAATTTCATGCCATTGGAACATACTAGCTTTTTCTTACTAAAGCCCGCCCTATTGCCAATACATTCTTTCCAATATCACCCGCTGGTAGAAAATGAGGATAATTTTTATAATCGCTCACGCATGATGGCGAGGTTAGAATTGGTAACACTACTTGTGTAGATGAGGTTCAACTATTTTCATGTTGTTATAATGATGATTATGATGAGGATAGTGTTGATGAAGAATTTGAAATAAATAGGCATAATGATCGGAACGGAAATTGTTACCCCAATTGAGCTTTATAACGATAATATTATTTCTAGTTCAAATCCAAATAATTTTAATAATGATGATTATGATGAGGATAGTGTTGATGAAGAATTTGAAATAAATAAAAGGATGAGGTTCAAATCCAAATAATTTTAATAATTATTCATTTGAGGATTTGACTAGAGATACCCCCGTTTTAGACGATGTAGTATCTCCTTTTGATTACGAAGCCAATGATGGTTTAGAGGAACGAGTATATTTTGAGTCTAGCGATTTAGAAACAATAGACTTAGAAAAAGAAAATGAACTCGTAGAGATGAGTGAGGATGTACCTTAGTTCGAAGAATCAATTGACCATTTTCAGGAATCAAATGACCTTGAAATTAGGGAAGTTGTGACTAGTCTTTCTAGAGACACTGAAAACTCTAAGTTTGGGGGTGATTATCATTCTCCATGTGCCTTAACTCTTAGAAAGGTCCCTAAACTTGGGACTTGACATATGTGCCTCAACCATTTTAAAAGATTGTCTTCATATACTTTTTCCTGAACCTAGTTGTGTCCATAAAGAAGTTCAGTTGTTAGAAACCCATCCTCTCGGTTGATGTGGTTAACCTGTGCTATGATACCACGATTGACTTTGTTTTCCCACCAAAAACCTTCCTTCCAATTGTGGGAACATGTAAGTTTCGAGATGTGTCAATTATTAAGTTTTGAGACTAAACCTAATTACTTTAGGAGATTAGGGTCGACACATTTGCTTAAGAATGACCACTACCGTGGTCAATCGTGTGAGTCAAGTATGATTGACTTAGAGGATCCTGATTATTCAAGATATTGTTATGTGCTTCTAAGTTCTTAATTGTGTATTTCCAGGACTCTAGAACCCGATCTTCGGGATACCGCCTTTGAGGAAATCCGGTAGATGAAAACTTTTTATCTAGATCCTTTCAGAGAGCCTGAACCCGAACCACAACTAGATGTAGTTGTCTTAAACAAAAAATATATGAGGGTGTGTTGGATATCTTCCTACTCTGTGGCAGTTTCCTCTTCTTGTGGTTAGCACTTTTTGATCCAGATGACATGATTATTCCGATTGCTATATGATTCTTCGAGGTGACTAATCCTTTCCAATGTCGGGTCAAGACTTTAAACTTAGCACTTCTTGGGAGGTAACCCATGCTCTTGCAACACGGTAATATTTTTCCTTAAACTCTTTGCTTCAAATGGTAACAATTTCTCCTTGTTCATGTTTTTAATTTCATCTTTAGAACATTGAGGACAATGTTAGATTTAAGTTAAGGGGTATGGGAGAAACTTTTTAGTTGCACTTTTGAAACTTCTAGCGTCACATGGTATCCGGTTAGCTAAGTTTACATACGTTTCTCACCGAAAAGATAGAAATTGGAATGCTAGGGATAACAACCTATTGAGACATTAGAGAAAAAGACATTGAGATCCTTGAAATTCAGGAGAGAACTTGTTCCTTTTAGAGGGTAACCGTGATGGACCTAACCATCTATGATGGAAAGGCAAGTAGGTCAGGAAATGCAAGAAAGACAAAGCAACCTCACAATGTAGTCTTAGTTACTGGATTACAACTCTCTTAGTAGAAACTTATCATCATCAACAAATGAAGCGACATCAAAATCTATGAAGAAAGTGGAAGACGTTTAAAGTTTAGAAGCAACAATAGAAAATCAAAATTCAAAATCAAGGGTTACAATAAGTTATAAGAGCAAGAAAAATCAAACGATATAAGTTGTTGAAGTTCATGATACTAAGACATTACAAGTTGCGAAAATCCAAGTGTTAAATTCCTTCTGTGATGGCCATGTAAATTTTTGTCTTGTTATTACTATACAAACACAAAAAAAAAAAATGAAAAATTATAAAGTTTAAATTTTAAATTTTGTTCAATAAGGCCATAGGGAAATAGAAATCTATAAGGAAGTTGCAAGTGAGGAATCAAAGAGAAGAGTTAATTGTCAAGGATCTATGAGGTTCAAGAGTTTATCATCAACAGTTGAAGCCGAAGAAGACGTTGTTTCTAATGAGCACTATGAGAGAGTCGAAGAAAGATACATTTGGTTGCTTTGTTAGTCCGCTTTCAATCTGCACAAGATCTTTCTAGCATCGGTTTAACTCATCACACGTAATTAGTCCAAATTGTAGTGAGATGTCCCTCTCATCTTTTTCTCTCTCCTAATCTTAGTCCAACTGTAAATCACGGATGCATCTTACAATGTTTATCTAGTTGTGTAGCGGATATCTCTTTATCTAGCAAAGTGTTGCGGATGTGTCTCCCCCTTTTCTTGATCAGCTTTAGAGCTGACACCATCAATTTCTCTGGCATTCTAGTCACTTGGAGATAGGTTGAGAATATGTATGTCCTCATAGCTCTTTGGATACTTGTGACCAATTAGAAGTACAGGTTTTGTGGGTACACCTCTGGTTGATGTGTGTCGTAACCACAACAAATTAATTAATACTTTACTACCTAATTAACTAGTAATATAGGGCAGTCAAGGTCGATCCCACGAGGAGCACGAGATTCTAGTTGTAAAAGTTGTCACGAAAGGGGGGTGTAAAAAGCAAAATAAAAATAAACAAAACAATTAAAAAAAATAAAGTTGAAAGCAATAAAAGAGACAAGATCAAGGAATCCTTCTTCGTTACGAAACAATGAATCAAGTTATGTTCTATTCTACTTGTTAGTAGTCACAAATTATCACCAACCGTAGGTAAAGCAGCTAGCTCGGTGCTAAACCCCTAAATCCCTTTTATCACCTAGGACACGGAAGTTCTCGATCTCGGATTCTAATCACCAAGCCACCTAGAATTAGCTCAACCTAGATGTAACTTGGCTCATGCATTAGGTTTTGTGAATTTCTTAGGTCGATATTAGTAGTTAGACTCTTAGCTCAAGGTCTACTTGCTAACGTTGTTTCTACACACAATTGCTCCACGGAATCCCTCCGCAAGGTCTCGTGTTTGCTACTTATGTAAAGAGTCAAAGAACGATTACTTATCCCCTAACTTTCACTAGCTTTAGATTGAATTAACAAATCAATTTAGTTGGCCACCCCAAACAATCTATCAATCAATCATGAATGTCTTTAAGATCACTCCTATTAGTAAAAACAATCGATAATTATGTGAAAAACTTCAAGATAGAATTTGAAAACAAAAACTTAAATCATATGTTTAAAAACTAGGAATTCATCCTCAATCAATAAATTAACTACTCATGTTAAAGAGTTCACACAAAGAATAAGAAAAGAAAAGAATTGTGTGTGTAAAGATGTGTGTAGAAGTTGTAGAAAACTTCTCTATTTATAGGCTTCAATGTTCTCCAATTCTTCCAAGGATTAGAATCCTTTTCCTTTTGCAATTCAATTTCCAATTCCAAGCTTTTCTCAACTCTTCCACCTTCTCTTTCCAAATTTGAGTCCAATTCTCCATCCAATTCCTAGCCCAAGTCTTCACACCCATGAGAGAGGTCCATAGAAAATTCTGGAATTTTGCTCGCCGGAAAACTGGGATTATGGCCGGAATTTGGCCGGAAAACGTCGCCGCCGGCCACCTGAAAATTTCTCCGTCAAGAGAATATTCGACGGAATATTCCGTCCGGTCCTCCGTTAGGACTAACGGTCAAAGGTCAAACTTAACGGTCGTCGTCAGTCAATCGGGTCAAGTCAGCTGAGTGAGTCAGCTATGAGTCAGTGTCTTGATCGGCTGACTCGTCTTACTGGGGTGAGTTGGACCGGCTTCTGGATCGGTCTGAATCACTGAGCCAACTCGTCAGAGCAGAAAACCAGCCGAGTTCTATTTGTTTGCTGGACTTGCACAGGCCAAATTCAGGCATTTCTTCACCTGTTAAGAGCCTAACACATTCATCTAATTCTTTGCACCTGCATCTCATGTTCATTTCAGCTCATTGCAGCCTCCAAGCTCAGCACCACAAATGCTGCCTAGCATGCCTCTCTATCACATTAACAGCAGCAGCTCAATCTCAGTTATACCAGCCTGAATCTCAGATTCATCTCATGTTACATTGCATCCACCATCTATCACCTGCAGCTCCATAACCAATTTGCACCAGAACCATGGCTTCCATTCAATGCTGCTCCAGCTCCATTGTCAGCGCATTAATAACTTCAGCTCTTGCTCATTCCAGCCAAACTCATTGATTCCCTGCCACAGCAAGCACCACCAGTAAAGCATCAACACCCCAGCCGCCACTGCCATTACTTCATTCCTAGGCCAGCACGAACATCAGCTCCATTTCCTCCAGCAAGCCTGCACATTCCCTAGCACCTTTAGCACACACCAGTGAAACTGCGGCTGCATCTTCAACAGGCCTGCACCTGCGATTCCACCAACACAGAACTAGTAACAATCTTCATCAGAGCCACCATCAATTCCACAGACCCATTATAACAGCACCTCCTAGTCCACCTTCTTTCTCACTGCCAGAACTGACCTAAACTCCACAGCTGCAATACCCATTTTCTAGCCTCACTTGCACTGAAACTCAACTTCACCAGCATCACCAATTCTCAGTCGTTATCAAATCCCTTTGAGCAGCACTAACACTTCATTGCACCTCAGCTATAAGTTGCTTTGATTTCAATCACAGATCCCATTTTAAGCTTATCTCTCTGAATTATACCAACACCCAGTCTTCACTTGTAACACCATCGGCTCAATCTTCTCAGCCCTTGAACCACCAGTTCTCTCTCAACCTTTAACACCACCTGACAGCTTCACTTGTAACACCACAACCCAGCTCACCATCTCCAATTTCTTCTCCCTGTATTGAGCTCGATTCCTTGAATCGATTGTAGCATCTCCGATTCAACAGAACCATTTCTCGATATCTTGATTCGATTCAAACCCATTCAATCCTCGATCTATCGAATCATCATCCTCTTCTTCTCTGTCTCGTTATACCTCACAGCAGCAGCCATACACCTCACCTCCAGATCGAACCCATCTTACATCAGCAGAATCTCAAGCCTCACAGCACCAAAACCCATCTTCCAGTTTCAACTCAACCAACACCATCCTATCTCCTCTTTCCCTGAATTAATTGCTTCTCGAATCACCATTCTCCCATGAATTTCTTCATCTGCTGTAGCTTCATATTCATCATCGATTCGCTCTTTAACAAATTCAATCCCAGCAGCAACGTCGCAATATCGAACCCATTTCTTCCCTGCTTCTCGATTTTCTTCTCTGAAATCTTCATAGAGAAACCCATTAACTCCCATTTCCAGATCTCAATCTTTGCCTGCAATTCAACCCCTCAATTCGACAGAGACTACCAACTCAATCCATAGCCACAACCCATCTCTAATTTCTCTCAGTCTCTGGATTTCGATCTCTGCTACTTAGGGCTGTATCTCGATTTCAGTTGCAACAGCCACATTCAATTCAGGTGAAAAATGAATTTCTCGAGTTTATGTTTGGGTTATGAAAGCTGGGGTGGATTCGGTTCGGGTTTGGATCCGGGTCGGGTCAAAATGGATCAGGCTTGGTTAGGGTATGAGTGGATGGGCTTAGGTATGGGTGGATGGGCTTACCTACCATAAGTACACCCCAATTATGCTATTCTCACTCCATTCTTTTGGATAAGGGACACCTTTTTGACCTCCCCTTAACCTTGGCTGGGCTCCATATAGTATTCCCTCCTTGGTGAAATGACAATTTTACCCCTTTGACTCAAATTGGGTGATTTCTTCTTCTTTTCCTCCGTGCGACTCCAAAGTAGCTATAAAACTCAAAACAAGCGTAAAATACATAATTTACAAGAAAAATAACAAAGAAAGCATAAACTACTAGATAGTAAATTAGGTGTATTCTACACCTATCAAATTCCCCCACACTTAGACTTTGCTAGTCCTCGAGCAAATCAAACTAAAAACTCACAACTTCAAAGCGTTCCAGCCACAAGCATCCAAAAAGTTATGAGGACATAGAATTTCGCATGCTAGTAATAAGAAGTTAGAAATACTAAAGAACATATTCTCATTCTTAAATGTTGAGTGAGAAATAACCACACCATAATGAGAGAATGCGTGTTTGAGAAACGATCAATAAGCATTTCGCCTCGACTTCGCCTCACCAAAAAGGATTTTATGATAATTGCACTCAAAAGATAGCTTTTTTATGGTTCTCACATGTGTGCGGGTAGGAATGAAAAGAGAATTCTGCGACACGTTGAATGGTGGGAAGGATAACTTCAGAAATATTTTTAAAAACCCACATCTTTTAATATTTTGAAAAACCATTTTTCTGACGATCTCTAAGAAAGGAAATCAACCATATTTATCGAGGATGAGATTACTTACTTACCTTCACATCCGATTGCCAATTATGATAACACCACTCTCACGGCATCCAATAGAAACGTCTTCCTCCTCGTCTTGATCTTCGTTGGTCTTCGGTTTTCAACTATTGATGATAAACCCTTGAATTTCATAAATCCTTGTCAATTTATAACTCTTTTACCTTAAAACCTTGTCGCTTGAAACTTCCTTATAAATTTTCCTTTCCCACGGCTCATTAACTAATAATAAGAACAAATATTTCTCTTGTTTTTTCTTTTTTTTTTTTTTTTCTTCTTTTTTTTTTTTTTCTTTTTTTTTTTTTTTTTTTTTTTTGAACAAGAGAAATTAAATACAAAATAAACCATAGCCGTGGGAAGTAGTATTTTACCGCTTGATTCTTCACAACTTGTATCGTCTTGAAATCATAAACTTCAAAAATTCTCACCTTTTAATTTTCTTCGCTTTCATGAATAAGTATTCATACTTGGATATAAAATTACCTCATTGTATTGTAAGTCCTCATCATATATGTAAAAATCTGCCCTTTGTATGTTGCTTTACTTGTATTTGAAATTTGCTCTTTTCTCATTTTTGTTGCTTGTAAACCTTAAACTTTTCCAACTTTCCTTGTAGATTTTGATGTCGCTCCTTGTTGATGATGATAGTGTTTCTATGGATCCGTTGTTGTCGAGAGAGAATGGTGCTAACTGCAAATCGAACTACAAGAAGGAAGCTTTCATCCATGGACGTCACCCTCATGATTGACAAAATTAGCACTCAAGAGATCAAAGAGTAGTGCTTTTAGTGGTGGGAGGTTGGGTAGCTCACCATTCTACAGGAATTAACTTACGGTGACACACACTCAAAAGAAGCTCTTTAGTAAATGGAAGAATTTCTGGTCGGTGCCTCTCATGATATGAATACGGGTAGTCTCCACTAATGATTGATCAACAACTCTAATAACGCATTTCTCCCTGCACCAAATTCGCATCAAGCATGATTAAATCCATTATTTAACACTCAAACAAACAAGAAATCCGAATGTAGTTCTCTAACATTTCCAAGTTCAATTATGTCGGTCAAAATCTCTATGTAAACATACCTAGAAGTATGCTAGTGACTCTAAAATCTTTAAAAGTTGGAATTTTTAAGTAAAACTTTTTTTTTTTTTTTTTCAAAATTTTTTAATTTTTTGTAATTTTTTGTTTTAAAAACATGCTTAACCACTCCCCCACACTTAAACCTTACATTGTCCTCAATGTAATTGAATCCTCCTAGTAAAGTCAAGGTGGGAAATTTTAACATGATAAGAAACAAGAAAAAAGAAATAACAAAAAGCAAAAAGATAAGAAATACAAAACCCATGGGTTGCCTCCCATTAAGCGCTTGTTTTAAAGTCGACGGCCCGACTTGGCTCTTGCAAGATTCATTCCCCATATACTAACAATCGGAAAATTTGAGGATCCACCCATAATACCTGTTTTGCAAACAATAACTCCATACAAATATTAGCACAAGAAAACAATAGTGATGTTATCGCTCGATAGAAATTTCCCCCACACTTATTCTCGTCCACACTCGGAAGTGTATAAAGAACATAGAATTTGGGAATTTCCATGTATTCCTCTTGGCAAACCTGCATAGTGTTAGCATCAAGTGTTTCCAATGGTGGATATTTAGAAACAAAATCATCCAAAAATACTTTCGAAGCACATACATTCAAACCAATAAGAGGTAAAGGAGAAGAATCAATAGGCAAAGGGTTAGACAAACCTTTCAAAAATTCTTGTATTATAGAATCCTCTTCATCCTTAAAAATTTCAAGTGAATTACTTACCTCTTGTATATCGTGGTCCTCTATTAAACCTTGCAACCATTCTTCGTCGTTTTCTACCTTAACCAAAGTCTCGGCATCATCATAATCATTAGCAAGTTCAATTGGGTCTTCCACAAAATCAATGAATGTGGTTTCATCCTCTATAATCATCTCTTCAACATTCTCATCATCGGAATCGGGCCATTCACAAAAATGAATTTCATCGGTAAAGATTGTAAAATCTTCTTGTGCGGGTGTTACTTTGTTAACAACAATAGGTAAGTCACACCCAATCTCCTCCTTTTGAATAGGTGAAGGATCGTTATTATGATCCGGAGTTGGAATAACTTCCTCATTGTCGGAACATTCATACACTTCCGCGGACTCCCATCTTTCCTTAAGAAAATTTTGCCAAACAATAAATGCATCTTCCTCAAGCTCTTCCTTTTGAATAGGTGATTGATCATTATTAAGATCAAGGCTTGAGTAAGCTACACTATCTTCATCAAAAGTCTCCAAAGGTTGGTCCTTTTCAACACAATCATTTTCATTTTCGGACTCACCATAATAAGAATCTTCATCGGTTTCATAACCTTTATCCCGACGTCGTTTAAGTTCCATATGAATAGTCCTACTAATTTCTGCGACAAGCTCTTCCGAGTCTCCATCATCTTCCAATTTGTATAATTTACGTGCAAGTTTCGACGTTCACACGCTTACCACCGTTGATAGAGTTTCTAGACGGCATCTCCTCTTTGGAAAAAGTGAAGGAAAACACGATGAAGAGGAGTATATTCCAAATTCTCTGTCTGCACATTACTAGAAAACAAATTGTTAGATGCATAACTATCCTTCCATCCATGTGTTTGTCCACTTACATACCCGTCATAAGGTTGTTGATATGTATGAGAATATCCATAAGGTTCTTTAGGAAATTTATCATAGCCAAAATATTGGTTTTGATTGTATCCTAAGGATGGTTGGAAGTTGTCATAATGTTGAGGTTGAAAACCGTATTGATTGTTGTAATATGCTTGCTCTTGTCCACCGTACATGGATTACCGAGACCGAAATAAGATTCAAAAACCAAGTTAGATACGGAATAGAATCCAACAAAGCAAGAAAAAAGCAAAAAGAAAAATAAAAACAACTAAAATCATCCGTTGCTCCCTAAGCGGCGGCGCCAAAATTTGATGCGTGTCGTAGGTGCAATCAAATTAATTCAAAATTTCCACTCAATTAAAAATAATATAATGGAAGTTAAGTTCGATCCCACGAGGAGCACGAGATTCTAGTTGTAAAAGTTGTCACGAAAGGGGGGTGTAAAAAGCAAAATAAAAATAAACAAAACAATAAAATAAAAAAAAATAAAGTTGAAAGCAATAAAAGAGACAAGATCAAGGAATCCTTCTTCGTTACGAAACAATGAATCAAGTTATGTTCTATTCTACTTGTTAGTAGTCACAAATTATCACCAACCGTAGGTAAAGCTGCCTAGCTCGGTGCTAAACCCTAAATCCCTTTTATCACCTAGGACACGGAAGTTCTCGACACCGGATTCTAATCACCAAGCCACCTAGAATTAGCTCAACCTAGATGTAACTTGGCTCATGCATTAGGTTTTGTGAATTTCTTAGGTCGATATTAGTAGTTAGACTCTTAGCTCAAGGTCTACTTGCTAACGTTGTTTCTACACACAATTGCTCCACGGAATCCCTCCGCAAGGTCTCGTGTTTGCTACTTATGTAAAGAGTCAAAGAA
The DNA here is from genome assembly GCA_023531295.1 of Papaver armeniacum. NCBI lineage: Eukaryota > Viridiplantae > Streptophyta > Magnoliopsida > Ranunculales > Papaveraceae > Papaver > Papaver armeniacum. The sequence goes on from JAJJWW010012416.1 coordinate 187,211, forward strand.
CGATTACTTATCCCCTAACTTTCACTAGCTTTAGATTGAATTAACAAATCAATTTAGTTGGCCACCCCAAACAATCTATCAATCAATCATGAATGTCTTTAAGATCACTCCTATTAGTAAAAACAATCGATAATTATGTGAAAAACTTCAAGATAGAATTTGAAAACAAAAACTTAAATCATATGTTTAAAAACTAGGAATTCATCCTCAATCAATAAATTAACTACTCATGTTAAAGAGTTCACACAAAGAATAAGAAAAGAAAAGAATTGTGTGTGTAGAGATGTGTGTAGAAGTTGTAGAAAACTTCTCTATTTATAGGCTTCAATATTCTCCAATTCTTCCAAGGATTAGAATCCTTTTCTTTTGCAATTCAATTTCCAATTCCAAGCTTTTCTCAACTCTTCCACCTTCTCTTTCCAAATTTGAGTCCAATTCTCCATCCAATTCCTAGCCCAAGTCTTCACACCCATGAGAGAGGTCCATAGAAAATTCTGGAATTTTGCTCGCCGGAAAACTGGGATTATGGCCGGAATTTGGCCGGAAAACGTCGCCGCCGGCCACCTGAAAATTTCTCCGTCAAGAGAATATTCGACGGAATATTCCGTCCGGTCCTCCGTTAGGACTAACGGTCAAAGGTCAAACTTAACGGTCGTCGTCAGTCAATCGGGTCAAGTCAGCTGAGAGTGAGTCAGCTTGAGTTAGTGTCTTGATCGGCTGACTCGTCTTACTGGGGTGAGTTGGACCGGCTTCTGGATCGGTCTGAATCACTGAGCCAACTCGTCAGAGCAGAAAACCAGCCGAGTTCTATTTGTTTGCTGGATTTGCACAGGCCAAATTCAGGCATTTCTTCACCTGTTAAGAGCCTAACACATTCATCTAATTCTGGTGCCCTTTTTCTACCCTGTAACAGAAGCAACACTTCTCATCTTTGCACCTGCATCTCATGTTCATTTCAGCTCATTGCAGCCTCCAAGCTCAGCACCACAAATGCTGCCTAGCATGCCTCTCTATCACATTAACAGCAGCAGCTCAATCTCAGTTATACCAGCCTGAATCTCAGATTCATCTCTATGTTACATTGCATCCACCAGGCCTATCACCTGCAGCTCCATAACCAATTTGCACCAGAACCATGGCTTCCATTCAATGCTGCTCCAGCTCCATTGTCAGCGCATTAATAACTTCAGCTCTTGCTCATTCCAGCCAAACTCAATTGATTCCCTGCCACAGCAAGCACCACCAGTAAAGCATCAACACCCCAGCCGCCACTGCCATTACTTCATTCCTAGGCCAGCACGAACATCAGCTCCATTTCCTCCAGCAAGCCTGCACATTCCCTAGCACTCCCTTGGCTACGCACACACCAGTGAAACTGCGGCTGCATCTTCAACAGGCCTGCACCTGCGATTCCACCAACACAGAACTAGTAACAATCTTCATCAGAGCCACCATCAATTCCACAGACCCATTATAACAGCACCTCCTAGTCCACCTTCTTTCTCACTGCCAGAACTGACCTAAACTCCACAGCTGCAATACCCATTTTCTAGCCTCACTTGCACTGAAACTCAACTTCACCAGCATCACCAATTCTCAGTCGTTATCAAATCCCTTTGAGCAGCACTAACACTTCATTGCACCTCAGCTATAAGTTGCTTTGATTTCAATCTCACAGATCCCATTTTAAGCTTATCTCTCTGAATTATACCAACACCCAGTCTTCACTTGTAACACCATCGGCTCAATCTTCTCAGCCCTTGAACCACCAGTTCTCTCTCAACCTTTAACACCACCTGACAGCTTCACTTGTAACACCACAACCCAGCTCACCATCTCCAATTTCTTCTCCCTGTATTGAGCTCGATTCCTTGAATCGATTGTAGCATCTCCGATTCAACAGAACCATTTCTCGATATCTTGATTCGATTCAAACCCATTCAATCCTCGATCTATCGAATCATCATCCTCTTCTTCTCTGTCTCGTTATACCTCACAGCAGCAGCCATACACCTCACCTCCAGATCGAACCCATCTTACATCAGCAGAATCTCAAGCCTCACAGCACCAAAACCCATCTTCCAGTTTCAACTCAACCAACACCATCCTGTCTCCTCTTTCCCTGAATTAATTGCTTCTCGAATCACCATTCTCCCATGAATTTCTTCATCTGCTGTAGCTTCATATTCATCATTGATTCGCTCTTTAACAAATTCAATCCCAGCAGCAACGTCGCAATATCGAACCCATTTCTTCCCTGCTTCTCGACTTTCTTCTCTGAAATCTTCATAGAGAAACCCTTAACTCCCATTTCCAGATCTCAATCTTTGCCTGCAATTCAACCCCTCAATTCGACAGAGACTACCAACTCAATCCATAGCCACAACCCATCTCTAATTTCTCTCAGTCTCTGGATTTCGATCTCTGCTACTTAGGGCTGTATCTCGATTTCAGTTGCAACAGCCACATTCAATTCAGGTGAAAAATGAATTTCTCGAGTTTATGTTTGGGTTATGAAAGCTGGGGTGGATTCGGTTCGGGTTTGGATCCGGGTCGGGTCAAAATGGATCAGGCTTGGTTAGGGTATGAGTGGATGGGCTTAGGTATGGGTGGATGGGCTTACCTACCATAAGTACACCCCAATTATGCTATTCTCACTCCATTCTTTTGGATAAGGGACACCTTTTTGACCTCCCTTAACCTTGGCTGGGCTCCATATAGTATTCCCTCCTTGGTGAAATGACAATTTTACCCTTTGACTCAAATTGGGTGATTTCTTCTTCTTTTCCTCCGTGCGACTCCAAAGTAGCTATAAAACTCAAAACAAGCGTAAAATACATAATTTACAAGAAAAATAACAAAGAAAGCATAAACTACTAGATAGTAAATACGGTGTATTCTACACCTATCACTTGGTCAACCCTCAGGAGACAACACTCGCCACTAGGGCCACCTAGGGGTTCAAATGATTTTTATTTTAGAATAAATTTGCTCGAGGACTAGCAAATAATAAGTTTGGGGGTATTTGATAGACACATTTTTGTGTCCGAATTGTCCTCGGTGTTGGTATTGTTGGAACTCGATTTTTGTACTAATATTGTGTTTTTATGTATTTTTAGGTATTTTTTGAAAATAAATATTTTTGGAAAAATCGGCTCGAAAAGTTGTGCGGAGCACCCGGAGACACATGTTATTCTGGACTCCAAAGAACGGATAAGGGGCGACCAATGGATAAGGGGTGACTTTCTTCTCAAATTCAAATTTCAAAATTGGCGGGAAAATGATGTTTATCACTTTGTCAAAATTTCAATCAAGAATTCGGGAGGTGTTATAGGGAGACTAAATGGCTGAAAATTTATGGGATTGTTCTAGGACATATATAAAGCTATTACAAGTGTTTTGGTCGATCAAATTTGGGTGAAAAATCCGTGAGAAGAAAACATGGCACTCCGTGCATGGGAGAATTATTTCACGGGATTGCAAGTGTTTTGGAAAGATTTGTTGTGTCCAAGCGTGTTGGATCACTCCTACAACGTGTAATATCATGCTTGGAATGTTTATGCATCATTTCATCGCGTGAAGAATTAAATCGGGGAAGAAAATATTCGAGAATATTTTTCTTCAATGCCGATTAATGAAGAAATATATGGAGTTATGGAGGAGATTTCTCGTGCATGAGAGGCTATAAAAGGTGCTGGGAGGTCATAGAAGTGATACGAAGAGATTGGGAGAGTGGCAGAGCTTCAGAAGGTCGAGAAAATCAAGTGGTAGGAAACCACCATTTCTGCTGCTGCTGAAGAACACAAAGAACATCAACGCACAAGGAACAGTCGTTTATGCTGCAGCGACTGAGGGTCGTAGTTTAGGAGATAGACTTAAAGATACAGTGACAACGACACATCTGAGGGTCGTAGTTTAGCAGATAGACTTAAAAATCAGACATCTGAGGGTCGTAGTACAGCAACAGCAACACTTTACATGTAACGTTCTCTGTAACAGACCGTTTGTAACAATTAAAACTGTTACAAATCAGGATTTTCATCTTTTCTCCATTGTTCATCATTTGTAAACCATTCTTGAGCATTAATAATGATTTTTGAGCGTGTTTCCAACATGATGAGCTAGAACCCATCACTGGGACGACGGAGGAAGCTGTTTTGCACCCATGTGGTAATTTTATTTAATTCCTTTATGACTATTTGCACTATTATAATTGATTTATGATTTTTCTTGATTATTTTTGAATTCGTTAGATGTCGCATGCTTAGTCTTAGGTACTTTAGATGCTTCATGCTTGTGAATTACATATAATTCTTTATAAAATCTACCTTGGAAAAGAATTAGAGTCGATGTTTGTTATTTTATGAGCTTTAATTGTCCGGAATTAATAGATGAACCGCATGAATGTGAGAATTAGTGGAATCCCGAGTCCCAGTAACTCTCTTCATCTTGTGACATAAATTGTATATATTCTTTATTTTTATTATTTTTCTTTATTAAACCCTAGAATCGATTTCAACAAGTCCGAGTGAACGACAACTCTACTTACCACTATTCTAAATTCAATCATTTGGCGGACAATGATAAGGAATGGTTGTATTACTTGCCTTCCGTAAGTGTCACTACATGGAACGGGTTGAAGAAACTTTTCTTAGAGAGGTATTTTCCTGCGTCAAAGGTTACTCAAATTCGCAAGGATATTTGTGGGATAAAACAAAATGTGGGAGAATCTTTGTATGAATGTTGGGAGCGATACAAGAGATTAGTGGCAAGCTGTCCACACCACCAATTCAGTGACTGTTATGATAATCCAATACTTCTATGAAGGCATCCAAACAAGTGATAGATATCTCCTCGATACCGCGGGTGGTGGTGCACTAGTGAACAAGACGGTGGCCCAAGCTATCGATTGATTGAAAGCATGGCTGCGAACTCGCAACAATTCTACACAAAAGGTGAACCAATGGTTCGGTCATTGCATGAAGTTAGTGATTCGTCATCACACCTTGATCAAAGGATGGGTAGCATGGAGCGAATTATGCAAAAGATGACTGCGGTTATTTTACCTTCACATGATGAAGAGTTGGAGCAAGCTAGTGCAGTCTTTCCAAATCAGCAAAGACGGTATGATCCCTACTCCAACACTTACAATCCGGGATGGAGAGATCATCCTAACTTTAGCTATGCCAACAAGAAAGGAGCGGTTCAACAACCCAACTTCAACCGCCCGAGTGGATTTCAACCACAATAATTTCAGCAACAACAACAACAACAACAACCTCAAAATATGGGGTCCAATATGGAAGAGTTGCTGAAATCTTTTATGCAAAGAACAGAGAGTACGGTTAAGGAGTTGCGAACTCAAGTTGGTTCTATGGCTATTGAGTTGAACCAGTTGAAAGCAAAAAATGGTGGGGAACTCCCTTCTCAACCTATCAACCCAAAAGAGGGTATCAATGTAATTACGTTGAGAAGTGGTACACAACTTGTGCAACCCGAAGTTATTGATTAGGGCAAAGAGGAAGCTCCAAAGGAACCTTTTTTAGAGGAGAAGAATGAGGATTCTCACCAAACTTCTGAGGTACCTATTCCTAACTCTAAAACTCCAGTTTCTACTTATGTTCCTCCTTTACCTTTCCTCGCAGATTTGCAAATTCCAAGAACAAGGAACTAGAAAAGGAGATTTTAGACATCCTCAAGAAGATCCATGTGAACATACCACTCATAGATGCTATCAAGCAAGTTCCAAAGTGTTCAAATGTGTTGAAGGACTTGTGTACCAATAATCAAAGGCTCAAAGGTAATGAAGTGCTAAGTGTGGGGGAGAATGCTTCGGCAATCTTACAGCACAAACTCCCACTGAAATGCAAGGATCCCTGTAGCTTTGACATTCCCGTCAAGATTGGTAACACTACATTTAATAAAGTTATGTTGGACTTAGGTGCATCTTTAAATGTTATGCCAGCATCCATGTATAATTCACTTGACTTGGGTCCTCTTAAAAAGTCTGGAATTGTGTTGCAATTAGCCGATCGCTCTAATGTCTACCCAATGGGTATTGTTGGGGATGTTCTTGTGCAGGTTAATCAATTAGTATTTCCAGCAGATTTTTGTGTGTTAGATATGGATGAAAGTTCACCGGACTCGTCTCTTCATTGCTACTTTGGCGTCCTTTCATGAAAACAGCGAAAAGCATTATTGATGTTGACAAGGGAACGCTGACTATGGAATTTGATGGAGAAATAATACGCTTCAACATTTTCGAGACGATGAGATATCCTAGTGATGTCCACTCTAGTTTCTCCATTGATGTGATGGACACATTGGCACAACAAATGTTTAAGTTGAATGGTGTTGATACTTTGGAAATCGTGCTTACTACACATATTGATGATGGTTTGGACTACACATATGTGATGAGATTAAAGAAACCATGGGTTCTCTTGACTCATTACCTGAAAAATCTGCACTTAAGAATATATCATATGCTTCGTTACCTTGCAATGGTGAAAAACTTGTGCCTTCTATTGATAAATCTCCAAAGTTGGGATTGAAACCTCTTCCAAGTCACTTAAAGTACTTGTACTTGGGTGACAAGGAAGACTTACCCGTGATTGTTTCTTACGAGCTTAGTGAATTACAGAGCAAAAACTTCTAAGGGTGTTAAGGACGTACAAGACGGCCATATGATGGACAATTGCCGATATCAAGGGTATAATCCCTGCCGTTTGCATGCACAAGATCCATTTGGAGGATGATGCAAAGCTTACAAGGGAAGCACAACGTCATTTGAACCCTCCTATGATGAAAGTTGTGAAAAAGGAGATACTCAAGCTTTTGGACGTGGGTGTTATTTACCCCATATCCGATAACAAGTGGGTAAGCCCGGTATAAGTGGTACCAAAGAAATCAGGTGTGACGGTGGTGGAAAATGATAAGAACGAACTTGTCCCAATTCGTGTGCAAATCGGTTGGAGGGTTTGTGTTGATTATAGAAAATTGAATGCCACGACTAGAAAAGATCACTTTCCTTTACCATTTATCGATCAAATACTTGAACGTTTAGCTGGACACTCTTACTATTGTTTCCTTGATGGGTTATTCAGGTTACAATCAGATTGTGATAGCGCCGGAGGATCAAGATAAGACCACTTTCACTTGTCCTTTCGGTACTTTTGCTTATAGAAGAATGCCTTTTGTCTTATGCAATGCTCCAACTACCTTCCAAAGGTGTATGGTAAGTATTTTTTTCAGAATATGTTGAAAACACAATCGAAGTGTTTATGGATGACTTTAGTGTCTTTGGTGATTCATTTGACCTTTACTTGAACAATTTGTCACTAATCCTTGAACGATGTGTTGAAACAAATCTTGTGCTGAATTGGGAGAAGTGCCATTTCATGGTAAGTCATGGCATAGTTTTAGGCCATATAATATCTTCTAAAGGCTTGGAAGTCGATAAATCTAAGATAGACCTTATTCGTGCTTTAACCCCTCCCATTACGGTGAGGGAGATACGCTCTTTTCTTGGGCATGCAGGTTTTTATCAAGGATTTTTCCAAGATAGCGTCACCACTTTGCAACTTATTGCAAAAAGATGTGGTTTTTAACTTTGATGAAAAGTGTGTGGCGGCATTCAATTGTTTGAAAGAACTTTTGATTTCAGCCCATATCATTAAACCACCGGATTGGAGCAATCATTTTGAGCTAATATGTGATGCAAGTGATTATGCGGTTGGTGCGGTGCTTGGGCAGCGTGTGGGGAAGATACCTCATGCCATTTATTATGCTTCTAGGACACTTAATGAAGCCCAACAAAACTACACAACCACTGTAAAGGAGTTGTTAGCCATTGTTTTTGCTTGGGAAAATTTGCGCTCTTATCTAATTGGTACAAAAGTTGTTGTCTTTTCTGATCATGCAGCACTTAGGTACTTGCTTACAAAGAAAGAGGCGAAACCGAGACTCATACGGTGGATTTTACTCTTGCAAGAATTTGATATAGAGATCAAAGACAAGAAAGGAATTGAGAACACCGTTGTGGATCACTTGAGCCATCTTGCTGTAGACAAGGAAACTATCCCGTTGCGTGAAAGTTTCCCGGATGAACAACTATTCTCAATTGCCTTTGGGGAACCATGGTACGCTGATATTGTTAATTACTTAGTTTCTAAAAAAATCTCAAAGAACTTGTCTCGTGCTGAGAGGGACAAAATTAAGAAGTTAGGAAACCAATACATATGGGATGATCCATACCTATGGAAACATTATAGTGACCAAGTAATACGAAGGTGCGTTCCTGAATCAGAATTTAATTCTATCTTGTTTTTTTGTCACTCCTATGCTTGTGGAGGACACTTTGGGAGCAAGAGAACCGCTCTCATGGTACTAGAATGTGGTTTCTATTGGCCGACTTTGTTTAAGGATACACATGTATTTTGTACCACATGTGATAGGTGCCAAAGAAACGGGCAATCTAGGTGCTCGAAATCAAATGCCACAAACTATTGTTCAATTTGTTGAGGTTTTTGATGTATGGGGAATTGATTTTATGGGCCCTTTTGTCAATTCTAGTGGGAATTATTATAGCTTGCTTGATGTGGATTATGTTTCGAAATGGGTAGAAGCTAAGGCCACCCCAACTAATGATTTTAAAGTTGTTTCAGATTTTGTGCAAGCAAATATATTTGCAAGGTTTGGCATTCCAAGGGCTATAATTAGCGATGGAGGTTCACACTTCAAAAACAGGTTCTTGCAAAGCTTATTAAATAAGTACAATGTGTCGCATAGGATTGCAACACCTTACCATCCACAAACAAATGGACAAGCCGGGGTTTCCAACCGAGAGGTGAAATCCATTTTAGAGAAGACGGTGAATCCAACAAGGAAAGATTGTAGTTCGCGACTCAATGATGCTTTGTGGGCGTATAGAACCGCATACAAGACACCTATTGGGATGTCTTCCTCTAGGCTTGTTTACGGTAAACCTTGTCACTTACCCGTTGAAATTGAGCATAAGGCGTTTTGGGCTATTAAGTAATGCAATATGGAGTTGGAAGGCAAAGAAAGTTGCAACTCCAAGAGTTAGAAGAGATTCACAATGGTGCATTTGAAAGCTCACGAATTTACAAGGAAAAGACGAAGGCATTTCATGATAGTATGATCACAAAGAAACAATTTTCTATTGGGAAGAAGTGCTTTTGTTTAATTCTCGTTCACAATTATTTCCGGGTAAATTAAGGTCACGTTGGATTGGACCTTTTATTGTGACTAATGTGTTTTCTCATGGTGCAGTGGAAATTCGTAGTTTAGCTACAGGAAATGAACTTAAAGTGAATGGGCACCGGTTGAAACCATATTATGAGAACTTCTCTTCGGATGTTGTTGAAGGAGTTAACCTTGTGGAAGTACTCCCTCTGGAGGAGCCTTAGCATGCAAGGAGATAGTCGGGCTGATGACTTTAAACCAAGCGCTGCATGAGAGGCAACCCATATGATGAGTATTTCTTTTCTTATCTTTTATCTTGTCCTGTTTTTATTTTATTTTGTTTTCTTATTTCTTGTTACATTTCATATAAGATTTCCCACCTTTACTTTCTTTGGACGATTCAATTTACATTGAGGACAATGTAAAGTTGAAGTGTGGGGAAGTGGTTAAGTATTTGCATTGTAAAATTTTCAACTTTTTTGTAAATTAGTGAATTAAAAGTCCAACTTGTAGTTAGTTTAGAGTCACATAGTATACATGTCGCTAATATTACATAGAAATTCTCACAAGAGTGACTGAGCTTAAAGATGACAGAGAAGGTGATTGGGTTTTTTACTTGTATGAGAGTTTATGTTGGATTTAACCATGCCAGTGGCAAATGAGGTGCAGAATGAATTCGGTATTAGAGTTGTGGTCCCCTATAGTGGAGACTACCCATGTTACATAATGTGAGGCACCGACCTTCAAAAATATGTGCTTTTAGAGTGTGTGTCACCGTACGTTAATTCCGGGTAGAATGGTGAGCTACCCAACCTCCCACCAATAGAAGCACTATTTTGATCTCTTGAGTACTATTTTATCAATCATGATAGTGACATCTAATTGCTAACTTACATACCACTTGTATTCTTGTTCGCAGTTAGCACCATCCACTCTATCTCTCTCTACACCAACATGTCCATAGAAACACCATCATCATCAACAAGAGGAGCATCACAAATTCGAAGGAAAGTTGAAGACGTTCAAGGTTTACAAACAATGGTACAGAAATGAGCATATTTCAGATTTAAGTAAAGCAACAAGACAAGGAGCAGAATTTTTACAAGTTGAAGACTTTATGTACAAGAGCAAAGATTATCAAGGATGAGAGTTCGAGAAGTTTATGATATCAAGACATGCAAGTTGTGAAGAATCAAGCGGTAAAGTACTTACACCATGGCCTTTGAACTTGCATTTTTATTTTATCTTTATTTGTATTTCATTTTCTCTTGCCCCCACCCCAAAAAAAAAACGATAAAGAGACAAGAAAAATGCATTGTATCATTTTAGTTCATTTTTAGTTTTGTTCTTTCAATAAATCCAATGGAAAGAAGAAATATCCATAATGAAGTTTCAAGCAACAAGGAATTAGAGAAAAGTGTTACATTGTCAAGATTCGACGAAGTTCAAGAGTTATCATTACAAGTTGAAGACCGAAGACGAAGATGAAGTCAAGGATTGAAGAACGAAGACGTTTCTATGGATGATGTGAGAGTGGTGCTGGCTGCACGTCGAACGGATAACGAAGTAAGTAAGCACATTCCCACCTTCGTTAAGTGGTTGATTTCCTTTCTTAGAGCATCTCCAACAGTGGGTGCTACAAATCCTATGTGGAGTTTTTATTTAGATCCTTATTTGTGGGGTGATATATATGTAGCAAAAAGATTAACATTTTTCACATGAACCATCTCCAGTAGTGTGGGGTGTTAGTTTTAGGATTTGATTTTTTGATAAAGATAAAAGTGATACCTTTTTTCCTATTGGTTTAGAAAAATCTATTTAAAAACAATAATTAGAAAATTAGTGAAAAAAGATGACATGGAGGTCATTCCCAAGGTCTAAATAAGACTTTCTCTAAGACCTTCGTATTTATTTTGACACCCTTCCTAATTTATAGGACCTACTGTTGGAGATGGATTTAATCTAAATGAGGGTCTAAAATCATATGTGTCAACTAGAAATAAAACTTTCACCCTCTATTGGAGATGCTCTTAGAGATCGTTAGAAAAAGGGTTTTCAAAATGAATAAAATATGTGGGTTTTCAAAATAATTCGGTGGGTTTTGCCTTCCTACCATTCAACGTGTTGCATGATTCTTTCTTCACTCCTACCTGGACACATGTGTGACCCATAAAGAGCTATTTATTATTGAGAGCAACTTCATAAAACCCTTTTTGTGAGGCGAGTCGAGACTTTTGACCGACCCGAACCCGAATTTCTTTCGAGAAGGGATGGTTAATTCTCTCTCAAATTTTAAGGATGAGATTATGTGCATATATATATGTCTAACTTCTTATGACTAGTGCGCAGAATCTCTATGTCTTCTTAGCGAATCGGATGCTGTCGTTTCGGAGAACTAGTAAGTTGAAAAAGTAGGTTTTGTGGGTATACCTCTTGTAAACCCTCACGAGACTATAACTCGTCCACTAGGGACACCTAGGGGTTCAAAGGCTTGTTATACGTGCTAAGTATGACCGTAGCCTCAACGATACAGAGTTGTATGTATGTTTTAGAATTTGTTTTGTTTAATTTGCTCGAGGAATAGCAAAGTCTAAGTGTGGGGGAATTTGATAGGTGTTGTAAACACTGTGATATTTATCTATTGTTTATGCTTTCTTTGCGAGTTTTCTTGTAAATTATGTATCTTATGATTACTTTTGAGCTAATCAGGTACTTTGGAGTCATTTGGAGCAAAAGAAGTTGAAACATTCATTTGGAGCGAAAAAGAAAAAACGGGAATTCACAGGCGATATTTGAAGCAGGCTAGGATGCGCAAGAAGGAGATGAAGAATGAACTGTCAGTTTCCCATAACTGATAGTTAAGTTGAGACAAGAGTTCTCTTAAACTGACAAACCATATATGAGCTGGGTGGCCTTGTCTATTTAAGGTGCCTCTATCAATTGTGGTTACTACCTGGCCCTAAACCTCAGGTTTCTCAATTATTTTCTCAAATTCAGAGAAAAGAGAAAATAAGCTATGACGGCAGCTGTAAGAGAGGACATGGGAGATAGAAGCTGAGAGTGTGAGATGAAGAAATCAGAGAATCGATGAAGAAAGCGATAGGGGTTTTGAATCTATTGTAGTCAAGAACAAGATGAAGAGGAATTACGACACGATGTTGTCATTGTTGTCGTTAATGAAGTTAGGGTTCGATTCGAGGCAAGCGTTTGATGTAAATGGTGATTCAAAGATGGGAAGAAGATGGGTTTACGAGTTCGAGTTCTTTTGTTGATTGATAGATCGAAGAAATTGAAACAGAGAGAGACGAGAAAAGCTAGGGTTTTGAGTCCGGTGTGATTGAGAATTGAAATTCGGATGATGAGTGAAGCGTAAATCGGAAGAAGGGTTTTGGGATTTTGCTATCAAGAACTCGAATTTGAAGTCAAGAGATGAAAGTGAATCTAGGGGTTCGTTTTTTTGCGGGGATGTTTGAGCTTATGCCATGGAATTGCGAGAGAAGAACGAGGGAGAAAGAAGGGTTTGATGAATTGAATCTGAGACATAAGTGGGTATCGTTGTTGAATCGAGAAGAAACTCTGGTGGTGATTTGAACCTGAGAAGAAATAAGGTGATGTTGCTGGTGAAGCTCTTATCAGTGGTAGTTCTCAAGGGTCTAATGGGTTATTTTTAGGGTTATGAACTGAGTTGATGTTGGTGTTGTCAAAGATGGCCTGAAGAGATGGTACTGAAGGTGATGATGGTGTTGTGTCGCAATGGCTGTGATAGAGATGGAATTCTTTGGTGGAATGGCTTTGTTTGTAGTGAATGAGTGGAAAGTGGGAAATGGATGTTGCATCTCAACTGATGTTGTGAGGCTTGAATGAGATTGCAGGTGATGTTGCAGTCGATGGGAATGGAGTTAGCCAAGTCTCTGATGTTGAAATGAAGCTGATGTTGTATAGACGTATGCTAGGATAGGTACCCATTACAGGTGCAGTTCTGGTAGAATGATACTGTATTGGTGGTGCATACTAAGATGAATTTGGTGATTGAATTGCAATACAATTGCAGATGGGTTAAGGAGATGGATTTGATTGTTGCCATGGTTACGGTAGATTGCGGAGGTGATGTCTTATGGCGATCGGTTAAGGTGGTTTGTATGCAGATGAGATATAAAATGTACACTGGTAGTATGAACGAGATAGAAATGGGTTAGGAAATGAGTTACAGCTGGTGGTGCAGAACTAAAGCTGCAGAATGGTTGTTGTTGCAGGAAATGGAGCCATTGAGAGGGGAACTGACCACTAGTTACTACACACACAAGAGGAATGATTGTACTGAGATTGCAGGCTAAGTAGCTGGTGCAGCTGGAGTTGGATAATGTCATTGCATATGGAAGAAATGAAGATGTTGCAAGATTTGCAGTATGAGCAGCCATCATGGCTGGATGGGCGTTGGTGAAGTGCAATGATTGCGTAGTATAACTTAGGCCAGTGCAAATGGCTTATGCCACGGAAACTCAACCAAGTCAGCCCAGTTAGCTCACCTGAATAGCTGACTCGACTCATGATTTTACTGAGTTAGTCAACTGACTCGGTTGACCTGAACGATTTGACCCGTTTGACCAGTGACCAGTTTGACTTTGCCGTCACCTGAGCTGTTTTCCGGTCAACTTCCCTCCAGTGATACCAGTTTTCGGCGACTATTTTTTTTTTTGCAGAGATTTTTACTCGGTTGTTTCCACATGTGGGTTGTATGGGCTTGGTGGACTTCTATCTTATGGACTTTGGAGACTTGACCTAGTTTTGGAAGGGAGAAAAGCTATAAAAGAAAAAGTCTTCTACAACTTTTGAGATCACGTATTATTCTTGGAGCTAAGGAGAGAGCCGCTTTTGTTTATGCTACTAGGGTTTGATTTGCTTTCATCTTCCTTAATTCAATTATTATTATGTTGATGAACTCCATAGCTATGAGTATCTAATTCTTATATTATTGGTTAAGGATGTAGTCCTATATCTACAACTTGTGCTTGATTAATGCATAAGTTTTCTCTCTTGATTATCGTTCAAATCTCTACTGTTTTTAATAATCACATGATTGATGTATTGTGATAGGACTTAGATGTTTGGTTAGTTAAGTGGCCAATTAATTGAACTTGCATCCTTGTCCATAGCTATTTTAGGGTTTTTCATCAAACGATAACCACAGAATACAAGTAGCATGATATGATTACGGTTTCTAGTGATGCACTCTCATGATCATATGTAGAGTTTGACCGTTGTCCGAATTGTCATGCGCAATGTATGACAATTGCATTTATTAGCCTATTTATGAAACTTAATGCTCCTAGAAATTGAACTTAATTAGCGCAAGGCGTTAGGTTATTCTTTAGGTAGAAATCACACACGCAGCTCTAATGTGTGTGTTGATGAACTTAGGAAATTAGTGGAATATCTTGCTCTCTTGATACTCTAGGCTTTTGGTGATACATAGATTAAATTGTAATTCTAATCATATATGCAAGCACATGTTTAGGATTGAAGATGAATTCCTTGACCAATATCTTTCTCTCATTGATTGATTTCTCCAATTTACTTTGCTTTTGATTTACTATTATTGCTTACATAAAAATCAGAAATCCCCCCAATTGGTTACTTTAGGAAATTGAATACATAATAACTACAATTGCCTCTCTGTGGAAACAAACTCTTTCTTATCATATACTTTAGGAAAGTGAAATTATTTTTGACGCATACAACAGTGATCAAAGTCTTGATTTCAAGTCTACTTATAGCTAAGTCTCGGATTAGGATAGAAAGTATAGTTGAGCATTAGACTTCACGGCATTCATCGATTACAGACGAAGATATACTAAGGGGATCTTGTGGAACTTCATCAACAAAATTTATGTGGAGAAGATTTGAACTTATCTATCACTCAAAAGTCTATCTACTCTATCTCCTACTTGAGACAAAAGTCGTATAGCTATATAGACTTCGATTATAAACATTTGATATTTCGAGTTGAGTTTAATTCGATTACATATTTCTCGAAATATGTGTTGGTAAAGCTTTCGATTAATCAAGTTCATCTTATATTCTTGACGAAGTCAAAAGATGATCATGTGAAAATCGCTTGGTAACATCTTACATGATTTGTGTGAGACAGTCATTTGATGTAGACTCAGAATGTTTTTTATTGATCATTCGATCACTTGTAAATTGCTTTAAAGCTAATAGTTTGTGTGAGACAGCTATTGTTGTCTTTTAAGAATGTTTAAATGGTTGAAATGGGAGTTTAGAACAGTTGGATATAAGCACAGTATGCGTACTTGCATATGTGTAATCCAAGTCCGGGAACCATGGTATGCATACCCGTATGCATGCGATTGGTTTAGTTAAGGTCCAGAGCTAAGTATGCATACTAGTTCGTGTAACCGCGAACCCAAACTTAGTCCGTCCACTTAGGTATGCGTACCCTGTGCATACTTGAGTAGGTTATGTTCTAAAATCGGTTTGTTCATGAACTAATACATTTATGTAATAAGGATTCGAAATCTTTTGCAAACCATGGCTGTAATGTGCATGAATTGATTTGAGTGAATCAAAATCGATTTTGATTCAATTGTGTTTTGTATACTTCTATGAGAATATAAATAATTGAAAAACTCTAGAACTAGTTTCATTTGAGTCATTTGAACTAGTTATGGTTAAGATGAATATGGTGGATATGAAAGTGTTTATATTGCTAACTTCGCTTAACTATTGTTAAGCCAACAAAGGTGCAAACGTTTAGGTAAAGTTACTCATATCTAAATGAATTCACTTTTCATTTGTGTGTAACAAGCTAAGTTCGATCTAACGGTCGAAAGATATTAGCTTGAGTCTAATCAATTTTAATCTAATGGTGAATATTGAATGCTTTGTTACCAAGGTAACATTGATTGCAAACCCTGATTTGAAGACTATATAAGGGAGAACTCTAGCAATTGGGAAACCTAATCCTACACCTCTTGTTTGATACTAGTTGCGACTAGTGTCGATTCTTCTTTAACCTTAGGTTTTTCTAAAACCCTGTGGGTTAACGACTTGAAGACTTCATTAGGATTGTGAAGCCATACCCAACTATTTTATCTGTAGTTGCGTGTTTTAATCTTGTTGTTTGCTGTCATGATTGAGTACTATCTTCTCTAAGATTGGGTCGAGATTTAATCTCTGATAGGCAAGATAAAAAGTAGTCACAAACATCTTCGTCTCATCGTTTGTGATTACACAATATCTTGTTTCTCTACCAAACGATTAAGATTATTATGAGGTGATTGATATTTCTAGGCTGTTCTTCGGGAATATAAGTCTGGTATATCAATTGGTTCATGTTCACCTTGATTTATCAAAAGACGGAACAAAACTCATAGGTTTATCTATGAGAGACATATTTATTTATTCAATAGACTTCTCTGTGTGAGACATATTTGTTTATCAATTCTTCGACTTTGGGTCGTAGCAACTCTTGGTTGTGGGTGAGATTGGCTAAGGGAATCAAGTGCGTAGTATCCTGTTGGGATTAGATACGTAAGGAGCGCAACTGTACTTTGAATCAGTGTGAGATTGATTAGGATTCAACTACAGTCCAGTCCGAAGTTCATTAGTTGTGGGCTAGTGTCTGTAGCGGCTTAATACAGTGTGGTGTTCAAATCTGGACTAGGTCCCGAGGTTTTTCTGCATTTGCAGTTTTCCTCGTTAACATAATTTTGGTGTCTGTGTTATTTCTTTTCCGCATTATATTTTGTTATATAATTGAAATATCACAGGTTGTGTGTTGAATCGATCAATTGATAAATGCAACCTTTGGTTGTTGATTGAAATCGATTGATCCTTGAACATTGGTCTTTGGTACCGTTCAAGTTACTTCTCTTATATTCAATCGGGGTCGCAAATTCCAATTTATTGATTGCAGATTGAATTAAGAGATACAGATATAAAACTCTTTGATATACTTTTCTCTAGATTGAGTCTATCTGTCTAGTTGATTCTCTTGAAAGTATATTAGTGTTTGTCTATTCAGATTGCCAAACGAAATATTGGGTGTGGTCGTTATACCCCCGCTTTTTCAAGGAATATAATTATTTGTAAAAAGAAGTTCATCTTCATAATAAACATTAACATCGTCTACAACACCACCAACAGAGCCAACGATACTAGCAGCAACTCCTCAGTCAACCATACCAACAACTTCCACGAAGACATCGATTCAGACACTGATTCAGACCGAGCTAGTTAACCATCGCTCCTTTAGTTTAATTAGTTAGTTTAGATACTTGATTATTGTAAACCCTGACAATTGTGGATCATTTGTTGGTCGCTTTAGTTGTAATAACAATCCCCGATTTTCATGTATGAGTGGAGAAGTCTTAAGGATGTAAAAAGTCTTGATGTAAAACTTTATTAACTCGTTTTTAACTCGGTAAAATTTATTTTAAGAGGCAAAAAAAAAATAAATTATTTTTTCACGTGAGAGAGCGAATCCATCACCACTCCTCTGAGAAAGTCAGGAAAAGAGAGAATCCCGCAGGACCCAGAGACTCACTGATAGGTGTAGAATACACCGTATTTAATATCTAGTATTTATGCTTTCTTTGCGAGTTTTTTCTTGTAAATTATGTATCTTATGTGTGCTTTTGAGTTTATTAGGTGCAATGGAGTCATTTGGAGCAAAAAGACCAAGTAGAGCTCGTTCGAACCTAGGAGTTCTTGCTATCATCTTGAAGAGGACGAAAATGCGAAGCCAACGGCGAAAGAATGAGCTCATTCGACATCGTATGAAGAAGATATAGGCGAAATACAAATTAGGCTTGTCGGTTTCCCAACCGACAGTTTACCAAGAATGAAGAAGGAATTGTTAAGGGCACCAGGCTTAATTACTCAAGGCGCCACGGAATGGGAGCTGAACTAATCGGTCTTGCAAGACCGACGATTGATTACAACATTGATGGAACCGCATGATTTGCATGTGAGAAAAGGTTGGTTCTTCTTTGGTGATGAAGATGGGAGATCGAATGATGGTCATTGGGAGACGCTTTGCTGCCATTGAAGAGGGCTGGGGTGATGGATATTGACGTTGTAGCTCGTGTATGCATGTCATGGAAGTTATGGAAGCTCGGTGATGGGGAAAGAGTTGTAATGATGGCATGAAGGTGCTGCCATGGAGCTGGATATGAAGAGATTGTTATGATCTTTGTTAGCGAGATCGTTCCTGATTGACGTTGATGGATTGTCGAAGAATGCGGCGAAAGAACGATGGAGCTCAAACACCGTTGTTGACTGATGGAATGATGGTGAAGCATGAAAGGTATGGCAGCAATGGCTCGAGTTAGGCTAGTCTGTGATGAGCTCGAAATAGAAGTTTATTCTTGCTATCATTATCGAATATGAAGATGAAGTTGTGAAACATGGCAGGCTGCCATTTCTTTGGTAAAGATCGAAAGCTGGTGATAATGAAACAGAGTTTGGCGAAGGGACGAGTGAGAGATGGAGTCAGCCGTGGTTATCTTTGAGATATGATGGGAGTACGACGCTGCCAATGGCGATTGGAGACGATGTTGCTTGATGTGAGAGATGGAGTCGGGCGGTGGCGATATATGATAGCCTGGTCTTGTGATTGATGATCTTTGAGGTCGAAGTCGAAATCGGCAAGATGAAGAGCTTGGCAGAGATGCGGGTGTTGCTGCTTTTGCCGATGGGTTTTGAGCTCGTGTTGGCGGCAATGAAGCTTAGTCGTTGTGGGTGTTGTTGGCGGTGATCACGATGGTGATGATGATGTCGGGGAGATGTGATGATTTGGAGATGAAAGTTGTTCTTTGATGAGTGTGACGTTGGTTGATGGAGTTAGAGCTAAAGGAGATGATAGCGGTGGTTCGGTGATGATCGGGATTAATGGCAGAGAGCTGGTGGTCGGTGGTGACGTGTTTTGAATGGAAGAAGAACTCGAGTTGATGGCGGATGCTAAAACCATCGGTGGTGTTCTCAAGAGAGTAAACGGATGAGACACGGATGGAGTTGATGGTTCCGGAAGTTGAAGAACAGGGAAGTGGTGGTGACGCTGTGGAGTTTTTCCGCATCTAATGGACCAGTTTGCGGGGACGAGTGTACGATGAGTATGGAGCTTGAGGAATGGTGCTGACGGATGGTATGATGATGGTGCGGTTTCGACTACTCAAGTTCTTTCAGCATCGTTGCTCTCGACAAACGAGCAGGAAGAGATGGCTCTTTGTTGTTTCCATGGTGGAATGGGTTTGAGCTCGAGTTTGGTGGGACTCGAATACTTGGAGAAGTCGAGGGAACGAGTTCAAGTTGGAGTTCGGAAGCAAAGATGATAATGGCTACAGCATCGGTTCCACATGACCAACAAGTTAAGCTGCCAAGTGGGCTAGAACAATGCAAGCCCAATAATCTATCCATATATCACGATCGGAACAAGAGTGTGAGCCCAATAGGCCATTTAGCGAGAATATGTTAAGGGTGCGGCTATTTCGGGCGTGGCCATGACTTTGGCAACCTACTGCACGGGGAGATGCACGGACGCGATTTTAAGGAGGTGCACTTTCCTATTTTTACTAGGTTTCCTAGTTTCTTCAAGAAGAGGTTACAAAAACTCTATATATAGGAGAAGCCTAGGCACAATCTTTTATCTTAGATCACGTTTTATTCTTTTCTTCTCTACTTTATTCTAGGGTTTAGAACATGAAACTTCTCTTTCTTCTTGTGATGAACTCCATGAATATGAGTACCTAAGTTTATTATTGGTTATGGAATAGTTGGATTTCACAAAGCATGATTATTTGATTCAATATATTAGTTTTGTCTCATAAATATCGTTTGCAATTCTACGAAAATATTGTTTTATGATTGATTGATTGTTTTGTCAAGTTGCAAATTGGTAGAACTTCTAATCACATCTATTGCTAGTTTAGGGTTTATTATACGCAAAAAGTGATATTCCTTGGATACAAGTAGCATAATATGATTATAGTTTGTAGTGATATATTCTTATGATCATATGTGAATCGTAACCTTTGTTAAATTGAATTAGTGCGCTTTCCACGTTCGATTGCTTTGATTGGCACTGATTTCATAGAACTTAACGCATCTAGGGAATTAAACTTGATTAGTGCTTTTACACGTTAGGTTGTTCCTTTAGATAGAATTCATATTCGCATCTTTTAATGTGTTTGTTGATGACATGAGGAGATTTGCGGGATATTCTTGCGATCAAGGTATTCTAGGGTCTTTGATATAAGTTGAGATTAAATATCAATTCTAGTTATTGTGAAAAGCATGTTAGTGAATGAAAACGAAATCCTTAACCAATATCTCTTCTATCTTATTTGTTTGCTTATTTGTTTCTTTGTTTTTATTTTATTTTAGTTTATAAAATCACAAAACTACTTTAGGTGTTTTATATAAGGGAACCGAAACAATTTGACAACCTAGACCTCTCTCAGGATCGATCCTTTCTTGCCCTTGCTATATTTATATTTTGAGTAGTAAGAAAGTGTAATTATATTTGTGTCGCTTACGACAGCGATCACTCACCATTCTGTTAGAGGGGTATTTTCGTCATAAAAGAATAGAAAAACCCTTATAAGTTTTCCATGAAAATTCATTGTCTTCTGTAAAACAAAATAGAGAGAAACGAAAATAGTGTGAGAGAAGAAGAGATGTTGAAGAAATGGAGTTTTGTTTCTTTGATTATCATCATCATGAGCATCACCATGGTTTCTACTGGTTCTTCATCATCATCATCATTTTGGTCTAATTCATTGATTGGAGACCAAAGTTTCACTTTATCTGCTAATCAATCTCTTGAATTCGATTTCTATTGAAATTCATGTCCACAAGCGGAACAGATTATAAGATCTACTATTTCTCAACTTTATAAGAATCAATCTATTGTTGCTCCTGCACTTGTTCGATTACTCTACCATAATTGCTTCATTGGGGTAAGATTATTCAATTCTCTTAACTAACTATGCTTTCGATTTTTTGTAACTTGATTTTGATTTACTGTGATTTTGGGTTTGTTGTTTTGATTTTGACTTCGATTTTAGGGTAACTTTGATTTTGATGTATTTGTGATTTTGGTTTTGTTGTTTCAAGGTATGTGATGCATCTTGTTGAACTCAACGAACGGAGTAGAAGCTGAGAAAGATGTAGTACCCAATCAATCGTTGAAAGGATTTGATGTAGTTGACAAGATTAAATCCAGAGTGGAATCGGTTTGTCCGGGTGTTGTTTCATGCTCCGATATTCTCGTTCTTGCTGCAAGAGAAAGTGTTGCTCTGGTAATTGCTTCTTCCATTATTTAGAGTTTGATTTTGGTTTCATTTTCTAGAGTTTTGAGTTTGGTTTTGGTTTCATTTTCTCCAATTTTGAGTTTGATGTTGGTTTTGGTTTTTGTGGATTGTTGGAATTACATTTCTTCTATTGGGGTTTCATTTTTTTCAACTTTGGGTTTGATTTTCCTTAAGTTCCGAAATAGTCTATCTACTCTATCCCCACACCACCTGTTACTAGTTGCATAACTAGAGTCGATTCTCCTTTAACCTTAGGTTTCTTCTCGAGACCCTAGAGGTTAACGACTTAAAGACTTCATTGGGATTGTGAAGCCAGACCCAACTATTATCTTTGTAGTTGTGTGATCTGATCTCGCTGTTTCTATCGTGTTTAGTACAATTGGAATAATTTGCTCGATATTTTATATCTCCGTTAGGCAAGATAAAAAATTAATGACAAAATCTTCGTCTCATCGTTTGTCATTCCACAATATCTTCTTTCGCTATTCGATTAAGATTATTGTTAGGTGATCGATAATTCTAGGATGTTCTTGGGAATATAAGTCCTAGGGTTATCGATTGGTTCTATTCACCTTGATTTATCAAAAGACAGAACAAAAACTCTTGGGTATTTCTGTGGGAGACAGATTTATTCAATCTATAAACTTTTCTATGTGAGACAGATCTGATTTGTCTATCAAGTCTTCGACTTTGGGTCGTAGCAACTCTTAGTTGTGGGTGAGATCAAATAAGGGAATCAAGTCGTAGTATCCTGCTGGGATCAGAGACGTAAGGAGCGTAAATGTACCTTGAATCAGTGTGAGATTGATTAGGTTTCAACTACTGAGTCCGATTACAAAGTTAGCTGGTAGTAGGCTAGTGTACGTAGCGACTTAATATACAAGTGTGGTGTTCAATCTGGACTAGGTCCCGGGTTTTTTCGCATTTGCGGTTTCCTCGTTAACAAAATTACATTGTCCGTGTTTATTTCTATTCCGTATTATATTTTGTTATATAATTGAAATATCACAGGTTGTGCGTTAAGATCAATCAATTAGAATATCCAACCTTTGGTTGTTGATTTATATTGATTGACACTTGAACATTGGTCTTTGATCTTCATTCAAGTTGTTTCACATAATAATGGGGCTCGCGGATTTCTATCATGTTTGATTTGTTGATTACATTGTGAAACAGAGATATTAAACTCTTTGATATACTTTTACTCTAGATTGAGTCTGATTATCTAGTTGATTCTCTAGAAAGTGTATTGGAGTAAGTCCTCTCAGATTGCCAAACAAATTGTTGGGTGTGGTTGTTAGAAACCCCGCATTTTCACTTTTACTTCTAGAAGGAAAGGTTTGTCGGCAAAGTTTATAACATGACGTTGTTCGCCTGAGATCTAGAGAAATACCTATCGGTGATGTTCACCCTACTAAAAAAAGGAAGTGGTACGATTAATCTGAATGATTCTAGTTTTGATGTTTTGGGATGGTGGAAATTTCATGGACCGGTATATCCAACTTTAGCATTGATAGCTCGTGATACATTAGCAATTCCTGCATCATCGGTGGCTTCTGAATATGTTCTCAGCACTAGTGGTAGAGTTGTAAATAAATTATGTTCTTCAATGCTTCTAGGAACAATTGAAGCTTTGATATGCGCACAAGATTGGATAAGAAGTGCGCTAAAGAGTAAGTAACATATCAATTCACGTTTGCTATTATATCAATTTTGGTTTAGTAATTCATTTACTATGGTTCTTGTACGTCAACTAACTATTTCATTGTGTTAGATGAGGGACTTGGGTTAGGTGATACTTCACTTAAAACTCTTTTGGAGGCAGTGGATAATCTTCAGTCAGACGATGCTAATGTAACATCATACATTGTCTAACTGATAAACAAGAAGAAGTGTATATATTTTATTTTTTGTGAAGTTCCTATTATGGTTTACTCAAGAGATGCATTATGGTGTGTTTCAGGTACACAATTGGACAACGAAACTTTCAATCTATTTAGTGTAAAATAACCAACTAACCTTGGAATGCATAAATTTGATTTGCATATTGATAGATTCTTGGCTAGGGCCTATATTACTTGGTTTATTTTCAGTTGCGTTTTGGTTGCGTTTAATTCCATATAATTGTGTTAGCTAGAGCCCAAAGTTGCTTGGTTCATTTATTAAACACTTAGAAATAAGTCAGGATGTAAGCAAAATCAAACTTAATTGCAAGTGGTTTTCACTGCATATTGTCTAGCTGATATAAAAGATAGGTGTGTTGCTGTTTGGGTTTTTCTGTAAATAGGCCATTCATTATGTTATGTTTTTCCTTAAACTTGGTAGAGTGTGATTTAGTGGTTATTTTAGGTGGTTTCTAAATTGATTTCTTGTTGTATCTGCTTGGGAATGAACTATCCTTCTTTGATTATTTATTTTTTGTTTGTCTTGCGGGAATATTTGGGAATATGATGGAAAATAGATCTCTATTGAAGCGACGGGAATTTCTTTTTGATATAGATAAAGAGCATGCGAAGTGCGAACTACATCCTTTTTTATATATGTACTTGTAAAGCGAACACACATTTATCTTTTGGGGCTTCTACACCTTATAGAATGATAGATATGTCAACTTTTGTGGTTATATTACGACAGATTATATTACAGCTGGCGTTACTTGTAGTTATCGACTAAAAAAAAGTCTGCCAACTTTTGTATTTATTATATTACGGCAGTTTTTTACTTATAGCTAGGAAAGTAACTTTAGTTTTCCTAATCTAAACTTAAGTTTATATTCTTTTTATACGTTTAAAGATGGTTACTTTTCTTATCTGTTGAAGTCTTAAATAAACCTTTTTCAAGACTAAGGACTCATAAAATTGGGAAGTCATATATAAAACCTGTTTAAAACCGATGGGTACTCGGTAATTGCCTCTGTCTTTTACTGGGTCCGGTTCTGGAATAATAAAATAGGGAATTGTTAGGATCCGGAATCGACTTTGATATGCGTCATGTACTACCCGGGGGACCCGAACCCATTAGCAGCCCTAATCGCAAACAAACTCCCTCTTCAGATTCTTCTTCGGTCATCCCTCCCACCGTGGCGACAGTTGTACTAGTAATAACAGTCCCCGATTTTCGACTCGGTTGAAGGAAAGGAAATCTTGTTGAGTAAAACTTTATTAACTCGCTTTCAGCTCGGTAAAAAAAAAAAAGAAAAAAAAAACTTGTTGTTCTCGTGAGAGAGCGAATCCATCACCCCTTCTGAGAGAGAGGCGGGAAAAGAGAGAATCCCGCAGGACCCAGAGTCACCATTCTGTTAGAGGGGCATTTTCGTCCTTAAAAAAATAGAAAAACCCTTATAAGTTCGTCTTCTGTGAAACAAAATAGAGAGAAACCAAAATAGTGTGAGAGATGAAGAGATATTGAAGAAATGGAGTCTTGTTTCTTTGATTATCATCATCGTGAGCATCACCATGATTTCTACTGGTTCTTCATCATCATCATCAACACCATCATCATCATTTTGGTCTAATTCATTGATTGGAGACCAAACATTCACTCTCTCTGCTAATCAATCTCTTGAATTCGATTTCTACCGAAATTCATGTCCACAAGCGGAACAGATTATAAGATCTACTGTTTCTCAACTCTATAAGAATCAATCTACTGTTGCTCCTGCACTTGTTCGATTACTCTTCCATGATTGCTTCATTGGGGTAAGATTCTTCACTTCTCTATGCTTTTGATTTTGACTCAGATTTTAGGGTAACTTTGATTTTGATGTATTTGTGATTTTGGGTTTGTTGTTTTGATTTTGACTTCGATTTTAGGGTAATTTTGATTTTGATGTATTTGTGATTTTGGTTTTGTTGTTTCAAGGGATGTGATGCATCTGTGTTGTTGAACTCAACGAATGGAGTAGAAGCTGAGAAAGATGTAATACCCAATCAATCGTTGAAAGGATTTGATGTAATTGACAAGATTAAATCCAGAGTGGAATCGGTTTGTCCTGGTGTTGTTTCATGATCTGATATTCCGGTTCTTGCTGCAAGAGAAAGTGTTGCTCTGGTAATTCCTTCTTCCACTATTTAGAGTTTGATTTTGGTTTCATTTTCTAGAGTTTTGAGTTTGGTTTTGGTTTTGGTTTTTGTGGATTGTTGGAATTACTTTTATTGGGGTTTCATTTTTTTTTTCAACTTTCTTCTATTGGGGTTTCATTTTTTTCAACTTTGGTTTTGATTTTTGTTTCATTTTCTTGAATTTTGAGTTTGATTTTTGTTTGTTACAGAGTGGAGGACCTTTCTACCCAGTTCCTACAGGAAGGAGAGATAGTCTTGTATCTTTCCCTGAAATTGCTAAAGCAGATCTTCCAGCACCTGATGCTAATCTCTCCTTCATCCTGGCAAAGTTCTCCGATAGAAATTTCAACGAACAAGAAACAGTCAGTCTATTGGGTAAATCTACTAAACCCTAATTCATGATCTTCCTCCTATAATCGTATTTATTGAATTCAACCGGGGTTTGTTTATGCTTATGAATGTTTAGTTTGTAATTCTGAATGAAATTTGTGTATGGGGTTTCACTTGACAAAGTAATCCAGTTCTTTATGTGTCAACCAACGGAAATCTGGTTTTATGAATGTGAATTTGATGATCTTCTGAATGAAATTTGTGTGTGGGGTTTCACTTGGAATTTGTTTATTCAGTGTTGATGATTCTTGTTCCTGTTAGGTTTATTTATTAGGTTCGTTTTCAAGATTATGAAATGTATCTTAATATTTATTTGACCTATTAGATTAATGTTTAGCTTGTAATACTTTTAGGTGACTTCTCTTCTTAGATTAATTTATCGCTTCTTAGATTAATGTATCGCAACTGAATTGCATTGAATTCAACTGAGTTTGTTTATGCTTGATTCATGTTTAGTTTTTAATTCTGAATGAAATTTGTGTATGGGTTTCCCTTGATGAATGCCTAGTTTGTAATTCTGAATAAAATTTGTGTATGGGTTTTCACTTGACAAAGTAATCCAGTTCTTTATGTGTCAACCAACGTAATGCTGGTTTTATGAATGTGAATTTGATGAAATAAAAAGAGGAGACTGATTGTTTGCTTACTTACTATCATACAGGTGCTCACAGCATTGGTAGAGTTCACTGTAGTTTCCTCATTGATCGCCTCACTAACTTCAATGGTTCTGGCCAAGCAGACCCTACGATAGAACACGGGTTCCTGAATAAGACTAGATCAATATGTAAAGGTCAAGGCGTGTCTGCGTTTATAGATCTACAGAAAGACGGAGCAGCAGAAGTTGGATTTGGCACCCATTACTACCAGGGGTTAATTCAGAGTAAAAGTGTCATGCGGTCGGATCAGCAGTTAATGAGTGAGGAAAGGACTGCAACCTGGGTAAGAGCATACGCGTCAAACAATTTCTTGTTTATAAAGGATTTCTCCAATGCAATGATAAAGCTTTCGAACAATGGAGTACTGACAGGACCACTGGTTGGCGAGATCCGAGTCAGTTGTTCCTCCACATTGTGATTTCTGGTTGATTTAATCTTTTGTTGTTGGTTTTCAGTATGAAGGTTGTTTACTTGATTGTTCACATTGGGGTGACTTCTGTTGTTTTTAGATTTTTTTCTCTCCAAAATCTGATTTCTAGCTTGTGAGTGAGCTTTTATCTACAATCTGATCTGATAATGTTACTGATAACTGTTTGAAAAGAAATTAAAATGAAATAATAAAGTTACTGAGATTAAGTTAACTTGTATGATATCATGTATTCATGGACAAATTTTCGCTTCTTACTTTTGGTTCCTTCGCTGCTGCTGCCTACAATCTTATCAGCATCAGATTTACTAATTGCAGAACCTGTGGACTTTAGTTGGTTACTTTTCACCATCTTCCTTGTGTTATGAAAAGGAAAGGAAAGAATTATCGAACCACAAGAATCATCCATAATTGTTATAAAAGCCATCTAACCAAGCTGGATTAGAAATCGGGAGAAATCAATTTAGGCCTCTTCCTATGCACATGCCAAAAAAATGGTGTTTGGCATGCCACCTGGCATGCCAAACCATTTGCGCCACTATGGGGAAAAATTTGAGCGATCGACTCCCTAGCGGCGATATTGACAATATCGCCGGCGATAAAGACTTTATCGGCGATATTGACAATATCGTCAGCGATATTCACTCTAGCGGTAACGGCTATTTCTTCATCGCTATAAATAGGTAACTTTCAAACTCAACTTACCTCAAATTTTTTACACAAAAATTTCTCTTCTTCTCGATCTATTTCTCTTTTCTCAATCTAATTTATTTCTTCTATTTGATCCAAATGGCACAATTAACCCAACTTGATTCGGCAACACAACTTGATTTTTGGAATAGTACTTGAAGGTGCCGTTGAGAAGATATGTGATAGATTCAAAGAAATAAGTAAGAAGCAAAGAAGTCTCCAAGTTTTGGATATCAACCAAGTCAAAACCGCAACCAAGAGAAGGCCAAGAAAGGTTAAAGGCAAGGAAAATCAAGGCAAAACAAATTTGAAGCCAAAGAAGAAGATAAACAAAGGAGACTCCGTTCATGAGCGCATTGATTGGAAGTTTAGTGAAATGAAGAAGATGAACAAGATGAAGAACATTGTTCCAAATTTTTTTTTTTAGAGTCTTTCCAATTATTGTCTAGTTTTATGTCTTGTAAAATGACTATTTTAATTATATTGAAGTTTTTAATTTTGTGAAGTTTAATGAATTTGAAAATTTGACGAATATTGTTGAAAATTAATATTAATTATATTCTTAAACATTAAAAGTATTACAAATATTTAAACTTAAAACACAAAATTAATATTAATTACAAATATTGAAATTACAACACAAATGTTGGACAATATTGGGGCAAATATCTTAAAACCTCGAAACAACTTTCAAAATGGAATTTTTGCCCGTAGATGCGGCGATATTCCACACGACACCTTTCCTGAAATTCCACCGTGGTTTCACCACTTCTCAAGGTTGGACCTTCTCATTTGAAGTAAAGCAACATACCTAGTAACTCCTGCTTAATTATACCGAAGCGTCGAACCAAATCTGAAACACTACGACCGCGTAGGTTCATTGTTTGTTCTTGAAATTTAAAAAAAATCCTTTCCCACAATAGTTGGTGATCAAATACTGGCTCCATTGTCAAATCAATATAATTCCCTGCAAATACATTCATCTTCTCGAGTTTTGAATTTTAGGTTTCTCCTCACTTGACATCTCCTAATTTGACTTCTCCTAGTTTCACTTGTCTACAATTGCACGACAAGCGGCTCTTCGATTTTGGATAATACGGTGGTTTGCCATGCACTTTCCGATTCATATTATCACCATGCTCTCTAAGGAACTCGGAAGAGTGATGAAAAGAATTGGAGATTAAGAAATTCTAGAGAGATTGAGAAATTCTTAAGAGATTAAGAAATTCTCGGTGTGAGTTGAAATGAGATTAAAATTAGGTATTTATAGAGGGGGAAATATTAGCAGTTGGATGAAGATCCGATGAGCGATTATCAAAGTATCGAGCGATGTGACTTGACTGTCATTGTCGACCGAATGACCATCGAACGATCATTTGACCATCGACGACGAAGACTCTATCGCCATTTGGAAACTCGTCGCGTATGCCTATATGCCGGGAATAACATATTGGCATATGAGTTTGGTTAGATTTAGCATACCCATAGTGGGTGCATATATGCCAAATACCATGTTTTGGCATGTGCATAGGAAGAGGCCTTAGTATGCAGTTACAAAACAATTTATCGACTCCTACCCTCTTGGATAATGCGATATTGTCACCTGAAGAATTTTCTCTAATTTGTTGGGGGCTCCATTCTAATTTGTAGAATTCCTCACATAAACCAAGTGAAGCCATGATAGCAACCACTAAGGTTTGTACTGGTTGATAGACAGCAACAAATACTGGACCTCCCCTATCAATGCACCAGATTTGTACTGCAAATGCAATATCAGATGCCACAAAACCCTACACCGACAATTTGGTCGAAACAGTTGTATTATCAGTGACTTGGTCGTTTCTCGGCAGGCACAGTGATTTTAAGGTCAAGTGCTCAGCACTATTCACGACTCATTTAGTCTCAAAATAGGATCAAGAATATCACCATAGAGATGATCATGGGGCAAATTAGAAAGTACCCAGTATCTTTTTGAATGTTGCCATCAAGAGAGAGTTGATTCATGACTACTCCTTTGATTACCATTTGCAATCCAAGGTTACGAAAACGGAAGAGCCATATGAATTACTTGCTAGTCCACTCCAATTCAAGCGCAACCATTGTTGATAAACGCAGATCTCGTCTTGTTAAAAAGTAGATTAAATACTAGCATCCTGTTCCTTTTAAGCAAAATGTGCTTTCCTCTGCACGATGGGCGTTGTTGTCCATTTAAGATACCATGGTACACTGAAAATTGAAAATGAAGACCCCAATCACGCAGCTTCTCTCCAAAATAAATTGGATGAAAATTACGGTCTCTTTTTTTCTTTTCTTTTTATCAGAAAAACATTACGGTCTTGTGACTCTTGTCTGGTAAAGCTTACGAACATTAGGCCACTAAATACTTAAATAGTAATTGTGTTGTAGGGCTTGTAGCCCATGGATGTCTTGACCCAATATAGTATCTAGGATTTACTTCCTACATGTATATATATAGGATATTGTTCTATGTAAACTACTGACACTGATCAATGGAAAATCCTTCTCTTTGTGCCTCTCTTATTTGTCTCTATATTTCTCCTTCAAAACGTTATCATGCACGATGATATACCGCAGAGCGATTGATTTTTATTTTATTATTTTTTTTTCCTAAATGGATGATAAACACAAGTTGTTTGAATCAAAAGTTGGGTTTGGATTTACATCAAGGAAATCGCTGGAATCAATAAGAAAAAAAAAAAGATAAGTTGGATCTACTCTTTTTCCTATATATGTTATTTCTTTTAAATCTGCGACGAAAATTGATTTAATGAGGAATTAGGAATTATCTTGATTAATTGTTTGCAATTAGGAATTGTTTTGATTTTTATTTTTTCGTATACTGTGTATGCACTAATCAGGAATTAAATCTACTTTGATTAGTTTATTCGTGTCTACGTAGGTACTAGTACTTGTTTGATTAATGTAATCCGTTTGTGCAATTCTTCTTCTTTGATTAATTTAATCCGTTTGTAATTTTACTTTTTTTTTGATTAATTTAATTCCTTTGTAATTTGGGATCTGCTTGTGGACCTAGAGAATCTCAGAAAAGAGGAAGAAAAGAGAATTTGTTCGTCTTCCGGAGAAGCGTGGTCGCACGTAGAGAAGAGAACCCGGCTCCTGTCCCGTTCCGACTGCTGCCCGGCTCCTGCTCCAGCCCTATCATGTCCAGCCCTATCCCAGGTCCTGTCCAGCCCTATTCCGGGTCCGATCCAACCAGGACCAACTCGCCCTGTCCAATCTAATCAGGCCCGGTCCTGTCCCGTTTCAACACTTCTTGATTGCGACTTTAGGGGACGTGGGGATTAAATACAACTTGATTTGATCAAGGATGTTCCGAAAACTTTTTGTGTATATAGCATTATTATTTTATATATTATTTGGGGAACCAAATTTTTGAGGTATGTAACTATTTAGCGAGAATACGCGAGTATTATAGTTTTTATATGCTAAGTTTATTTACTCGCTAGGCTTATTTATTTGTTTTTAAAATATGCCTAGTTTTGTTTATTTTTGTCTTAAAATAAGTCAACGACATATAAACGGTCAATTTAAATTATTTTTATTGATCTCAATCATTAAGAATTTTGGTCTTAATGCTATTTGTTCTCTTGAATATGATATTGAATATAGTTGAATGGTGTATTTTGTTTAATTGGTTGTACCAACTCAATTCCAATGTATTCATTTGGGGCTTAGAATTACTTGAGCACCATTATTGGATACTTGATATTTTCCCAAAATTTTTTGAATGTTCCGTGGAATGTATCCACTTGCTCGACTATTAATCTGTCAATAGTTTCAAAGTTTCAAAACAGACGTTCTAATAAAATCACATGTATTCCAATTTTTGTGGAACTCACAAAAGATGATATGAGTCATAAAATTTTCATTTCTCTACTTCATCCATAATACTAACGAACCGGTATATGTTGAAGTATGACAACAAGAGAATTATCTTTAATAATATATTCAACCTAAAGTAAGTGGTTGACATGTGTAGTGAGATTCTCTTGGCCTATTGAGATAAAGAAATTTCTCAAATTAAGCTAAATGTAGCAAAATTGAAAATGGAAAGAACCCCAAAGTAATGAGGTTAGACGTACCGACTCATATAAAGCATGTGAAAAGGGACATATATATCATGAGATAAAAAATATTATTATTTTTTCCCCAGCAGTAATGACACCAACGTACATGTATCAACTGAATATGGGACGAAGCTAAAATGTAACTCTAGCTCCCATCATAAATGAAAGAGTTGGAAATGCACCTGGTCACTGATGTTGGTATTTATAATGTAATGTATGTATCATAACAGCAACCAATTTTCACATCAACTTTAATGGCAACAAGAACTTTGCCGGGCCAATTGACTATCTTATTCAGTTGAACTAGATCCAATATCTGCACCTATGGAATGAAAACACGAGACATAAATTCTCTAAAGTACTTGAGATATATTGGGTGAAACGTAATATATATTCAGTCTAAAGTACTTGAGTTGAACCCCACTTTTATTATGTAATAAGGCCACACCACTTATCAAAACTCTCAAGACCCAAATGTCTAACTCATAGTTGTTTTTCTTCCACTAGCTTAAGGAATTTAAACTAGTTGTTGAACTATTTCCTTATAATGTGACTACGAGGATTGGATCATCAAGCGCAACACTGCTCAAAAAAAAAAAAAAAAAAAAAAAAAAAATTCAAGATAGAACAAAGACGTCACAAAATCTCTATATGTACCGAGAGATAATCACACCTTGTTAAATTCCAAAGAAACCCATGCAAATGGATATCATGTGAAACGTGACTGTGATGATAATGTAATTGATTGCATCTTTTATAGTAACTAATGTATTTGGAAGGAAACATACTTTAGAGAGACTAATGAGTAAATTTAGTGAAATGTAAATCACTATATTATTAATTTGGATTATTGAATTCATATTGACTCCGACGATGAAATGTTGGAAATTGACTCATACAGACTTTGAACTAACCATAAATGCACTTTGGTTGTGACATGATGTTTCGTTTTGAAAGGACTCATACGTACATCGCTGTATTTGAGTGGACGAGACAACGGGGAAAAGAGATTGAGAATGCGAAGTAACGACATATCTCTCAATAAGTGTTTTCTAAAGTACCGGATGCCCAACCCCCCCACCCCCACCCTCCCATTATGCCTTTAAGTAAGAGAGCATATCACTCATTTTACAAAGTCTTGAAGAAAAACATGATCGAGACCATCCTAAGATGCAAATGGTAAACAATCCATATTACAAAGATAACAAGGTGAAATTTAGAAAAATATTCATGCAAAATGTGGACCATTAAAGTGACTTATGGCTCTGGTGAATGTTTTGACATTTTGGACTAGTTATAGTTCCCAAGAAGTTTGCGTTTAAAAGCTCCTAGCACATATTACACAATACAAAGTGCAAAGGCTCCCCACCCTTATTAATGCTAGAGAATTTACATCAAAAGGACTTGATGAATATTGTATGTTTAATAGGATCAATATAGAGCATCTTATACCCAACGGTCTCGCAGAGGCTACCATCAAAGGTTACAGATGGTGCCTAAGGAATAGGTTATGCGTACCAACCTATCTTTTATTGTTTTTGGGGATATGCAATATTACACGCATCTTACTTAATTCGTTTTTAGAACCCAATATTAGTCAACCTTTTCTGCGTACCAGTTGGTAACTGGATTTAAGCCTTCCATTCGTGTTCTTACGCATTTTTGGTTGCACTATATATGTGCCATTACGACTCCACATCGTACTATGATGGGTCTTCAAAACTGTTAAGTAGTTATGTTGGACATGAGTTCCCAATAATTATCCGCATTTTAAAACTTTTGGCAGGAGATATCTTACCGCTTGATTTGCGGATTATCACTTTAATGAGACAGTCTTCCCGTCGTTAGGGGGAGATAAGAAAAGTATTTTCTAAGGGAACTACAGGAATTGTCGTTGTGTGTTCCCACTGTGTCTTATGTTGATTCTTGTACTCCACAAATGTAAATGTGAAGTGATAAAGAATATTCGATTTTCAGAATGTACACTGATATTGCTAAAGTGATGAGATCACACATACCACCATTTTGCAAACCTACTCCGCAAAGTTACAAATCCTCAATACGGGATATACACCATAGACTAAGGTATTGCAACTACATTCAGTGGAAGTGTGGTTGAGGCCGTGGCTCCATAAAGGAAGTTGGAGAGACCACTTGGTTCGATCGATCCTCACCTAGAAAGGAAGTAGGTGAGTAAGGCACAACTTATTTATATCATCAGAAATCATCTCATAAGATTGTTTCTGAATATGTCCATGAATCAAACTGGAGGACGCTCTGAAGTTTTAAATGATTCTAGAGAACAATGAAATCCTAACGGATTATGAGAATGCACATGAGTCAATGGAATGATCATGCGTGCACAATGATGATATAATCCATAAATAGTTGCTCCAGAAGTAGAGCACAATGATATCGAACCATGCTTTATTTTGATTAATTTCAAATAAATAGCATATTTGGCCTACGCAATCCAGGTAGAACTTAGTTCTTTGAAAAATATATGGGTATTTGGTGTGGTAGTGCTAACCAACCTAGTGTAAAGCCTATGGGACATATGTGGTTATTTGTCATAAAGTGTAGTGAGAAGAATAAGGTCTTAAAGTTTAAAGAATCACCTTATGGCGCGAGGTTTCTCACAAACCCCTAGATCGCTTAATCTTTTGAACATCATAATGTTCAGTTAATTAGTTTGCTTGGTAGTTTCAAAAGAACTTGAAACATAGTAGATGTGGTTATATCTCTGGAGAATTAGATTCAAAGATATTTGATAAAGTGCATGATGGCCTTTTCCTTCCCAAGTCGAATGACTCTAAACCACGGAGTGTGTTT
This sequence comes from Papaver armeniacum, assembly GCA_023531295.1. Taxonomy (NCBI): domain Eukaryota; kingdom Viridiplantae; phylum Streptophyta; class Magnoliopsida; order Ranunculales; family Papaveraceae; genus Papaver; species Papaver armeniacum. The sequence goes on from JAJJWW010012416.1 coordinate 221,915, forward strand.
GAAGTTACCTTTGGAACACTCACTTATTGATTTAAACAATCAAAGCGGATGTGGTATACCCGTCTAAGTGACTATTTGATTGGAAAGGGATAAACAAGTAAGGTTTTGTACCATGCTTATTAAATAAGTTCTGATTAGAATTGTAGCTATCTATGTCGATGGTATGGACATGATAAGTACTCTTAATAGAATAAGAGATCTTACAAGATATTTCAAATCGAATTTGAGATGAAAATCTGGGAAATCTCGATCTTATCTATGTTACGAACTAGAAGACCGAGCTTGTGGTATATTATTCCACCGGTTGCATACGTCATTATTAGGAAATTTAACAAGGACATGCATCCTGCTAGCACTCCCATGATTAGTCGAGTTGCAAATGTACATAAATGACCAATTCGTCTAAAGGAAGATGGCGAAGTTGTGTCGGGAGATGAAATTCCCTTATCTAAGTATAATAGACATATTATTGTACTTAGCATAATGTGCTCGACCAAATGTTACATCCTCAGTGAACTTGTTAGCTAGATATAGCTCAGCGCCAACGCAACGTCATTGGAATGGTATAATGAATGTTATCATGTACTTAAAGGTCACCATTGACATAAATGTGTTTTATCCCCGCAAAGACATTAAAAGGAATGCTAATTAAAGTGCAATCCAAAAGTTGTTGAATATAAAGGAACAAGAATCTCTTCTCCAACGAAAGTAATCAGGGGGAGATACGGTAGACTATTTTCTAGGTCGTTACCGATATTCAATTTTGAAAAGTACATGACTAAAGGAACACTCTATAACAACTATGAAAGTAGTCAGGGGCGACATCGGGGGGAGGATCCAAGGATATGATGTCAACATATTTTACTTCGAAATTGAAGCTGTGTTGTACTCTTTTTCCCTTCGATCGAGAATAGTTTTTCCCAAAGGGTTTTGTCTCTCGACAAGGTTTTTAGCGAGACAACACTAAAAACATCAAGTATATATGTTGAACGTTGCAGACATAAAGATCGCGTTGATATTACTGAAAATATCTGAATCAAAGAAATGAAACGTGATAGTCCGTTAAGCAACGTAACTTCCAGAATCAACAACAGGGTCTTATAAACATTCAAGTCACCAAAGTACAGTGTGATAAACTCCTTTTGAATGCCTTAGACTAATGAAAATTATCTGACATCAGGGGGAGAATTTAATGGTATGTTGAACTATTTTCCTTCACCGAGGTTACTTTTTCCCACATGGTTTTGTTACTCGGCAAGGTTTTTAATGAGACAACAACAAAAACCGGGAATGTGATTTTCCCAACTAAGGCTATTATCTTTCCCACGAGGATTTTCTTCCTTAAGAGTTGTGAAACAACTAGTTAACTTCAACGGAGCAAAGTGATCATCTGCAACGGATCACCTTTACTTGCATCTGTCACGTTGTACTCTTTTCCCTTCGTCAAGGCTTTATCCCATTGGGTTTTCCTTGTCAAGGAAACATATTCGAGTCCAACTATGTTCTAAGTTTGCTTAATATTGTACTCTTTTTCTTTAGTTCAGGTTTTGTCCCTCTGGGTTTCCCTAGCGAAGTTTTAACGAGGCAATCAACTTAGACTCATCGATCTGTGAAGATCGCATTGCATGTGATGAACTACATGTAAGGTAAGAGACAACATGTGAAGTACTACATGTGAAGAGGTGTACCAAGGTTTTATCCCACTGGGTTTTTCCTTGTCAAAGTTTTAGTAAGGCAATTTATTTCGGCACAAGTCATCAAGGATAGAACGACATTTGAAGACTTACATTCGAAGCACTATACGTGAAGCACTACAAACAGAGTTCTACTGGACCGCACTAGGGGGAGTGTTGTAGGGCTTGTAGCCCATGGATGTGCGGCCCAATATAGTATCTAGGATTTACTTCCTACATGTATATATATAGGATATTGTTCTATGTAAACTACTGATGCTGATCAATGGAAAATCCTTCTCTTTGTGCCTCTCTTATCTGTCTCTATATTTCTCCTTCAAAAAATTGATTATTTTAAAGTGAAAATATTTAAAAAAGGATAGGAAAGAGCGAGACCTATGATTTTTATTTATTCTGCCATTGTTTGGTCTTTCTTGACAATTCAGAAAAACTAATTAAAATGAAATCAATTTTTGTTAAATAATTAAGGATTAGGATAACTTTTAAAAATAACTTTTTGTATTTTTGAAATAGCCGGTTTTTGAAATAAGGATTAGCAGACAATCTAGTTTTTTTTTTTGGTTTTCACTAATGTAGACAGAAAAGCTAACAGAGCAGTTGATTGCTTGGCAAAGAAGGGAAGGAAAAGCAACAACACAACCTCCTGGATATACCAAGTTCCTAGTTTTTTAATTCCAACGATAGCTTATTTCAAAGCTCTTACTTGTTCAAATCTGGATGAGGTCCTAGGTAATCTGTAGTTAGGGGTGTCAATGGATGAATATCCGTCGGATATTTGGAAATTCGTATCCAATAGGTTAAGGGCTATCGGATATTCGATATCCGATAATATCCTATAGGATATCAAAATCAGATATCGATTCCGATAGGCTAAGCTATCGGATATCAGATATTTTTCCGATAATATCCGATACTGATAAAAAATGTTAAAAACCTTGTAAAACATATTCATAATTGAAATTTAAGTTCAATTTCTCAAACATTTCATATTGGATATCGGATATTTTTCCTTACTATTCTACTCGACTATAATATGGTTAGGGTAAATCACAAATAAATCCTTGTTCTATCGGATATCAGATATTAACAATTCGGATGGAGCCTAATCCGATTCCGATATATTAAGGAAGAAATATCCGATACGTATCTGATATCCAATAAAACGGATAAAATCCTATAGGATATCGAACGTATATTGACATGCCAATCAGACTGCATTTGCGGTTTTCTCGTCAACAAAACTTCTGGTGTCTTGTGTTTTTTCTTTTCCACATTATATTGTTTATCTTTATAATTGGATTTACACAAGTAGTACGTATTCAATCTTAGTAGATACATCGATCTAATTGTGATCGACTATGAGACTTGTTTCTTGTAGAATTCGTATCTTGAAAGATAGATAAGAAGTTTATTACTTGGAATAATTCCGATTGGATTATTTGAATATGACTAGATTGATCTTGGATATTGATTTTTTGGGATTGTCCAAGTAATATTCTTAGCAATCAGGTTCACGGACTCCTTTGTCTATACATACTGATTAAGAAAGATAGAGATATAAACTCCACATACATATTAAGTTGGTCAACTTGAAATTGTATTGATTTTGTCCATACAGTTTGCCTAATGAAAAAGTTGGTGGTGTACTTGGCACCCTCTCGTTTTCAATCTGTATCAGAGCAGCCAAACACCTTTAAACCTGACAAGTCTATGTTTGTGGCGATCTGAATTATGGAAAAAAAAAATGCAATCTCTATTAATGTACCACCAGTCTTTGATGGATAAGTGGAAAATAGTTGTGCGATCCTTTTTTACAAGATCGTGATTTTAAAAAATGGGTTCATGTTGTAAATGAATAAAATCTTCCAATATCCGGAGAAGGAGCAGTTGTTGTTCCAAAATATGAAGTCGAAATCAGTGATGCTAAACACAACTCTGATGGACTGAATGTTATTATCTTTCCATAAGCCAAGATCTTCAACATCACGTGTCTAAGTGCACTAGATTGAAAGATGCTTGAGATATCTTAGAAACCGCATTTGAAGGGAATACCACAGAGAAAGAAGCAAGGCTTCAAAACCTAACTTCTAACTGGGAAATCCTTCGTATGGATGATGAAGATTCATTTGAGGAGTTTAATCACAAGTTGTCAGAAATAGTGAATGTTTGCCACGCACTAGGAAAGACCATTCTTGAAAGGGATATTGCGATGAAAAATTTTAAAATCTTTACCACCTCGATTTGAGTCTAAGAAACATTCCATCACTGAAGGGAACAACCTTACCACACTTTCTAGAAGCACCTTGGTTTGAAAGTTAATTTTTTTGATCTCGAACATATTAACAGGGTCGATGATCTCAGACCAAGTAATGTTATCATTGCTAATGATGATGACCCCGACTATATATTTCATGAACTAATCATTGAAGGAAGATGAGAATATCTAAAACTCCACTCACTGTTTGAGCAACAGATTAAGAAAACTCTTAGACGAAGAAAAATAAAATCTCTTAAAAATTCTTCCCAAACAAAAAGGGTTTCGGATAGTAAAATTAGAATCAACAACGAAACTCTTCATTGTGCTATGCGTCTTGGTTGTGGACATCATATCTATGTTTATACTAACAAGGAGTAAGAAAGCTAAATCATTCATGGTCACTCTAGACTGTTATCCAGAATATGACTTATCTTTTAAGGCTGAGCTTCGTACTAGTTCTATTGATGCTCATGTTCCAATTTCTAACAGTTCTAACAGTTCCATGAAAAACAACCACCCTACTCCAGAAGAACAAATAAGTTTGTTAATTGAAGAAATTCACCCAATTAAGTTTAATTTTTAACTGGAAAATGAACTTATATTAAGAAAGGTTAAAGGCGTGGAACATGAACTAGATAAAATAATAAAAGAACAAATTAAGTCTAATAAACTTATTCATGATCTTAAAGTTCATAAAAAGAAGAATCGATCTAGGTCGAAAAATTCTGATAAGAACGGTCAGCACACCTCCTCTAAATACATTTACGGGCCTAACTCCTTCATTAGGGATCGAGAAGAATACCAATTCATCTGCAAGGATATGAAACCTTTATCGTAGTTTCTTATGTAAAGAATGGAATCAGATGATCAATGTGTATTTAAAATTATGAACCATAGAAACCCCCGTTCTCACACTTCTCAAACTTGGAAGAGGAAGGTTGCTCAGAAATTTAAAGAGTCATCTCTTTCAAAGGAGATGGACAAGATCATCCACAAACTTCGAAAATCTATCAAAGCATTAAGGAACAAGTTGTGAAACAAGAAGAGTCTATCAAAGCCTTCAGGTATATAAGATCTTAATGATCCTTTGGTTCATAAAAAATGACTCCATTTGAGTAAAATTTTCTCTGATAACTTCTCTACCCTTGAAAAGCCTCTCTTCCTAGTGACAGGAATTGCTTCTGTCAATAATCCTCCGGTTGGTTATCATCTAGCCCTTAGATGACAATCACAACTTCAGAAGGGAAGAAATTTTTTAATAAATCACCAGAGTATCCTTTAAAAAGTTTACTCACAATAATTAATTAAGGTTAAAGAGGGAAAAAGTGTGAACTTGTACCATATATGGCATCACGATTCTGTAGCTTAACTGAAGAGAAACTAATACACTTTGAAGGTCATAAAAAGGAGAAGTATACTCTTTCCTTCACATAATTTCTCGCTTAAGAAAACCCTTTAATCATGTCTTCTTTTTCGAGCAAAGAAGACAATGTTTGGACTGTTCAGTTTCCCTCTAAGAAAATTCGCTTTGAATCTTCTAATAGTGACTCCAACCAAGTCAAAGGTGTTTCTACACCCAATAAGGATCTGTCAAGCTCTAACTTAAATAGTGTACTCTTAAGACGAATATGATGCTTAAAAAATTTCAAGCTTTAAGTGAAAATATACGATCCTCCTCCAAAAGAATTGAAGACAGGATTGAGAATACTGAACCCATATTGTCTCTAATAGAGGAAGAACTTGAACCTTACATAGAGGTTGATTACACCCGTGCATCTCCAGTATAAGATGTCTTGTTTGTTCCCTTTTTTTTTTTTTTACTAGTTAACTCCTTGTCAGTATAGTCAAAATCGCTCTTTAAGGCTGATTACTCGGCGAGTAATCGCTACAAGTTATATGACTAGTGCGATTTTCCAAGCCATTTCCGATTTTTAGCGATTAAGGCCGCCAATTGCGCCGTTTTGGATAGATTTTTGAGCAAAACGAGTTAGCGATTTTTAATATTGGCCTTGCATGCACCAAAATTAAAAAATAAAAAAATTCTGTAACCTCTTAATGGGAGTTATCAAATGGAAAAACCTCTACAAACATGATAATACTACACACTTAATTACATTATAATTTTAAAATTTTAATTTAAAATATGTATAAATCATGACTTTTGAGCGACAATATATAAGTCTCTTGTAATGACCCATCCCTCCACCGATATTGTCCCCACTTAGCCCCCTACGGTTATCCGACATTGTGGGGTTTTCAACGGGCATTGCTGCGATAATCCAGCAGAAACTTCCCGGATGGTTACCCATCCCTGGATTCCTCCCGCCCGAGCACGCTTAACTACAAAGTTTTCTGCCAACTCTGGAGCCAACTGTGCTGAAGAGGCCTCGGTGTTAGGGAAGGAAAAATCATTACTTATATTCCATTCGGCTAACGACTGCCGAATATCGGGGTATTACAATACCACCACCTTAAATTGGAGCCGTCCACGGCTCCAGAATATATTCGCAAGCCCAGATCTCCGACGTTCATTGCCCCTCATGAGAAGCACCTGGAACAACCCCGTCTAGCGTACCTTCCCACCCTCGGCAGGTGACCCGTCGTCGGCTCTGATACCATTTGTAATGACCCATCCCTCCACCGATATTGTCCCCACTTAGACACTGCGGTTATCCGGCAGTGTGGGGTTTTCAACGGGCATCACTGTGGTAATCCAGCAGAAACTTCCCGGACGGTCACCCATCCCTGGATTACTCCCGCCCGAGCACGCTTAACTGCAGAGTTTTCTGCCAACTCTGGAGCCAACTGTGCTGAAAAGGCCTCGGTGTTAGGGAAGGACAAATCATTACTTATATTCCATTCGACCAACGACTGCCGAATATCAGGGTATTATATCTCTAATAAATAGGTTTCGAGTGTTAGGACGAGTTTTGCTATTTCCAAGTCCGAATTTATTGCTCCTCACTCCAAGCTCCCTAACCGACTAGGACGAGAAACGAGTTCGGCTAATTTATTCCTTGTAGGAATTTATTCTTATTGTTTAAAGAGGAACACTAGATTTTGGAGTAGTTTCTATGTGTTACATCAGCTAAGGAATCAATTGCATAAAGTCTTGCGAGGTTCAAGAGACGTAAGGAGCGCGATTGTAACTAAATTCCTTGGACAGTGGATTCAGTCTCAACTACATTCAAGTCTGAAGTTTGATAGTAGACTAGTGTTTGTAGCGTCTTAATACAGTTTGGTGTTCAAATATGGATGAGGTCCCGAGGTTTTTCTGTAGTTGCAGTTTCTTCGCTAACAAAACTTTTGGTGTATTGTGTTTTTCCTTTTCCGCATTATATTGTTTATATTTATAATTGGATTTATCCAAGTTGTACGTATTCAATCTTAGTAACCATGCCCATCTAATTATGATCGATTGCGAGATTTTTTTCTTGTAGAATTCGTATCTTGAAATATAGAAAACAAGTTTATTAGTTAGCGGAATTTCGATTGGATTATTTGGATACGACTCGGTTGATCATGGATATTTATTTTTGGGATCGTCTAAGTACTCTTATTTAACAATCAGGTTCACGGACTCTTTTATTTATATATACTGATGGAGAAGAGATAGACATATAAACTCCACATACATATAGTCAAGGATCATTAAGTTGGTCTGATTGAAATTGTATTAAGATTTTCCCATACAGGTTCTCAAATGAAAAAGTTGTTGGTGTACTTGGTACCCTCTCCTCTTTACATAACGATGGACATCCCAAACTCATAAGACCTAATGATCCTCTGATTCTCATGAATGTGTACTATCCCCCAATAAAGGCTTCACTATATGCTTCATCTAGTTCATTTAGTCTTTAGTAGTCCATTTATCATGGAAATTTTGTTTTTTATTTGTTGTAGATTATTATTGTGGACAAAAAAGGTACTAAATTTTATCATACTTTCGACGATGTTTCAAATTATCACATTTGGATCCGACAAGCAAAAATCATCTACCTAGTGGTATTATGTTGGGTTTAGATGCGTCATCAAAAGGTGATCAAATCATTCATCAATGAGAATCCATTCTTTCTTAAATAATTAAGCCAACCTGCAGATTACTTGATAACAACAACATCATGCTTCCGTTGTAATTTCCCTTCAAATATTTAGCAATAACTTTAACAGATTTTGTAGATGAGAAAAAGTAACTCAATCCTGAAACTGGAAAACAGATTTGGAGGAAACAACCTTAAAGCTTAAACCCAACAAACGAAAATCTATAACTCAGATATATACATCAAAATTTCAAAGGTTATGATAGTAATTAGGTGGTAATAGCGAAGGGCAAGGACGAGTTTAAAGAACCTGTGCAATGAAAGGTTCATAGATGAATATATGTAAAGGATTATGATTTACATGCTTAAGTCATAGATGAATACCATGGGAGCTTCACGGATATATCACATATAAGGGATTGTGCTTTGCATTGTAACAAACATATAATATTTGTAAAGAAAAGAATATAATATAGGTGAATTATCAAAAATTATAAATGGTTAAGTATTTCAATAATAAGTTTAATCAAACCATCATTAAAAATCTCTTAGAAAAACTATTTGATAACACGACCTCACCTCCAAAGGTAATTTGGCTTTCTATCGTGTCCAAGAGATGTTCTTATTATTGTGATTTCTAAACTTGTATCCCTCAAAATTGTTGGCTACATTTACTTTACATGGTATTTGTTAATAATCAATATTGAAATTCATCTGTTGAAATATTATTATAATTTGGAAGTTTGTTAGATGGTGAATGCATAAAATAGTTAATAATTGGTGGTTCAAGGACAAATGTTTCAAAACCTCATGATTTATTATGGTACAAGTCCAATTTAAATAATTCTTTTTTGGACTGTTCTTTGGGTGTATGGATCATAAACCTAGGGTTTCATCTTCATCTTCGATTTTTATATCTCGATCATTTTCACTTTGTTTTTGTGTTTGGATCATCTTTAACGGTGTTTTTAGTGAAATCCCTCCCATAGTTTTGGATAGGTATGATCATTGACAATCATGTATGGTGATTGTTTTTCCATGTTCTTGGTTGTTGTCGGGTAGTTTCTTCTATCCACATCAATTGTTTTTAAATAATGATATTGATGGGTTGACAAATGTTGTTAGCTAAAAGGTTGGACTTTTTTCATATCATTTGTTAATTAGCAATATGACCGGGAGTTTTACATTGGATATTTCGATCAGATTAATAGTTGAGATGTTATTGGAACTTTCATGCATAAAATAGTTAATAATGGGAATTTCTCCTTTTTGGATTGGAAATGATCATCTTTAACACTCCCCTTGACAATTTTCTTGGGTCATATCATTTGTTAAAACTGACCGGATAACCATTAGTTGTTAGCAGATGGTAGTAACCAAATTTTCACTTAACCTATAGGCTGGTTTCCAGCTGTACAAATTCTCCTAACAGTAATATGTAGCTGAATGTATATGCCAATTTCAATCTAGAAGCCGATGAGCTCCTTCGCAATCTTGCCTAAAGCTTCCAACTGAGCTTCCCAAACATCAGTAGAATTTAACAACAACCTCGCAACAACAGCCTTAAATGGAAACTCATCTTGGTGTCTTAATTGTTTGCTACCTTCTTTACCTTGCCATTATGTCACCAAAGATTTGTGTCCCCATGCTTTCGATTGCTGTGGACCTTAGCTACTTAAAGATTTAAAGGTTGCTTTTTCTAATTGGGCCTTTGCTTATCGTGTTATTTTGAACTCTAATCATTGCAATCCCTCCCACGTAGTTACATTTCCACCTCGCATCTCTAATGGTGTTTTGTTGTTTGAATTTTTGGACTTAAGTTCTGGTGAGTTTCTAAACTATTTTCTACCACAAGTTTCATATCATGTCATTGGAAAAATAGTCAATTCTCACTTGAGCATCTTGTGTATCTTCTCATTCTTTCATTGGACAAATAATCAATTGATCTGTTATTTCTATTAAAGTATTGTCACACTTGTATTTATCCCTGCGATATAGTTAGTTTCATTTAATGACTATTTGACTATACTGTTTATTTTTTTTGGAAATAGTGAATCCACAAGTGCTCGACCAGAAAGAAGCAAAATTTTGAATACTCAGAAGTGCTTGAAGTAAGCATATATATGTTGTCTCCTTATTCATTTTCATTGGTAGATGGTTATTAACTACTTCGATGGATTTGTACAAGGTAAAATTTACTATGATGATTCTGCCCGACAAATCTTTTGTTGTGTTAGTGATGTTGTCTCTTTCTCAACAAATGTTTTTCCTTTTATGATAAGAAAGCAAAAAGTTACCCAGGACGAGATACATGATGCTCGTTTTTTTCCTTGATTACCTAAGTTGGCATGTTCAGTTGTATGCAATGTTTCAAATTGTGTTTACAGTTATTACCTATCTTATTATATAAGTGGTGTAGTTCTTCTTTATATGTACAGGTAAGTGTGAGACTTTAATTGCTTTAGGAGTTCTCTGACATGACTGCACTCGCAATTTTTTTTCTTCGGAAAAACAGTTCTTCTTCCAATATGTTTACATTATCTTGTCTCAAAGTAATCCTTAGTTTCTTTCGGTATAATCCAAGCATTCTTTGGATATAAAGTAAATTGCTGACTACATGACTAAAAAGATTGTTATGTGTTTGGTCGCGGTCCTAGCCGTCTTGTTTAATGTCTGACCCTTGTACGTATTCTATTTTAGCTTGTGCAAGTAGTCATGTATGCATAAATAGCAACTGTGAATTAAAGATAAAATAAGGTTTCATATAAATGTGATATTTCACATTTCTCTGTTGTATTTTGAATAGTTGATTCCATGAGATGCATAATTCATATAAAATCTTTTTCTTCGCCTTTCTACGAATGCGAGTTTGCAAAATTGATGTTGACTAGTATGAAGGGTGTTCGGTTTCCTTTGCTTGTGTCTACATGTTTTAAATTGTGTCCACAATTTTTGGTGATTCATTAATATTTGGAAGTGTAATCTACTTTGCAGCTACCGGGAGTGCTTTGCTTCGGAAGTTTACAGTAATGGCTACGACTACACAATTTCTTCTGATAACTTCGAGAACAAGACCTCCAATCAAGGTGCAATGGAAGCTACTTTAGAGCGTTGAAGTTAAATCAATATGAGGTAGTGGAGGCTACTTCAGAACAATGGAGTTTAGGAAATATTTTCTAAGTGAAAAGGATGATATGATTTATTTATTAAAGTTTTATATATCTTTTGTTTTATCATTATGTTGAACCTTGGATTTTAGAAATAAAAAAATATTTAAGAAATACGATTGTTCTTTTAGGTGTGTCTTTCACTTTAAAGTATCACCAATAGCTGTGAAATAACTCGTTGTTAGTCTTATTATACAATAACAGTTGGATGTAAAAATCTGTTACTGCACAGGGTGTATGATGACGGTTTTACGTAAAATATGCCACATAAAAGGATTTACACCTAGTTTTATATAAAAAATGTTGTCAAAGTCATCAATTATGACAGATTTTTGGAAAAACTGTTACCTTAATACAAGCAATTGTGTTTCTGATGACAGTTCCATTTAGAAAATGTTATCGTAAGTTTTCAACAATGAAAGGTTTATGAATAAACTGTTGCCTTATGTGCATGATTCTGTAACAGTTTCTTAAATACCTTTCGTAACAAAGGCTTTGGTGACAGTGCAAAATTTTCTTAAAACTGTCACATAACTATTTTGGTGACAGTTTTTGACTGTCACCTAAGCCCATTTTTGTACTAGTCCCCCTTTCCATTGTACTATGTACCTCCTTTTATAGAGTTTCCCAAAAGCCATTCCTTTTATGACATCATGCCACATGTCATAAACCTTCTTACTTACCACTAACGTCATTCCTTCTAATATATCTTCCTTATTTTCCATTAATTCCCTTCTTGTCCTCCTTTTCTTGTGAACACTTCTTAGTGGACTTGGGATTTAGTCCCCATGTTTTATGTTGGGCTTGGCTCCACTTTAGAGGCCTTCTATCCATACTAAGGGATAATAATTTTCATGTATCAACATTCCAAATTATCACATTTGGACCTGACAAACAAAAAATCATCTACCAAGTTGTATTATGTTGGGTTTAAATGCATCATCAAATGGTGATCAAATCATTCATCAATGAGAAAAAGCCATTCTTGATTGAATAATTAAACATACCTACATATTACTTGATAACAACAACATCATTCTTTGTTGTAATTTCCCTTCAAATATTTAGCAATAACTTTAACAGATTTTGTAGATAAAATTAGCTCAATCCTGAAGCTGGAAAACAAATTTGGAGGAAACAACCTTAAATCTTAAACCCCAGAAACGGAAATCTACAACTCAGATATACATATCAAAATTTCAAAGGATGATAATAATTAGGTGGTAATAGTGAAGGGAAAGGACGGGTTTAAAGAACCTGTGCAACAAAAGGTTCATAGATGAATATATGTAAAGGATTATGATTTACATGCTTCAGTTCATAGATGAATACGATGGAAGCTTCACAGATATATCATATATAACGGATTGAGCTTTACATTGTAACAAACAGATAATAATATATGTAAAGAAAAGAATATATTATAAGTGTATTATCAAAACTTATAAATGGTAAAGTATTTCATTAATAAGTTTAGTCAAACCATCACTAAAAATCTCTTAGAGAAATATAAATAAGTTATAACAGTAATAACAAATAAAACCTAACTAAGATCGAAGATTTTAAACTAGGCCTTGGAAGTAATGTGTCCCGAATCCTTTCTTTAGTGCTCCTTCGTTCTTTAAATTATGAATGCTCATTGTTCTGCGTATTTGGCTTTAGTGTCCAAGAGATGAAATCTTATTATTGACAGTTTCATACAAACTTGTCCAACTATCAACACTCCTTTTAACTTCAACAATACTTCAGTTTTCTTTACAATAGCGATACAATATTCCATTGACTTTGGTTTTCTCCGATATCCTATAGGTATTTTTTCCACCGATGAATTTTCGTTTTAAAATTCTAGTATTTTTCATTTTTTGAAAGATTCATCGCTGTGTTGAAATATTATTATCATTTGGAATTGTGTAAACTAAACACAATTATTTAATGTTTGAAGTTAGAATAGTTTAGAGAAACTAGAGTTTGCAAAAGTCGGTTCATATAGCGTGAAGAAGAAAAGTCTAGAGAAAACGTGTAAATCAATTACGTTTAAAGAGCAAATATTTCAAAAACAACAATCCCGTTTCGCCAACTAATCATGACAAAAGTCATGTTTCAAAAACAAAGACCTCATTTTGGTGTCTAACCGGAACAAAAATTATGTTTCAAGAATAAGTAAAACAGTGATGATTGAAAGTAAGACAGTAATGATTGAAATGGAAAGAAAATTAAATACTAGTTTTGTGGATACTAGGGTAGTTCTAGCATTTGTTATTGTCTATAAACTGGTGGAAACTTTCATGGTTGCTATCATGCATGGCTTCACTTGCTTTAGGCGAGGAATTCTATTTTGGAGGGTATGTGGAATACCGACATTATCATCTTTGGGTTGGGTTTAAATAAAGGCTCATCGTTCTCGATTTGTTTGGATTCAAGTTTATATATCAAATTATCATAGACTCAAGTTTATATAAAAATGAACATGGTAACAGAACAGATTTGATCCATATGATCGTCAAGATTTTCTTCCACATTGACGTTATACGACAAAAGTCAAAATAGATGAGAAAATAAAATACGAAATTTAAAGTAAGTGAGAACCGCTTGGTGCAATTTCTTCCAAGTAGTAGGAGGAAAGAGAGACTCTGCGGATCGGTGATAAAATTGATTAAAATGAATGCTTAAATCGTCGACCTAAATCAATGAAATTCTAATTCAATCTTTCGAACTAATCTTGAAATTCAATTTCAATCCCTTCTGCACATGTTTTCTCTCCAAGATCTTACTTATTTCGTCTGATTAATTTAAAAAAAAATAATAAAAAAAAATCATCTTTTAATTTGAGGAAAATCCCTTTAAAATTGTAGACCCTAATTTTTTCTGAATCTGTTTCAATCGATTAAACTTTCTTTCTGTTAAATTTCCTTTCTACCTTATATGTTTTCAATTAGGGTTATTCCATATTCTTTTATTTCTACCCTTCTTCTTTCAAATTAATTTTCGATCTTTAATTTTCTTCTGTGTTTTAGCTGGTTCTTTTATAAATCATGAACAAAGTAGAATGCATTATAGTGATTTGGTGTTTGTTATTCTCCTTGTTTTGCAGGGATAAAATTGTTGGAGCAAATGATCGGTGGAGGCCATCTCTGGTCAGTGACTCGGTAGCGAGATTTGAGGGGAAGCTAAAGTACATGGTACCCAATCTTCTCCAAGGCGTTGATAATCTTAACAAATCAAGAAAGGAATCCCTAGATTCATATGGCGACAACAAGCTTTACTTATCTTCCAAGGATTCTCAAAAAAGAGTCATCATTTCTTCTACTTAGTGTTTGGAGTTGGTGATGACGTACAAAATAGAAGATTGCATCAAGCTTACATATAATGTCAGTGATAATCTTTCTCATACTCTAGGTAATATCGACTCTCTTCAACAGGTGGCAGTAAATTATAGTACTTACATTCTCTTAGCTGCAGGAAAAAACACTAATATATATCTAGGATTTCCCTTTTGTAAGGAAAAAAATATGATATTCATACAAGTGGCAGAAAGCCAAATTTACTTATCTAATAAACCTTCATTCAACACTTTACAAAACAATCATGGTCTGCACAACTCACATAGTTATTTACACTTGGCATGGAAGCTCAGACCTGTTTTTTTACTATTTACATGCAATGAGATCATTTGCAAAATAATCATTCTCTGCACAACCCTCATATTTTCTTACACTTGGAAATAAAGCTCAGAGTAGTTATTTCACTATTTGCATGCAGTGAGTACACTTATAAAAAGAATACCCTGCTCTTTACTGAATCTTCCCTGTCCTAGAAACATTAAGTATAAATTTTTTATCTGCAACAAAAGCATATTGTGCACAATTCACAAAAATCATTCCAGCCTTACTTTCATTCTCACTGGGAAAATGGCAGACATTCCAACTGAAAATTATTTAGCTCATCTTAATGAATCATAAAAGATCAAGTTCAACCTTTATCTAGTTCTTTTAGGTACTATGCTGAATTTCTTAGAGATACTTCCAACATAATTGATAAGGGTCGATTTACTAGATTTATTGTTAAATTGTTTAAAGAAATCAAGAAAAATGATAACCCAAGAGGTTTGAAGATTGGAGAAATGCTCTTTGCTCTAAATAATGCTTGGGAACCGACTGGTGTTCTTATAATTCAAAAAACTGCTGATCCAAAAATATTCATTATCAGGTTTACAAATGCTAGTGATTTTGCAGCAGCAATCTACTCAATCCCAAACAGAGTATATTGAAAGCTTCTTACAATGCGCATATGGAACAGTACTCAAAGAATTGAAGACATAGATTTTTCAGCTGAAGATTTCTGGATTAGCTTTGAGCTGAGAGGTGACTTGGTGGAGAGAGGGAATGTAGCAGCTAAAGTAGCAGAAAAAATTGGCAAAGTTCTCACTTTAATTGGTTCTGTCAATGAAAAAGGAGAATATCAAGCTCATGTTATAGATGACCTGACTACAGCTTTGGTGCATCAAGTAAAGATTATCATTCTGGATGGAATAGACAGGGAAACAATTAAACTTAAAATCTTTTTCATGGTCATTCCTCATGGTACATGTAGGAAATGCTGGAATGTGGATGGTGAGCATTCTGATGAGAAGTGCAGACCAAGAATTGTAGAATATAAGAGGAATATGCCAAAAGTCTATGTCTATATAGAAGATGGAGAAATCACAGAAACTAATAATCTTGGTGCTGAAGTTCATGAAAGAGCTGAGAATTTGGCAAATGCTGCTGCAGGACTAAGGATTTATAACAGTGAAATTGACAAAGTAGATTTTCAAACCAGAGGTACCAAAAGGAGAAGGATTGAAGCTGATGCGGTCTTTGAATTTGAAGATTAAGGAAGAAGCATTAACCAAACAAAAGAGGTGGATAACTCAGAAAAGGAAGAACCTGCAAAAACTTGTGGTAGTACTGACAGAATTGGAAGCAAAAATGTGGGGGTTATAGGAGACATGTAAGAGCATTGGTTTGTGCATGAGTAACTGTCGATGAAGAAAATGAAGGTCAAAGGAAAAATATTGCTCCGTAAGGAAGTAGTGGCGCAGAAGACGTAAGGGAAACATAAAAAGAACCAAGAAAATTGGTTTAGAATGCTGAGTCAATATTCAGGGCTGGGTGGGAAAAAAAGTATTGTTATTAATGAACCAGTGAATGATAAGGGAGAAAGGAGGAATAATGAATGGTGCATAGTTGAGGATAATTTGGGAGTGCTCAGAGAAGGTGCAGGACATGCTCTGTTGCAGCTATCTAGACAAAGTAAACTGAGTAATCAAGAGATAGACAATATTGCTTGTGAAAGTGAAGAGGATAAACTATGTTGGAGCATTATTGAAGCTGAAGCTGAAAATAGAGAAAATAATGGCACTGACCATGAGATGGACATCACTGGAGTTCTTGCTGCCAATTCTATTCCTATGGAACAGGCTCAACAAAATGAGGTATTTCTTTTTAAAAAATTCGAAACTCAATATGATAAGCTTGTTTTCAAATTTAAATCCTATTACAAAACTCTATGCTGGCATGTGTTCATGGTTATTTTCAATACTACTCTCATTAAAATCTATAGAATCAGGTGCAAAATTATTTTTACACATCAATCGGTTTGCATGTGCTAGTTTTACTGTTTTTTGTTCCTTAGGAATGGCATGAATAGTTTATTTCCATGGTATAATAAATTATTATTCTTTCACATGGTAATGGATGATTGAGCATTTGGATATGACTTCAAAGTTTTATCATGGAACCTTCAGGGTATTAGGTCTCAATTGAAACAAGATCACCTAAATCACCTCAATAAAACTCATAATACTGATATGATTTTCTTATCTGAGACTAAAGTCAAGATGCAGTGTGTAGAGAAATGCATGATATAAAAATAAAAATGAAAGATTGGTTTATCATTCCATCCATTGGTAGATCAGGAGGTTTTGTTAGTGCATGGTCTCAGGGAGTTTCCGCAAACCTTATTTCTTTTAAAGATAATGTTTTTAATTTCCATGTTATAAAGGATAATATGAGCTTTAATATTTCTTTTGTTTATGGTGATTTAGAAAAGAATTTAAGAATTAAGCAGTGGGATTTTATTTCTAGTTTTAATGATGTTAATAGCCCCGGTGTTTAATAGGAGATATGAACTTTATTCTACACAAATATGAAAAGGAAGGTGGTAAAGATACTAACTCCAGTAGTCTTGTTTATGCGTATAGTTGTATCCAGAAATTAGGATTAGTAGATTTAAAATTTACAGGATTGCCTTTCACCCGGACTAATAAGAGAACTGGAAAGAATAATATACAAGAGAGGATAGATTGATCCTTAGTGAACCACAAATGGCTTGAATTGTTTCCTAGATCTTACACTAACCATCTCACTAGAGTGGCTTCGGATCATGCTCCAATAATGCTAGAAACCCTACCCAAAACAAAAACAGCAAATATACCATATAGGTACATGAGGTGCTGGCAGGAACACAAAATCTATGGCAAACTGGTTGAAAATTCTCTAAAGAAAAGTAAAAATAGTAAATCTTGTTATAAACCAAATATCTATTTACTAAGATGCCCTTCATGTCTAAGATTAGGGTTTACATATCTTGGTAACCAAGTCTTCTATCTATATAAAAGAGGCTTAACCCATTGTAATTCTACACACATGAATGAGATTTTCTCCTCTTCTTCGTCTCTACTTTGTGTCTCTCCTTCTCTATTTTCTAGTTTCACAACACGTTATCAGCACGTTTGCTCGGCAAAAAAAAAAGAAAAAAAAAATCATAATCACGGGAGACTACTCACATCTATATCTAACCTTTCTATTTAATTTTTTTTCTTCTTCTATTCTTTGATTTGTTTATCAGATTCTAACTGGTTTTCTTCTATTGGTTATTTATTATAGGTTTGGGCTATAACCTATACGGTCTAAGATTCTACCAACAAAAATTGGCGTTAGGGTTGGTGGTAGGGACGTACCATTGATTCCATATATCACGGTTGATAAGTCAGTTTGGCTGTGCAAGGTTGATTTAGGTTTGCATAAGAGAACATAGGCTTAACTTATAATCCGTCTTATTTGATTTTTTTTGTTTTCTTTTCTTTTTTGTCTGTTTTTGTTCACAAAGAATGTAACTTATGTCTATGAATCCACGATGATTTCATATCTTCCATGCACCATTTTTTTTTTTTTTTGAAATCCGTTGATTAATTCTAAAAGACATGGTCCCTATCAATTCATGGGATGCGTTAGATCAACTTTACATAATAAGTTAAGATTTTTCTTTCTTCTCTAATCTTCCTTATAGAGAACGAAGAAAAAAAAAATCCATTTAAAGATGGTTTACAGTTTCTATTGGTCTAGTGAAACTGTAATCACCAAAATTGGTGTTATCGCAATTTGGTTATCTTTACAGTAATGAATTATATGCATGGTTGAAAAACCTACGGTCAATTAATTTTGGTATCTTCGTCCATCGATGAAGATCATGTGATTTATAAACCAAACTCAACTATGCGAGGACTAATACGACATTTTTTTTTTTTTTTACTTTTTGTCGATGCAATTTTGGTGTACCGTATAGGCCAATCGGTATTTTTTTTTTCTCCATTATCATTATAAGATGAGAGAAAATAAATTGGTATATACTCTAAAATTTTGCCAATAGTGGTTTGATTTTTCCCTATTCTGGAAGATTGATCGTTTCAAACAAATTTTTACGATCAAATATGTATGGTTTTATCGAATAATAAACCATTGGTTTCTATTTTCCTTTACATGAAACCATTCATCAACTAGAAGGAGTGGATTTTATCTCTTCAAAGAAAAATAACGATAATGATTTCTTTATATTCTTAAAAAGAAACATATAATTCAGTCAGAATTTATTTCATCTATATCGATCCCTAATGATGAAATATTGTTATTATGGTATAAGCCAATTGTTAAATACCGATGAACGAGAATTTGCTGCATTCTTTAAAGATATTGAGCAATTTAAATTTCTTTTATCGAGTTTATTTTAACATTAGAATGATCAACCACGTTTTATACTTTATAATATAACGTTACACATTTTGTGGTGTTACGAAATTAGCATAATATGTTTTTGTTAACCAATACCCGCCACCACCATAAAACCATATGAATCCACTTTTTTTTTATCCACCACCACCTAGTGGCGGAGCCAAGGGTTGACTAACCTGGCTCTAACCCCTTAAATTTTTAATAACTACATAAATTTTTTAATTTATTTTATAAATAGTACTTTGTCCATATATATTTATGGTTTAGTCCACCAAAGTTTACATGTTTCTTTTTTAAAAAAAAAATAGGCCTCCTCAATGTCAATTTTTGACTCCACCACTGCCACCATCACTGCCGCCCATCCCATGTAGGTTGTTGGACGCAATTCTAATTTTCAATCACAAATGCCATGTATGAGGTTTAGATTGAACAAAATTTCATCAATTGATTAGTTTCATTATTTTATTTTTTCCGTGTATATATGCTTTTTTTGTATTGCAATCAATTTTATTTTAACATTAAAAAATCATGATTTATACGATATAGTACCAATTTTATTTTAACAGGGGTACCATTTGGGTGATCCAACTACGATCATGAAAATATTGTCTTGTATGATATCATCCCTGAAATATATGGTACCTTCCTTTATCAAAAGTGTTAAAAACAACCAACCACATCTTCCACACTACGATGTTATCGATGTTGTAACGACAACATAAAATTAATATTGTCCATCACTACTCACCAAAGATTCACCGTCACTACTTCTTCCACCATAAACCAGGGGCGGAGCCAAGATTTTGAGGAGAGAGGGATAAAAAATTCTTGGCAAGTTGGATACACGTGAAAAATGGACTTTGTATCCCATTTTACGATAAAAGAACAAAAATAAATATAATTGTGCTTGGCTCCGCCCTTAACCACCACTAATCTTTCGGCCTCCACCTCTTCTACTACTTATTGTCGCAGAAAATGTTTATTGATTCTATTTATCATCATTTTACGATAAATTAACAAAAATAAATATAATTATGCTTGGCTCCGCCCTTAACCACCACTAATCTTTCGGCCTCCACCTCTTGTACTACTCATTGTCGCAGAAAGTGTCCATTGATTCTATTTATCAAAATAACTTATTAATAGAAATAAATATTATAATTAATTAAGAAAACATTTATAATTAAAAAATGATTAGTCATTTATTATGAGCAATTAGTGAAACACTAATTAATAAAACACTTTATAATGAATAGATTATTTATTATGTGCAATTAGTGAAACACTAATTAATGAAGCAATTATGGTATTTAAGTTGAAAAAACCACCACTGTTGATTTATCTTTTCTATCAATTCCAACCAAGGTGGAACACTGGTTAGAGGCCACTCTTATGACACAATAGGTCATGAGTTCGAACCTCCCCTTTAAAATTTTTGAAATTCCATATCTTGACTTGAGTATTCATTTTTCATTCATAATATTGGAATTAATGCCACGTGTGCGAGTTGTAGGGGTGGTCAGGAGAACCACATCCCTTGATTTATCTTTCCCACGGACAAATCCTGACCACCACTCAGACAGACAAACTTAGCCTAGCTTTGTTTTGTACTCTTGAAAAAGCCAGCCATCTCTAAGCTGGTGTTTAGAAGGTGAATGCTAATCACAGTTATATTCCTTCTTTCTGTATGTAGTTTTTATGGACGATCCCATAATCCCATGTGTACTCTTTTAATGGCTATTAGCATTTCAGAATTTTAATTAAAATGTTCATAAGAAGGGATCGGTTTACATTAAAAAATTAAATCAAGGAGATATAATATTATTGACATTCGTTTTATTTGATGATATTGTGGGAAGAAGATGCAGGTTATAATTCAGTAAGTATTTTCTCACTATATTTCCTACACTCAGTTGGTCCCCTATTTGAACGATGAGCCAAACATAAACCAACCTTAAATTAAGTGCCTCGTCATCAAGAAACAAGCCGTTAGATTTATGAGATCACACGAGTTAATAAATTTTGTTAAATAGTTTTGTCGACAACTTTTGTCAAGGGATTCCCACCCATGGATAAATTGAAAATGATTCCTTGGTCTGCAAATGATATATCGTCTCATTCAAGCCATTATGAATTCCCAAGGAGAAAATTTAAATTTTGGCCATTTTCTTTAATCACTTCTAAAATTATGCTCTTTACTTGGAAACCGCTTTATAGTGATATTTCAGTTGAATAGAACATTGAATATTGAATTTTGATGTACTTTGTGTAAGAAAAACGAAGAAAAAATTTAGCATTTGTTCTTAAATTTACCTTGGGAAAAAAAATCAACAATTCGGCGGTGGAGCATTCTTTGTAGATGGAGGTAGTTGATTCGAGATTTATCATTATGGATTGGATGTGCATCTTATGGAATATGTGGAAGATGAAAATCTATATAGCTTTCTCTAATGTTTATTTTTTTGTAGGGTTTGTGCTTAAAAAAGCAACTAACTTGGATTTTAATAACCGTTATCCAGATATAAAAAGGGGTATAAGTGACTATCGATCTCCAGTTTTTAACAATATTGAAACCTCCGAAATTAGATATTTCAAATTATCGCTAATCAAGGTTCCGGGAGCTATTGTTCCTAATCATGGGATTATGTTTCAAGGATGTGGTATTATAACTTTTGAAGCAAAATCAATAAGCATTACAAAAATATATTAAGAATATTTAGTATTAATATCATTTTCTTTTTCCTTTAAAAGAAAATAAATACTCATGGCGATGGTGTTAAATATCAGCAATATGATTTTTTATAAAAAAAATGTTTATCTTCGGATTTAACATTAACACCATATAGAACAACAACATCTTATCCAATAACACCATCAACAACTTTTTCGACAACTATATCAACATCTTCTCCAAAAACATCAATTCAGAAAACTTTTCAAACCGATTCAGATCATTAACAAAGTAGGTTGCGACTGGTAACACCTTGCAAGAGTCTTGCATCTTTTCTCGATTAAAAAAAAAAAAGAAAAAAAACGTTTCACACACCGATCATTAATCCCGAAGGAATCACTACTTAGAGGGCATTTCTATCCCATTTTTTTTTAAAAAAAACATTCAAAACCTTTATAAAGCTTCACTCTAGAAACTTCTCTTCGGCAAACAAAAGAGAAAAAAAAACAAAAATTAGAGAGCTCTAGAAACTTCTCTTGAGCAAAAAAAAAGAGAAAGAAGAAACGAAAATTAGAAAGAGAGAGGAAGAGATGTTGAATCTCACGAAGAAGTGTAGTTTTATTTGGTTAATTATCATCAATTTAACGAACCCAAATAACGAACTTGAATTTATACATATAAAGACTTGATTTTTAATATCTCAATTAACTCACTTCGACGCAAATTGATTTTCTTATTTCGCTTAACTGGTAGTTTTCAAGATAGTATTAGACACTACTTATTTCCTTGTACACTAACCGATTTCCTCGGTTTACAAACTAGTTGATTTCGTTTCATGTACACTTTTTATTTTCAAGTATGCAAGTTGCTCCCCATAATTCGTGAACTTATTAAATATGAAACTCAAAATTTACGAGATAACTTTTCAAGATAACTGTTTTGATAGTTCGCAAATGATTCAATCTTGTAATAATTAAGCTTGTGGGTTTCACTATGTTTACTCAAATAGAGATTACTAACTCATCGTTTTCCCCGTTTTTCCTTATATTTTTTTCATCATTGTGAATCAACTAACCATTTTATATTTTATAAGTTTTTTTCAATTAAAATAATGAAATAAAAGATATAAAAAGATAAACTTATACGATGTTTCGTGAACAAGAAAAGAAATTTAAGAATAACACAGCACTAAGTTTACTCAAATAGATTTTACAATCTCATTATTATTATTATTATAATTTTTTTATTATTGGATAAAGAGTATTACATTAACTAGTTGGAAGCCTAACAAGCTAAGCTCCAACGACATACTACTACATTAATTGAACAAAGTTCTTGTAATAACCTACCAGCGAGCCTCATGGGTAACCTAGCCAAGGGAGCCGAAACGGCGGGAGGGGGGGCTGAGATTGTGTCACAAGGGGGGCAAACTAACACTACCTTCCATGTTAATTCCTGCATTATTACGCCATTGGGGACTCGAACCCAGGACCTCCTGGAGCGCATTAAACTTTGGAAAACGGGGATGACCAGCTGAGCTAGGGCCCGTTCTTTATTATTATTATTATTATTATTATTATTATTATTATTATTATTATTATTATTATTATTATTATTATAATAAAAGAGCCACCCAAGGCATTTATTGAAAATAAAACAAGAGGTCTTTTACAAGTCGGTGGTGGGAAGCCTAGAAACAAGCTGCTGTTGATGGGTGAAAACTACTCCTGCAGAATTTGGTAATTTGGGGTGTGGATGAGGAATGAATCTAAACCTTCAACAAATGCACTGCGCGGTGAGTGCTTGTAGATTCGAGAGATCAATCTTGTGCAAGTCCGCCTAAACCAAGAAATGGCTGTTCCGGATTTGTTTCGGTCACAAAGTGAAGGAGATGGGGTTGATCTTAGGGAGGAAGCGAAGAAGGTGTTGAGATTGTGAAGGTGTTGGCTTGATTATGACTTGTAATGTAAAGATGAGCAGGCTTGCGGTTGATGCAAGTGAGCTCGGGTGTTTGAATACGATTTGTATTAACACTTGGTTTTTCTGTCTCTCGCCCGAACTTGTGTTGTTCTGTTGTTCCTTCTTTGAAATAGGGGCGGAGAACCATTTATACAAGTCATTGAGCCTCATTCACGCTTTCTCGTGGGAAGTGGAGGTAGTGGAATGATGGAGTAGTGGAGTTGTGTGTCGGTGATACACGACCTTGGTCTTGCCCACTTCTCCTCGTTCATCTCTAACCGTCCATGACTTCCCGACACGTTCTTGTGATGGCGCGTTGCACGCCGCACGCCGTAAACCGCCGGACCAATACCCAAAAGATGTATCCCGTTTGTGACATGATTGATGTCCTGAATGTGGATCGTGGATCCACCTAAAGATAGCATGTAATCGTTGAATTGAATAATGCGTTATTCGGAAAGTCGATACTTGTGAAGCACGTGTGTATTTCATGTGTACCGCATTGTGGTGTGGTAAGGTGATGGGTAATGACGCCATCGACCAATTGACTCCACCGGGGTTGTATAAACAAGTCGGGTGAAGTTGGACGGATGAGATGAGCCTTGAGACACTCATCCGAGACCGTTAATGAATATTAGGTTTTTTAAGAGGTGCGCAAGATCACTCTCCGCCTGGTCGAAACCAAGCATGGGAAGGATTTTGGAGAGGACCGACCATACATGCGTGTTGACGGCATGATGGTGTAGGTGCCTCGTATTGTTCCCTCATGAAAGCGCGATTGGGCCACTCAATTTGACCGTCAAAGAGGAGTGGTCGAGATTGATTTTGCGATAAGTTTGATACCGCAGAAGCCGCGCGCCACCTCTTTTTGCGTTTTCCAAGACGACCTAACTTGGTCGGTCTTGGCCGCTGGTTTGACGTGAAGATGGTAGGCCGATGTTCACGATACCCGAC
This sequence comes from Papaver armeniacum, assembly GCA_023531295.1. NCBI lineage: Eukaryota > Viridiplantae > Streptophyta > Magnoliopsida > Ranunculales > Papaveraceae > Papaver > Papaver armeniacum. The sequence goes on from JAJJWW010012416.1 coordinate 246,705, forward strand.
TATCCCATGAAAATGATCTGCTTCACCAATTGTGATGAAGTTGAGCGGTCGAGATCAATTTGCAATTTGGGAAGTGTAACCACGTTTGGGCGGGCGTTTGGATTAGCCGGGCATGATACGCCTTGGCCGATTGCATGAGGGGGTAGATGGGCCCACGGTGGTCATGCTGGTATGACTGGACTCCGCTCGATTTGATCTGTGACCCTCCATTCGTGCCGGAGAAGATGGACGCGCGTGATGGCTTGAACCCTAATTTTGGCTTTCAAAGCCGTGCGACCATGCTCTTTCAAAGTGACGAATGTGTTGTAACCAATCATGGTTGGTTTTGACCGATTGGTCAAGTGTGTAGGCGGTCACATGGTGATTGTGTCGACATGCTCCGGCCCTTTGAGTCTACATCTACACCCTCCATCTATACTGCGAAGATGGATGGTTGAGACTGGATTTTGCGGCACATGTAATATGCCGCAAACCCTAATTTAGGGTTTTCAGTCCATAATGCTTGGTATGGACGGTTTCTTGGCAAGCAAAGGCCAATAGTCGACCATGCGGGTCGGCCGTGTGTATTCCATACCCCTTGGGGGTGATGGAATTGATCCGGGGTCATCAATCATGCTTGTGGAGTTGGATGACATTGCGATCGGGATCATATCCCGACCGATATGGTCGGTCTTGGGATGCTCAATAAGGGCTAGTATAACACACCGAGAGGGGCTTAATCGGGCTAGTATAACACACCGAGAGGGCTCGGGCTAGTATAACACACCGAGAATCAACCTGTACGGGTATTTCGTACATGGTTTCATTATAGTGCTTGAAGGTTCGTGTTACTCAGAAGAGTAACACTCGGTCGTCATGCCACACCGATAATGAGTAATGAAATACAAGGTTGATATGAAATTCATAGGAAGGGATTGTTGCTACATGCTCCAACCTCGGAGGAATTTCATGTATTCACGAGAATGGGATTGTTGCTACATGCTCCATTCTTGGTGAATTAAGTGAGGGAGTATCCAACACTTATAAATGGCTTTATCTTTTACAAGATGTCGCCGCATGATTTTTC